>JZKD02S0405296.1:100437-149951 GCA_000966675.3 Picea glauca | reverse complement strand
ACATGATTGGTACATTCTTGGTACATGGTTGGATGCACTTTTTTATGGTACAAGTTGATTACAGGTTGTTTGGTATGGGTTGGTGCATGGTTGATGCACTTTTTTATTGTACAGGTTGATTTCAAGTTGATGCATGGTTGATGCATGGTTCAGGTTTATTGGTACAAGTTTACAACAATATATCTCACAGTGATAATGTGACAGTGGTTCCATCATTCTACTTCTACTTCAAGGTGGTTGGACAAGGCAAGGACAGGTGGTTGTAGCCACTTTTCCATTGTAGTCGAAGAACATAGGGGGTTGTAGCATCCTTCTTGTTGTATCTAGATAATAGGGGAGTTGGAGCTTCCCTCAGGTTGTAGCCTTAGAAACAAGGGGGTTGGAGCCTCCTTCCAGTTGCAGCTGGAAAACAAAGGAATTTGGTGCTTCCAATGAATGTAATTCTTCAAGACATATAAAAAAACATATTCTGTGGTTTTCTCCCGCTTTGGGTTTCCACGTAAAACATTGGTGTATTGTGTATGTGTATGATTGTTCATTTATTCATTGCTTATTTACTCTACAGTTATTGGATGATAATGATCCATTGATATAACACTTGTATTATATGGTTAAAAAGGATTAAATTGCTCTATTACTGATTCGCCCCCCTTCTCAGTAAACCAACATGTGCTTCAAATGTTCCTCCCACATTTTCTAAAGATGAGTATGTCATCAAGATATATGGCCACAAATGATTTTGTGAATGTCCGCAATATATCATCCATCATCTGCATGCATATGTTCAGGGCATTCGTCAAGATGAAAGGCATGACCAACCACTCAAAGAGACCTTCATTGGACTTGAAGGTTGTCTTCCATATTCCATTTTTCTCAATCGACACCTAGTAGTATCCTGACTTTAGATCAATCTTATTGAATCCATTTACCACACCCTCCTATATCCTCAAATCGCCTAGAGGCATGGAGTCCCGAAGTTTCAAATTTCTAGACTCCCAGAGAGGGTCCCACACATGCACTTAGCTTAAAGTTTATCATGGGATTTATTTAATCACATTGAGTAATTAATATATGGACTTCAGGCCAAAGCCTCAATTACGTTCTACCACAAAATCCTAAAGTCTCGAAGTCCTGGGATCCCCAAAGTTCCACAGACCATCGATCTAAGATCTTTCGGGATCCTTCTCGACCGCTCAATCGAGGTTAGTGGAAGGATAGAGTAAGCAGGAGTAATAACCAACAACAAAAGGTAACCACTCTCTCATGACCACTTCGACTGATAACACTCCAGAAAGGTTGAATGTTTGGGATCTTGCAAGAGTTGCAAAGTCACGAACTCTCGATCACCGTCCAATCAAGTGGTAATTTCGGGTGGTATCCTTATCGTTGAACCCATAAGAGGGAAAGGACGGGAATCCCACCATTGATCTGTGATCATGATCAATGATGAAGGGAATACCCAAGGTCAAAAGTTGTTATGTGTTTAACGCTAAGGAATATACCATGGTAATGGTTATGAGACCACTAGTTTCTGGTTAAACTGTCCAACCACCATTCCAATCGGTTGCCTTCGACGAAAATTGGATGTTGAGAGGTTCCAACGTCTCGAAGTCTTGAAGCCAGGAGGGCTTAGCTCCTTTTGGGCGTAGAGAAGGGTTATAGGTCCTGATCATATGGGACTTGACAAGCCCCGAGAGATACACTCTCAAATCATATCCGATATTTGGTTAATCCCATGAACTTAAGCCTATGGGCACTTGAAAGAATGGTTTGAAGGAAGCACCTTTCGCCTACAAAAATCATAATCTATAGCAGGGAAGGAAATATCGATGGATTGACGAGTTTGAGATCATCTTGTGGAGTCTGTCCCGACTCTGGCTTTATGGATTCAATCCCTGGTTCAGTCCATTGGGAAATTAGCGTATTTATAGATTCAAACAAAGGCCATCTCACCTTATACCAAATTCCTTTAGAAACCCATTAATCATGGGTATCCTTTGCTAAATATTATTTAAACAAGAATCCATTGACAAAGTATGAGATTTAATTTCTACTTAAAACTTCCCAAAATGATAAGCAAACTTCCCAGACTAATAGGCCATTAAACCCACAAAATATACCATTTAACGAGATAAATAATCATGCCATCATCTAGATCAAGGAATTATATATTACAACAAAATAGTCAAGGTAAAGTAAAAATTAGAGTCACACTTATCTGAAACTTTGGAATTTAGTTGGAAACTGTTGAAAGAGGTTCCCTTTTCCACCCAACCATAGGCATAGTTGTTCTTGGAGTATTCCTCAACTGTCCACCCCCTAGCTAGATTATGATGCCATGAGAGGGATTCCGATTGATCTCAACAACAATAAGAGATGAAGGTTACTCTCCTTTTCCCACAAGAACCTGAAAGTCCCATTTTCTATCCACCAAGAAAGGGAGTCTATCGTGATTGCTCACTCAATCACCACTACTCTATTTATCAGCTTGATTAGAAAACATTGTCTAAGAACTCCTGTAACCAGAACAATTTATTCACAATTTTCTCCTTAGAACAAGAGAGCCTCACACACTCTTCTTCTCTGCTATTGGTCCTCCAGACCATTCATGTGTCTTCTTGTTTGTGCTTTTGTCCTCTGCCCACAATTTTCCTCTCTTTTCTTTCCTTGCCCAAAAATATTTTGTGCGTCAGGTCAGGAAGTTTCAGATGGTACTCTTCCCATCTCCCTCATTGAATCTTGAGGTAATAATTCCCAACTACCAGCCTGACTGGTAATTAAGTTTTTCTAGGCCAAAATATTGTTATGGAGCTACGCATTTATATCTAGTAGGGTACCGGCTTGGCAGGGGTCAACTCACCATTATCGGTTCCCCTACCATCCCTTCTCATGCATCATGATCTATCTAGAAACCCTCTTTCAACAGTCATGCCACTAATTTTCTTTCATTAAATAACAAAATATATACATTAATTTCTATGGTAGGGTTCATTGTTTGTCGAGCATTCGTATCGAAGAGTTGTCTATAGTTTTGTTGACAGTAATAATAATATTTACAATTTGGGGGAAACAGGGGTGTTACATTGTGAGGGGAGATGAATTGTATGACTATTATGAAAATTGATACTATGAATCTCTTAAGATCTCATAATTGATATTTTCCTAGCCATTCTATGTTGGAGCCTAGGGAAGAGGTGTGACAACTTTAGGGAATGCATTGCAGAGAAGGAGGTCTACTTCTATGGGTTGTGTAGAATGAAGGGGGAAATACATATGTTGATTGGGATAGTGGCATGAGTGAATAGGATAAGAAATTAGTGGGAACTAGGTTGAGGGAGTCTTTCTCATCCTTATGGACTCACAGCCCTAGCACAAGGGTGGTGTGTTGTAGAAATACCTGGTGCAATAGTGCCTACGGTTGGGAGTAACATCACATGTCAACATCCAGTTGGTGTCTTTCATGATTAAAGATAAGTGTTATATGATTTTTTATTATATGTTGTTTATTATGTATGAAAATGGGTTAAATTGTTGTTTGTTGAAAGAATAGTTTAGAATCTTATATTTCTTTATGTTTACATGAATTGCATGAGTATACATGTCATTTTTCATATATAATATGGAAAAGAAGAATAATTATGTGGTATCAGAATTTGATGGTATGGAAAATTTGTGGAAATTGGAGAAATTTCTTAGTACCCCACCAACCCAGCTAGTATTGGGGTGGTTGGGTACATTACAATCCTACTCGATAAAAAATTAAATTGTAATTATCTCACTTGAGGGACTTGAAGTAGGGAACATTTTACCAGTTTGTTTAATTGACTCCACCTTTCAAAAAACGTTACCAAGAGAATGACATGAAAATTCCATTATGTACATGGATGCTACATTCTTTCTTTCCAATTTTCATTTCTAAATATAAATTGTGAGGGAAATAGTTGTTAGAAAAACAGGATCGTGGAGCAATAAAATAAAACAAATGCAGAAATAAAACACAGAAGATACACAACACAATAGAGACACATATTTATGTGGTTCACCCAGTGTGGGCTACGTTCGCCAGAGAAATTGTCGGGTCCTTCCTTTATTATTATCCATCATATGAAGGGATACAACCTACAACAAACTTGTTGTAACTTCCTCTTCTTTCTCTTACAGTCTCTCGTCTCATAATACAATATTTTCTATTTTCCATAGCCGCAATACATTTCCCTCATAACAGAGGGTTTCCTTCTAGGGAAAAAAACCCTAACATAATTTCTACCGTTAGATCTGGGACCTTATAATGAATGGTCCAGATTTACAATGAAATTACAATATACATTTACAATGCATTTTTTCCTTCAGGGGCATCGCCCCCAAATCCCCATCAAGGGACGCTTCCCCTGAACCCCCTTCGGGGGCCCTCTTGCCCCCGGACCCCACTCTGCATTCCCCCGCGTGGAATATTGTACATGATTCTTGGGTGTAAATACTTCATGGGGTATAAACACGGCTGAAAACAAAAGACCTCTGAATTAGGAAGATAATCAGGCTCCATAACTAACAATCTCCCACTTGGAGATTGGTCTCAACAACTCCACCATTGTTCTATATGTTGGAATCTAAACCTTCTTGGACCTGAAAAATTTCTCATCTTCATATTCATTCTCGAAGACCGACTGAAACTGAGTAGGAACTCAGTTTCTCCCATGTTACTCCCTTTGTTAACATATCTGCAGGATTCTGGCTAGTGTGTATCTTTTCCAACTTCAAATGTCCATCTTCCAAGGTAGATCGTATGAAGTGATACCTCAACTATATATTCTTAGTACTTGAATGGAAGGATGAGTTATTTGCAAGATGGATGGCACTCTCACTGTCACAGTACACCCTGTTATTCTCCTGCTTCTTTCCCAATTCCTCCATAAACCTCTGTAACCAAATTATCTCTTTACTAGCCTCTGTAGCAGCAACATACTCTGCCTTAGTTGTTGAAAGTGCAACAACCTTTTGCAGTTTCAAAATCCAACTTATTGTTGTTCCACCTATAGTAAAATCATACCCTGTGGTGCTCCTCCTGCTATCTTTATCACCTGCCATATCTGAATCAACATATCCTTGTAGAAAAGTGTCTGAACCTCCAAAACATAATGCATGAGTAGCAATACCTCTCAAATACCTGAGAATCCACTTTATTGCCTCCTAATGTTCTTTACCTGGAGTGTTCATATACCTGATCACAACTCCCACTACATGTGCAATATATGGTCTTGTGCAAACCATTGCATACATCAAGATGCCAACTGCTGATGAATAAGGGACCCTGGGCATGTATTTTATCTCCTCCTGTGTCTTAGGACACATTTCCTTAGTTAATTTGAAATGGTTGGCTAAAGGTGTACTAACTGGTTTTTCATTCTTCATTCTGAACCTCTCCAACACCTTCTCTATGTACTCACCCTAAGACAATGTCAATTTGTGATTTTTTTTGTCTCTTGTTATTCTCATACCAAGGATTTTCTTTGCAACACCCAAATCCTTCATCGCAAAATAATTAGATAATATCTTCTTGAGCACATCTATATCCTGCATATTAGACCCTGCAACAAGCATGTCATCTACATACAATAGCAAGATAATATAGCTTCCATTTTCTAGCCTTTTGAAGTAAACGCAGTGATCATAATGACATATACTATAACCCTGTTCTATCATAAACCTGTCAAACTTCAATACCATTGCCTTGGAGCTTGATTTAGGACATACAAGCTCTTATTCAACCTGCATACCAAATTCTCCTTCCCTTTGACCTCATACCCCTATGGTTGCTTCATATAAATATCTTCCTCCAAATCCCCATGGAAAAAAGTTGTTTTAACATCTAATTGTTCAAGATGCAAATCTTCTACTTCCACAAGACTTAAAATAGTCCTAATTTAAGTCATTTTAACAACAGGAGAAAATGTTTCATCAAAATCTATACCTTTCTTTTGTACAAACCCCTTTACAACAAGTCTAGCCTTGTACCTCTTTAATCCTCCATCTTCTTCCTTCAACCTGTAAACCCATTTATTCTACAATTCTCTTTTTCCTGCAAGCAACTTAACCAAGTTCCAAGTATGGTTATTTACCAAGGAATCCATTTCCTCTTTCATGCCTTGCTCCCACTTCTTTTGGGTGTATATCTGCATTGCTTTTTCATAACATTCTGGTTCACCAAAATCAGTCAACAATAAATAATACAATGAAGGAGATTATTGTTCAGGGGCTATACTTAACTTGGTAGATTTTATAACAACACTTACAGGTGTTTAAGGTACATGTTGCTCCTGTTGTTGTACATTTTAATTTTCTGGTTCCTTTGGAATTTCTTTTTCATTGATCTCATCAAGCACTGTGTACTCTTGTTTTTCTTTTTCCTGTTTCTATCCCCACAACTGATCATTGTACATGACCTTCTCATTGAATCTGACATCTCTACTCCTAATGATTTTGTTATTTTCATAATCCCATAAGCGATAACCAAAATCATTAACATTGTATCCAATAAAGGTACACTTCTTGGATTTTTCCTCAAGCTTTGTTCTATTTTCTTTCTCAATATGGACAAATGCTTCACAACTAAAAGTTTTCAAAACAGAATAGTTTACCTTTTTTCCTGTCCATTTCTCCTCTGGAATTCTACCATCCAAAGAGCTTGAAGGTCCCATGTTTATTAAGTAAACAACAATATCTACAACATCTGCCCAGAACTATAAGGGCAAACCAGTGTGCAATCTCATACTCCTTGCACACTCCATGATTGTCCTATTCGTCCTTTCTAACACACCATTTTCTTGTGGTGTTCTTGGAAATGTATTCTCTCTATGAATTCCATGGTATGAACAGTAATCATCAAACTCCTTGCTACAAGATTCACCTCCATTATCTGATTTGAGACACTTCAAACATTTTCCTGTCTCATTCTCAACCAAATCTTTCCATTTCTTAAAAGTATCAAAAACATCAGATTTTTGTTAAATGCAATAAACCCAGGTTTTTCTAGTTGCATCAGCAATAAAAGTAACATAATAAAGAGATCCACCAAGAGATGATACCTGAGTTGGTCCCCATACATCTGTATGCACAAGCTCTAACCTTTCATTCTTCTTTTCTTTTCCGAGTCTGAGAAATCTGACTCTCTTATGTTTTCCATAAACACAATGCTAACAGAAGTCCAAATCAATTTGTTTAAGATCTAACAAAAAATTTCTTTTGTGAAGTATCTTCATTCCCTTCTCACTCATGTGTCCTACCCTATGATGCCACAATGTTGTATCAACTCCTGTGGAAGCTAAAGATATGGAAGAGTCAGTATTACCAGTACATAAATACAATGTACCTACCTTCTCTCCTTTTTCTATCACCAATGATCATTTGATGACCTTCCATGTCTTATCTGTAAATATGGATATACAACCTTCACTTGCCAACTTCCTTGTTGAAATTAGATTTTTCCTTAAATCTGGAACATGTCTTACCTCATTCAACAACCATTGGTTTCCATTGCATTGCTTTATTTTTACCCTTCCCATTCCAACAATTTTGCATGGTGCATCATTAYCCAAATGAACCTGTCCAAAATCACCTTGAACATAATATAGAAAATGTTTCCTATGGGGTGTGGCATGAAATGAAGCCCCTGAATTTACTACCCAAGACTCAGAAATATTATCTACATAAAGAATCAAAGCATCTTGTAACACATAACCTGTTACATTTGCTTCCTGATTTCTCTCATGTCGCCCATCTCTTTGTTTCTTTGGAGCTCTACATTCTTTCTTTAGATGTCCTTTCTTCCCACAATTCCAGCACTGTATCTTTCCAAGTCTGGATTTGGATCTGACCTTCCTATAATTCCCATGATTCCCTGATCCCTTTCCTCTATCCTTTTGTCTTCCCCTGTTCACCATGTTCAACGCATTACCTGATGTTTCACCTGTTCTTTTCCACCGCATTTCCTCACTAAGGATAACACCAACAACATCATCAAATTTTAAATTATTTGAACCTGAGACAGAGTTACTTACAGCCATGACCAAGCCATTCTAGATTTATGGCTATGAGCACAATATTAGAAGATCCCTGACCTCATCATCAAAGTCCAATTTTACATAACTTAGTTGATTAGTAATCGTATTAAAATAATTTAAATGATTTGCAACAAACCCACCTTCTAATATATTCATATTAAATAATCTCTTCATTAGAATAACCTTATTGGATGCCGAGGTTTTTTCATACAATTTAGCCAATGCGTCCATCAAACCCTTCGTTGTCTTTTCTTTCAAAATATTGAAAGCCATCGATGTTGTCAGGCTCATCCATATCGTTCCTATAGAATTTATGTCAAGAATATCCCATTCTTCATCATTCATAGTTGTCAGCTTGTTTTCTATTCCACCCAATGGTAGGAATAGGTCCTTCTGATATAAATAATCTTCCATATGCATCTTCCATAACTGGTAGTTTTGGCCGTTGAATTTTTTGACCCTAAACTTTCCATCTTTCAACATTTCTCCCACTCGAATCAGGAACCCTCTTTTCCTGTGAGTTACCTTTCGGCTCTGATACCAGTTGTTAGAAAAACAGGACTGTGGAGCAATAAAATAAAACAAATGCAGAAATAAAACACAGCAGATACACAATACAATAGAGACACAGATTTACATGGTTCACCCAGTGTGGGCTACGTCCACTAGAGAAATTTCCAGGTCCTTCCTTTATTATTATCCAACATATGAAGAGATACAACCTACAACAAACCCACTGTAACTTTCTCTTCTTTCTCACACAGTCTCTCATCTCATAATAGAATATTCATTATTTTCCATAGCCGCAATACATTTCCCTCATAACAGAGGGTTTCCTTCTAGGGCAAAAAACCCTAACATAATTAAAACCATTAGATCTATGACCTTATAATGAACGGTCTAGATTTACAATGAAATTGCAATATACATTTACAAGTCATTTTTTCCTTTGGGGGCTTCGCCCCCGAACCCTTGCCAGGGGCCCACTTGCCCCTGAATCCCCCTCTACACTCCCTCGTGTGGAAGAATGTACATACTTCTGGGGTGTAAATACTTCATGGGGTATAAACATGGCTAGAAACAAAAGACCCATGAATCAGGAAGATAATCAGGCTCCACAACCAACAATAGCTTACTAAAGAATCATCCACAATTGGCCATTATAATAATTGGGGCTAAGGTAGAGGTATCTATTTCATACATCCACGTGATCTAATTGTTATAAAAAAATATATTCATACTTGTGAAATAAAATACTTCCCTCTTTGATCATGCATGATCCTTACCAAATGGAATAGTTCTCCATTTTTTGAATGAATATCTTGTAAACACTAGTTATGCATTCAACTAGCTCCTATTCCTTCCAACTTGATATGCATAATCTTGGGAAAAGGTGAATGCAATATTCACATTGCAATAAAATAAAAATAAAGAGACAAGGAAATCCTAGAATGCTTTCAATAAACATTACCATTAATAACTATAATATCCAAATTGGTCACACATACTCATAATTGTAGTCAATTTTCTCCTAAAATATTTTACTAAACCTTTCCAATGGATGTTAATGTCTTTCAAACAAATTTTGTTTTCCTCTTCTTTATTGCATGTCTTCTAATTGTTCATGGTTTCATTATGTCCCATGACTCGATAGATAATAGCATCAAAACCCATTTTCTTTCATCAATTTTGTTGTATAACACAATTGATTTCAACTCACTCCTTAGACATTATTGAGCCATTTAATTCTACAACATATCATCAATTTTGTCGTATAACACAATTTATTTCAACTCACTCCTTGGAAATTATTGAGCCATTTAATTCTACAACACAAAAATGAAGTAAAGGAAATTGAGTAGTATGCTCTTTCTATAAAAAAAAAAAAAAAGAAATTGAAATATTCAATATTTAAAATAGGATGATCTATAAAAGAATTTCTAAGTTATATATTAGCAAATAGAAAAATATTACAAGATTAAGTTCCCAACAAAATGAGGAAATGAAAATATACAATACCCTTATTTATTCAAAAAATAGTTCAACGAACAAAAACATGGAATTTAATATCCTCCGGAAGAATTTTCCCCAGAAGTAAACACAACACTTGCAAAAGTAACTTCAATTAACAAGATACAATCCACTTCAAATCAACAAACTACAATCAAGTGACGGAAGCTAACTTAACAATTTATATTCTAGTAAGATGATTTTTATTTTATGCAAAGTGAATCAAACCATAGAAACACAAATTTGGTTTTAGGATTCCTCTTGAAACCCCAAATGATATTGGGTATGCAAGGTTAGCATTATTATTCAATGGGTAGCAATTTCAAATTTGAAAAAGTCCAAGGATTGAAGAGTATAAGTGAAAACGTTTGAGTTCAAGTCAATACATGCATATAAATGTGTGACAAAGATTTTATAAAGATAAATATTTAGAATGGTTGCATGTTCCCTTCTATTAGACACGTAATCGTTAAGATTGCATTACTTATATCAATATCATTGTAAATATCATTAGGAGAAATATAAAGAGTCGTAGGTGATAGGAAGAGTCACTCATTGGGGAAGACCAACAATCATTCATTGTATATTTATTGAGCTTCATGGTAATGGAATAATCAAGTGTGGAGTTACGAATTCTACCCATACCTAACCTATTAGGCCTATTAGTGATACCAAAGAACAATTTAAATCCATGATTTTCTCCCTTGGTGTTTCCTTTCCCTTCCCGTGCATAAAATTCCCTTGTCAATCCCTCTACCTTCATTGGTCAGTTCTCAATGCCCATTTTGTAGGTGGATTCACGCCCTCCTCGGTCCATGTGAAATCACTCTCTAAACGTTCGGGTTTTCTCCTTGCATCCATGACTATTGTATTGTTTGCACCTTCTGGAACCATTCTGAAAAATGAATTCAAGACCCCTCTCTCTGCATAAACCCTTCCTCCTCTCTCTTTCTAAATCCTTAATGAGTTTCCTCCAACAAATTCTCACCGTGTTTAGAATTGGGTTGATATATTTGCATGAGATCCTTACTCAAGTTTATATACCTCTTCACTATAACACTTGATTTAGTTTATATTGTTTCCATTGGATTGAGAATCCATATATATCAAGATATTCCTATAGGTTGAAACCCTCTCCTTGCAAAAAAACCACCCAACAGTAACGTGAATGTAGTGGAATCCATGGACAATTTGAAGACCATAAAACATTGTGAGGAATATTTTTTATAGGTCCTTTGCATCTTTGATCATCAGCATGCACTGGAATCATCATCATTAGAATATTATGAGCCACAAGAATCATCATATAAATTGGAAATAAGGAGGTGTCACGTTACTTCAACGAAGCTATTCTTTCTTTGTTTCTTAACTAGTTTTGTTTGAAGGAAGAGTCGAGACATGATAAAATCCTAGGAAATGTATCTTGGTTCCTCTAATAAATCCATTTTGTGGATTATATGAAGAGAAATTAGTTTGGGAAAGTGGCCAAGAAATTATCTTTGTTTCCACAAATAATTTCTTAAGCAGTTGTAATTTCAAAACTGGCCAAACGTATGCTTCGAGGTGTGAAGATGCATTTAACAGATTTGATCCTCCTTTGTATTTGAAAACATGATTGAAGCGAGTATAGACATCAATATACTCAAGAATATTTCTTTATTCCTTTCATCTGTCAATAAGAAATGAAAGGACACGAAAAGAAGAAGCTTAGAGGCACAGGAGGTTGGCATAATCTTTGTCAGAGATATGATATTCACTGTACCCGTTGAGGAATTATCCGGATTATGTTTGGAATGGAATGAAAGTAGAGATATTACGATGAAACACTCATGAAAATCGCCAGAAATAGAGAAATACAACAATACTTGATTTCTATTAATGAAATAATTGTAAAGAGATTGTAAAAATACAGAGTGCAAGTCTCGCTAGAATGGTGGCAACTTTATCTCTGAGAAGCGATGTGATGGCTATGCTCATTCAAAATAAGATGATTAAAATGAGGCTCTCAAGGATTTTTTATGTTAAATAGGAATTCCAAAACCCTAGACATCCAAAACCTAACCCTGGGAGATGAAACACCAAAAGGCATGTGGGCCCTGTTTGGGTAAGTTAGTACATTAACTTCCCGGGGTCGTAACTTTTGCATACGATCTTCGTTTTAGGCATGTGATAGCATGTTGGAAAGGTATTTTTGAGAACTATGCATTAAGCTGAAAAAATCTAACTCCATCTATAGTGTGACTATGGCAAGCCAAAATAACATTGTTTAGGTCCCCAAAACAGCCTTGGAAGTACAATAATATGTGATGACATGAAAACATACAAAATAAGCCAGATGGATTAGATGGGAGGCTAGAGGTATCCACCTAGAATATGTGTAGGTATCAAAACAACCCTAGAAGTGTAGAACCCACAATTACAAAGAAGTGCAGAAGAACGTGTTGAACTAAAAACTGACAAAAGGAGCCAGTTGGAACAGGTGGGTGGCCACCAATATCCACCTGTATCAATCCTCCCCCCTTAGGAAGAAATGGTATCCATTACGTTGAGTGCCCAGGGAAGAGGGGAAATCATGTTCTAAATATGAATCTTGGTCAGCTACATTCTTTGTTGGAGAATTTGTTATTCTTGGTCTATGGAAGACTGTCACAAACAGATTGCTAGCGGGGTTGAATATGCTCCACCAACCTGTTGTCTCTGGGTTTGACAGGGTATTGTGTAGGACCATTATAGGTGAAGAAGCAATATCTTATTTCTCTTTGACAATCTACTTTTTTTGGATAGAAGGTGTTGAGGCTGCAGTGGTTGTAGCAGTCTTTTATGCATCCTTTGAATATACTGTGAAGAGGATGAATTTTGCAGTATGAGATATCACCTTGCGGCACTGTTTTCGTGGAGTAGTAGTAGGAACTACCTATGGTATCCGATAGATATGACCTCCAAGAGTAATAATGACACTTATGGGGTCTAGAATCATAGACAACATGACCTCTCCACATATATGGTTGGCCCAAAACCACATCACAGACATTAATAGGGAAAACATCACACACTACCTCATCCTTGAAGGGTTGCATGCTATAGGACAGGCAACACTATTGGCTGACACGGAGATCTCGACCCTGGTGATGCTACCCAATATTGTATGGTTGTGGGTGTGGTGTTGTCGATAACCCCAACTATTTGATGGCCTAACTTATATGAGGTTCTTATGGATACTGTTATTAATAATGAAATGCAACGGGGTCCCCTTCACCCACATCTGTGAATGGAATAGGCGCTCCCCCTCTTTAGGATCTATTGATTCTTCTGGTTGAATTTTTGCAGTTGCGACAGTGGAAGTGGGGTATGCGTCGATGATATGTCTATATTCAATATTTTCTGGATCGGATTCTAAATCAGGGTTCGGCTCTGTGTCTTTGACCTCAGCCACCAATGAATGTTTCGAGCGACATTCATCGATGTTGTTCCAGGGGCTTTTGTGGAAGTCACACCACTTCCTAGTGTCATTATTCATCTTCCCTTTACCATTTTTGTCCTATGTCTTGGATTGGTTTTCTAGGGGATGTTGGTTAGGGTCGTCTTTACCGTGCTTTGGTTGTTTCATATTTGCAGACCCGAATTCCCTTTTGTTCTAGTGCCTAAATTTCTGCTCGATTTTGACAATATATCAATAGGCAACACTCAATGACAATATTTTTAGGAAATCCATTTCGGTTTGGAGTACCTATGTAGAGCACCACTGTATTTCAGAACCAGATGCTGCTCGGAGTCCTTGATACCCAGCTTGGTGCGCAAGGTATGTAAATTATTTGTGAACTCTAGCACTGTTTGGTTCTTTTCTTGCCGTAGTGTGGTCCATCTCATGTATTGGTCTTCATAGGTATCAAAATGATAGTATTGTTCTTTGACCGCATCCACAAAAAAATCCCAAGTGGGATCGACCCCATAGATTCTAGATTCCTTTGTGTAACTTTTCTCCCAGTAAGTTTCCCACCAATTTTTGACATGGGGGAGAGCCTTGAGGAGTGCTAAGGTGATGTTTTCCTTGTCGAAAAAAAATTTAACAGAGAAATAACCTATATTTAACCATTTTTCTAGGGCATCCGCATCTATCTGACCTTCAAATATGGGAATATCAAAATTTACCTATACCTTGAAGGGAGAGGTTCCTCCAAAATGGCCTCTTGATGAAGATGCTCATGTTGCTATCGATGGGCGTTGAAGAATGTGTGCAAAACTACCCATCATTTCGTCCCTCTATCACGTGAGAGCTTGCTCAAGTAGCAGGTTAATAGAATCTTCTACTCTGCCTCCTTTCTCTTCTTCCACCATCAAGGGTTTCTTGGGTGTGCGAGAGTGATTTTCCTCAAGAGATAAAAACTTGAGACCTAATTGGATATACTCAGACCTCGTCGGGGACATGCGCTGAAAAATGATCAAGAGTAGCCTTCTCTGATACCACTGATCCGGATTATGTTTGGAATGAAATGAAAGTAGAGATATTACGACGAAACAATCATGAAAATTTCCAGAAACATACAAATACAACAATACTTGATTTCTATTAATGAAATAATTGCAAAGAGACTGTAAAATACAAAGTGAAAGACTCGCTAGAATGGTGGAAACTTTATCTCTTAGAAGAGATGTGACGGTTGCGCTCATTTGCAAGAAGATGATTACAATGAGGCTGTGAAGGCCTTTTTATGTTAAACATGAATGCCAAAACCTTAGACATCCAAAACCTAACCCTAGGAGATGAAACACAAAAATTCATGTGGGCCTCGTTTGGGTAAGTTAGTACATTAAATTCCCGTGGTCATAACTTTTGCATACGATCTTCGTTTTAGGCGCGTGATAGCCCACTGGAAAGTTCATTTCGAGAAATATGCATTACGCCATCGAACTCTAACTCTGTCTACAGTTTGACTATGGTGAACCAAAATAACACTGTTTAGGGACCCAAAATGGCCCTGGAAGTACAACAAGACATGTTGACATGAAAACATACAAAATAAGCTAGTTGGATTAGATGGGAGGCCACCAATATCCACCTGCAAGATGTGTAGGGATCTAGACCACCTCAAAAGTGTAGAAGCCACAATTACAAGTAAGTACAAAAGAACGTGGTGAACTAAAAACTGACAAAAGGATCTTGTTGGAATAGGTGGGTGGCCACCAATATCCACTTGGATCAAGGACGGAATGGGTCAAATGAGGCAAATAACTGTAGAGTTCCATAGGAGAATATCAAAGAGAGATAAAATTATAAAGAACGCAAAGTTAAAAGGTCAGATACGACGAAAGGTAAAATATATTCCCATTACATTGTTCCCCATTGCAATATAGGAGCAACTGAAGATTTGTTCAACACTTCATATAATTCTTGGAGAGGTGCATGGATCCTTGACATAGTTGCAAACTCCCACATGACATTCCTAAGAGACTTATTTGAAGATTTCAATGAAAATATATATGACATAGTGTACTTTGTAGATAAATAGAGTCTCAAACCTTTGAGAATGGGCACCATTAGGCTTAAGTTTCCTGAATTCATGGATTTTATTCTGCATAATATTCTATGTCTTCTTGAGCTAGAAAGGAACTTGTTGTCGCTTGTGCACATCCAACAACAATTCCACTTTGTTTATATATTTGGTGGGAAAGTCGAAATAAGGAATGATTCTTACAACATGGTTGTAGGGACCAGAATGGAAGATGGAAGATTGTTGAAGATGAAAGGGACATCTTCTCATGCACATAATTTTTCATACCTCTCTCATCACGGTGAAGGTATATTGCCATCTAGTATTTTATGGTATGCTATATTTTTCCATATTAATTGCGACAACCTTCGTGTATTGAAAAAGAATGGTGTTTATGGTTTTCCTACTATTCCTAGGAAATTGAAGCAATGTGATGCTTGTATCCTTAGGAAGCATAGAAAGCAACCATTTCATTATTCTATTTCTAGAGAATGTAGAAAACATGAACTAATTCATTCTTATTTTTGTTTCCCTATTCATGTTTGTTGTGATCTAGGGAAAAGTAGGGGATTGTTACCAATAGTCCATCACATAAGAAAGCATATAATCACATATTCATACACATAGACAAAGACATACACAAAGTAGTGGAATTACAAAGAAAAACACTTTATTATATATAGATTAATCGATACAACAAAATAGAGACACTTTCTATGATACATGATTGTCTAATTATACTTACATATTCTGTTACGAGGCATTTGTAACCACCTAACTTCCTGGGTCGATCGATTAGCCAGAATTTCGATCGACCTATTCTTTCGACTTTGGCAGTCGACCAACTAATTCTTAGTTGATTTTTAGGTCTAGTCAACAAAGTCGACTATCCCTTACAACATCTCCCCCCACCTCAATTCCTTGCTCATCTTGAGAAAGAGGGGATTACGAAAACTTTTATTTTACATTGGTTATTTTACAAAATGAGAGAGAGAGAGAGAGAGAGAGAGAGAGAGAGAGAATTTTCTAGTGCTTGCAGAAGTTATGTAGCTTTGTTTGACCGTCCTTTAGTATCTCTTTTCACTTCCTTGAATGTCCAAATTTGGAATCATCCCTGATTTTGATTCCACAACCAACTTTTATTCCCACAAAAATATGTTACTTGAAACGATCTTTGGACATATTATTTCGATGCTTTGTCCAAGTAACCTGAACTGGACTATGACTTTAATTCTCAGAGACGATTCTTGAGTTCTCCCCTCGTCCTGAGAATTAAGTGGATGTAACTATAGAGGGGCACTCCTTTCTTCACGTGAAGGTGAATTTCTTCATTTGACATCTGTAACCATGATGGTTGAACAACTTCTACTTTTTAAGGATCTGGTTTAGGAGGGTCATCATCTGTTATGATTAACGGACCCATGGTCAATGTTTAAAAACTTAACTACATGTAGAATGGTTTTTTCATTTCCGTATAGCTCTGATATACAGAATCTGGTTTCATGATATTGAAGGAAATTGATAGGGTAGCGGAACATTTCACACACAACTAAATATTCAGCAACATGGAACTGTAGGATGAGTGATGGTTGTTGTCCTTTTCTATCGAGGAGACTAATGCTGATATGATCCCCACTGTATTGTTGTACAATGAAAAAATATTTACTGTCTTGATGAGAGATAATTTTTTTCCTAACCTATTGATCTATGGATGTGCGTGCCTTAACCATGATTGTTGATGGGCTAGAAGAATCGTGTGAGGAGACATCTATGTCAATGTTGAACTAACACTTGTGTGAGGCCTGTTGGTTTTGAATTAATTATTGTATGTGTCGGGTTGAACCACAATTATATTAGTGGTTGTTCAATGATCTTTTGTGTCGATTATTATTGTTTCTATCATGATTTTGGTCCTTTCTTTTTGTGGTTTAAGTACACTATCCTTTATGGAGTCGAAATCGTCATAGTCGATTTTTCCTCATTCTCGGTCCACTAAGTCTCCTCTGTTGATTCTTGGTCAATACATGAGTTGAACTACTGTTGATTTTGTATTATTAGGTTTCCTATTGTCAGTCCTTCTTGGTTGATGGTATTGATAATTACTCCGCTAGTTTGTTTTTTTGTAATTCCTTGTGTTTGTATTATGGCTTTGCTTGCTTGATTGGGATCTTCATCGATCAATCAACTGTCGCTTCATGAGTATTTGTCACAAGTATGGAGATGGGTTCATGTGTTGATTGTGTCTTCATCTCTTTCCCCTACATATATGTGACTGGACCAGGGGCTTGTTTCTCTCTCCATTCTTCTTTTTCTTTACTTGTATTCAAGGATTTGAGATTTCTTTAATACATGATTTTTCCTATAGCGGTTTTATATAACTGAATTTTATACATGATTTATTTAAAACTAACTTTAGTTTATTAGTGTAAGAAGAATTGGTTTTCTTAGTAATGTTATTACTCTACATTTTTTTACTTCAACCAGACTGTTACATATGGATTTCTAGTTCTAGTTGGTCCATGTTGGCATTATTTTCTGTAGAATTTTCCAACAGGGTTCATCATTCTTATGTATTCTATTTCTTGAATCAAGCTCCATTAATTATTTTTTTAGATGGATGCCCCAACAAAGTTCGAAGTTGAACCGCTCATGTCAGTCAAATATCTTCTATACTATACAAACCAAGCTATGTTGTTTCTAATTTCCTACGTTTTCCTTCGATTTGACTGTCATATAATAGAATCGGGTCTCCATTTTTTATCTCCTTCTTTTTTAGATGTCGATCATGCAACACTTTATGTTGTTTCTTTTTTCCTTATTGGTGGTTCATTTCTATTAATATTCCTTCTTCTATCTTATTCAATTGGTAAAGTCGATCATTCAAGCTTCCACCTTCGTCGAATTTCACAAAATTTTCTACCCTATATGAGTTGGCCCAATAGTTAACTCTGATCACCATTTCTTTTCCATAGAACAATTTAAAGGGGGTATGTCCATTCAATCTCTTATATGCAGATCTATATTCCCATAGAACTGCAAGAATTTTCTCGTCCCAATCATTCTTGTCGATGCTATAGATTTTAGTGACTCCTTTGTGTAACGACTTATTAAATTATTCAACAACACCATTTGCGTGGGGATGGTATGCAATTTTTCTTCTGTGATCAATGAAAAATTTCTTTAGAAGGATTTGGATCGTCTCGTTTACAAAATGTGTCCCTTGATCACTTATTAGTGTTAATGGACATCCAAATATTTTTATTATGTTCTCATAAATAAATTTTGTTGCGACTTCTTTAGTACATGTTTCGACTGGTTATGCTTTCGCCCACTTGGTCACATATTCACTACTACATATTGAAAAAATTGTGATGACTACTTGCGACGAAAGTACCTTTTCGTCGTAAAATTCAAGAGAAAGAGTTCAAATTTTCAATTTTTTTATAAATCCAGCTCGAATTTGTCTCTCTTGCAGTGAACCCAGACGTTCATCACAACGGAGATGAACGTGAAGATAGTGGATTTTTGTCGCTCTTGCGACGACCTTTGATTATTGTCGCAAGAGCGATGATAAACATTGATCATTACACTATTTGACAAAGTCAACATTGAACGTTATACTGTTTGACAAAGTCAACATTGATTTGGTTAACTTTCGTCGCTCTTGTGACGAGAAAAATATATATAAATATTTTGTGAATTAGAGATGTTGTTACAATCTTGTTATAACAACTACAGTTCCAAAAGGGTATTTTTGTGCAGAAGAATGTCGCAGAATATTAGAGGTGGGAAAAAAAGTAAAGCGGGTGAAAAGGGTGATGGTAGATGTTATTTCCCTTGCAAAAAATGTTTCCTTACACATCCCATAACAATTTTAATAGAAACAACTACAAACAATTGTAGGAATTATGGGCACATTGATGGGGGATTGAATGAATATCGTCTCATGATAATGATCTATATATTCATTATATTTTTTTATATTGTCAATTTTATATAAAATTATATATATGTATATATATTGTTTGAATATTTGTTATAATACACATTAATTTTGCATGATTGTTTGTAATTATAAAGTTAGAGTTTCCCTCTAACTTTCTGTAGAATATTTCACCAAGTAGTACTAGTAGAAATGATGTTGTACAAGATGAGGAACATGATCAAGCAAATGAGGATCTCATGGAAGAAGATGATGGAATAAATCAAGTTAATGATCACATGGAAGAAGATGATGGGACAAATCAAATGATCCAAGATTTTTTTGCTCATCCGTATGAGGATGGGGACAGTGATGGTATTTATGATGAACCTCTATTAGAAAAGGAAAATAAACAACTTTATGAAGGCTCAAGAGAAAATCTTCTCTCCGCTACATTATTGCCAGTGAACTTAAAGGTTATGAATAATTTGTCGAAAACTTGTATGACACAGATCCTAAGGCATGTAATATGTTTCATCTCATATTATACATAAATGTTGACTTTTTTCTATTTGTTTTTAGTGTTAATTAATGTGTAAAATAAGAATGCAACTTTTTATGATTAATATTCTTTACATTAACAAGTTATTTGTTATGTTGTAGATTGTTAGGTGAATTTTTGTTACCATCATCAAATATTTTACCTCACACATATCGAGATTTGCATGCCATTATGAAAGACATTGGAATGGATTATCAAACTATATATGCATGTCCTAATGATCATATTATATATTATGGACAACATCCTTCGAAAACAGAATGCCCGTGAAGTCTTATCAGCAGATATCAAACCGATCAAGTAACAAAAAAGGTGCCTCGAAAGGTTCTTCGTCATATTCCCATAATTCCACATTTGCAGTGATTGTTCAGGTGTGAAAGCATAGCATAATTTATCGATTACCATGTGCGTAATAGAAGTGTAGATGGTTTTCTTCGAATGCCTGTCGATGGCTATGAATTTAGGGAAAGTGAGGAAAAATTGACAGATTTCAAAGATGAACCTCGTAATGTTAGTATTTCATTGGTAGCTGACGATGTTAATCCATTCATAGAGCTTAGGTCTATTTACTCAGTGTGGCCTATTTTTGTTATCAACAATAACATTCCTGCTTGGATGTCAATAAAGAGGGATCACGTAATGTTGACAATGATTGTTCCAGGTATAATTTGTTTACATTAATTTTTTGAATGTAATATTTTCATTTGTTTTGTTTTTTGCATAACATCTTTTGTTTATTTATTTACTTATATATACATATCATGGTTATAGTAATTATGTGTAATTTCAAACAATTAGGTAAGTACCAGGTTAAAGATATGAATGTATATATCGAGCTTCTTATCGATGAGATACTAAAGTTAAATTGACATATGTAAACTAATTGGGGAGAAGAAATTTAAATTATGTGGAATATTGGTATGGACAAGTCATGATGCTCAAGGACTAACACATTTTTGTGGTATGTAGCATTATATTTCTCTTCAATACTATATAATTTTTAAATATATCATGTTGCATGTTTAATTTTTAAATAATCTCATCGTATAATTGACATTAATCCATCTATTGCAGGTATTCAAACAAAGGGTAAATTCACATGCCCATTTTCTGGTCCTAATATGAAGTATCGTCATTCAAAAAGTTTAGGAAAGGTGGTGTTTGATGAGTATAGGAACCTCCTCCCTAAGAACCATAGCTACCGTACTACTGAAAAAACATATTTTCAATGGGAAAGAAGAGACTAGTTTAAAACCACGAAGAATGACATCTCACCTATGGAGGTTGGAATATAATAGAAATCGTCAAGGTACAAAATTTATTTATGTATCGTATATCATGTAATGTTTTGAATTTTTATTTTAATAATTGAATTTATTTTACTGTATTTGATAATTATTTTTTTGATTTCTTTTATGCTTCATGAACACCACCATCATGAAGGTATTAATAATGGGCTTCCATGAGGAATGAAATCTTATCCCACTCAATTCATGAGGTTTCCCTACTATGAGGAGCTAAAAATAGCTCATTTGTTTGATACAATGCATATTAGGAAGAATGTGACAGAAATGTTATGGTGAACCATAGATGGTAGGAGGGATAAAGAAAAAATTGTCAAAATTTGTACTGACATTCAAGAAGCCAACCATGCAATGCAAAGTGTGATCCGATCAAATAGAGATGGACTAGACCGAAATAACCTTCCATGGTTATTAACAGAGCAACAAAGCAATGATGTAAAATAGGTCATTCAAATAATTAAATTTTCCACGGGTTTTTCTTCAAACATAAATAATATCTTAACGAAGAAAGGTGAATTTAGTGTGGTAAAAACACATGATTGACATACCTTCATTAAGGTAATAATTTTGGTATACATATTTATATATATTGGCCTTATACATCTTTTGAGTTTTCTTTTTTTTCTCTAATTTGGTTGAAAAAAATAACGATTCATTGTTTTTGTTACAATATGTTATACTGTTATCTCTCCCAAACGACTTTGACAACAACGTCAAACAAGTTATATATGATCTTGGAAAATACATGAGTTAAGTAGTTGTGATTTGTATGCAAAATGTTCTTTCATTTTGTTGTTGTACTTAATGACATGTGTTTTACTTGTAATGTAATATATTATATTATGTTATGTTGAAACGTGTTATTTTCTTGTGTCATGATCTCATGTAGATGATTGTCATTGAAAGAATCCATGAAGATGACATAAATTATTGGAAGAGAAAAATTCCTCGGCTAATGTGTGAAATGAAAAAGTATATACCTCCAACATTTTTCAATGCACAAAAACACTACCTCATACACCAAGTTGAGGAGATTGAGAATTGTGGACCTGTACACACAAGGTTAATCTGGATGGTGGAGAGGAACTTGAAATCATTGAAGGCTTTGGTTAGACAAAGAGCACATCCTAAGGGTTCTATGGTGTAGGGATATATGGTATATCAATCCATGGTGTATATTAGTCAGTATCTTCCTAAATTAGCAGTACCAACTATGCATGCAATGGATCACATTTGGGATGTGAACTCCATCAAAAAAATTGAAGATTAGGAGCACCTGTTGGGGAAAGGTAGAATGAAAAAAAATGAGAGGTAATATATTAATAATTGTGGAGATTTATATAATTAATACATATAATTTTTCATTTTTTGTGTATGATCATATTCACTAATATATTAATAAATGTTATTTCATAAATTGTTAATATTTACCATGGACATTATAACTAATATCTAATATTGGTGAATTGTGATTTTTTTATTCAGATGCTCAAGATTGGGATGCATTGCATTTATACATTGCAAACAATCTTGATTGTATGAATGTATGGATTGAAAGATGTAAAAAACATCATGGAAGTGTGTTGTCATGGCAATGACTATCTGAATTGGTTAGAGAAGATCGTTGTAATGAAGATGACAATGTTACGCAAAGGGAAATTGATTTAGCATATGGTTTGAAAGATGGACATGTAAGCAAATTCACCCATTTTATTCAGTTATTTTATATTATATTAATGTGACTACATGTGTACTGTCTTTTTCAGATACTTTCCAAGTTTTATAAATTATATGTTAATTTATTAATTGATAATACATCTTTTACATATCTGGAATATTGCAGTTGAAACACCACAAGGCTATGTGGTGCAATGGTTGTAAATTTTGCATCAAACAGTTGGATGAAACTAGGAAAACTTCTGATAGTGGGATAATTGCAGTATTCCAAGTCACTAATGTTTCCTCTAGGAGTGACAGACATCCCCAAGAATATGAAAATAGATACTATGGGTATTTGAATGATATACTTGAGTGTGAATTTAATTCCTTCAAATTAGTTATGTTCTACATCAAATGGTATAGGTTACGAATGCATGAACATGATGAGGAAAGATTTGTTATTCATCATGCCAACATATTTCCAATGATTAAAACAACGGTGTTTGAAATAGGAAATGATCACTATGTTTTTCCAATCTAATGTGAACAGGTATTTTACTCAAATGTTCCAGGTGAGAGGGATTGGTCATTTGTTGTTTGATATGATCCAAGAGGAAGGCCAGTTAAGTATACTCATGTACATGAAGAAGATGATATTGAAGAAGAAGATCATTCACCAAATCAGATAGAGTGGTAAGATCATGCAGGGTTGACAGATGAAGAAGACGAAGAAGATCATGATCCAGGCATAGGAGACAATGCAGTTATTGATGATGATGTTGATGAAAATATGCTCGAAAATGACATTGATGATGACGATGATATTGTCAATCCTTTCAACATTGTTTCTGAACCATATGATGATACAGATGTTAAGTCGTTGAAGAAAAAGATACAAAATAAGTATGATACAGATGTTGAGTTGGATCAGGTACGTGACTATATATTTTATTTTTTATGAATTATTCTCTTAAAATAATTTACTTATGTCATGGGTTAATAACATTTTTTTAGGTTTTATGCGACGTTTTTATATCTTATGTTACATTTTGTTTAATTATTATGTGAAACCTAAAAATAGTTTCCAATATACTAGAGTACATGGTAAACTAAAAATATCATTTACAAACACATAATCTCATTTACCTTCATTAATTTTTGTTTTTGTAGTTTCTATATTGCATGAATCTTACAGCTAGGTTTCTTTCAATTATTTTATATTTTATAGATTGGGTATTGAGGAATTGAGAGTGATGTAAGGGGGAGGGGAGGGGTCATATGATCTTATACCTTCACGTGGTTTGCCTTCTTCAATAGAGGATAACTTATTCTTGAAACCAAGAGAATATCATTCATTTTTATACCATCATGATCATAGATGTCATCATTATTTTCATAGTATTGCATCAACGAAGTTTCGATGAACGTGTTTTTCATTTTTATAGAATTTCTGTTGAAACTATTTGAAAACATGGGACTTTGGCCCATGAATTATGAAGAATGTATGTGTGTCATATTTGTGATGAAAAATGGGACTTTGTTATTCACATGGGCAATAGTGACCTATGAATGGGGCCAACGTTGATGTTTTTTCAAACTGTTTTTGTATGCACTGAAGTTTGACATGGATAGACTGTTCACATGCCTTAACGATATGGGAGGGTCTATGGAATAAAATTTTCCTCAAAGTACACCCACTTGTTTCCATCATCAATTCATCATGTAAACCATAAACCCTATTTTTGTTTCAAATTAGTGCACAAATTGGTTGACACAAGTTTTAATTTTGCATCAACCTTTCTTCATTTTTCTTTCAGGTTCTACATTGTATATTATACATTAATGTATGTGTGTCATAGTTGTGATGAAAAATACGTCTTTTTTCATTCATTGTTTAATCAACACATTAAAAATATGTCCTTGGAGTACTATATGCAGGAGCGTGTGTACTGTCGAACGACTTTTAAAAGGAACAATGAAAATACATTGTACTAGGACTAGACATGGGCAACAATGACCTATGAATGGGGCCAACGTTGAATTTTTTTCAAACGGTTTTTGTATGCACTAAAATTTGACATGGATAGACTATTCACATGCCTTAACGATATGGGAGGGTTGATGGACGCAAATTTGAATCACAATACACCCACTTGTTTCCATCATCAATTCATCATGTAAACCATAAACATTATATTTCTTTCAAATTAGTGCACAAATTGGTTCACACAAGTTTTAAGTTTGCATCAGCCTTTATTCATTTTTCTTTAGGTTCTACATTGTATATTATACATTAATGTATGTGTGTCATATTTGTGATGAAAAACCCTCTTTTTTGTTTTCATTGTTTAACAACACAATAAAAATATGTCCTTGCAATACTAGATGTGGGAATGTGTGTACTGTTGAACGAATTTTAAAAGGAACAACGAAAAGACATTGTACTAGGACTAGACATGGGAAAGAGTGACCTGCGAATGGGGCCAATGTTGAAATTTTTTCAAATTGTTTCTGTATGCAATGAAATTTGACATGGATAGACTATTCACATGCCTTAACGATATGGGAGGGTTTCTAGACTCAAATTTGACTCACAGTACACCCACTTGTTTCCATAATCAATTCATAATGTAAACCATAAACCCTATATTTCTTTCAAATTAGTGCACAAATTGGTTGACATAAGTTTTAAGTTTGCATCAATCTTTCTTCATTTTTCTTTCAAGTTCTACATTGTATATTATACATTAATATATGTGTGTCATAGTTGTGAAGAAAAATCCCTCTTTTTTCGTTCATTGTTTAATCAACACAATAAAAAGATGTCCTTGCAATACTAGATGCGGGAACGTGTGTATTGTTGAATGAATTTTAAAAGGAACAACAAAACTACATTGTACTAGGACTAGACATGGGAAACAATGACCTGTGAATGGGGCCAACGTTGAAATTCTTTCAAACTATTTCTGTATGCACCGAAATTTGACATGGATAGACTATTTGAATGCCTTAACAATATGGGAGGGTTTCTGGGACTCAAATTTGACTCAAGGTACACCCACTTGCTTCCATCATCAATTCATCATGTAAACCATAAAACCTATATATTTTTTAAGTTAGTGCACAAATTGGTTGACACAAATGTTAAGTTTGTATCATCCTTTCTTCATTTTTCTTTCAAGTTCTACAATGTATATTATACATTAATGTACGAGTGTCATAATTGTGATGAAAAATCCCTCCTTTTTCATTCATTGTTTAATCAACAAAATAAAAATATGTCCTTGCAGTACTAGATGCGGGAACATGTGTACTATCGAATGAATTTTAAAAGGAACAACG
The DNA here is from genome assembly GCA_000966675.3 of Picea glauca. Lineage (NCBI taxonomy): Eukaryota > Viridiplantae > Streptophyta > Pinopsida > Pinales > Pinaceae > Picea > Picea glauca. The sequence goes on along the minus strand of JZKD02S0405296.1, from coordinate 123,606 downwards.
AAAAGACATTCTACTAGGACTAGACATGGGCAACAATGACCTACGAATGGGGCCAATGTTGAAATTTTTTCAAATTGTTTATATATGCATTAAAATTTGACATGGATAGACTATTCACATGAATTAATGATACGGGAGGGTTTTTGGACTCAAATTTGACTCACAGTACACCCACTTTTGTCCATCATCAATTCATCATGTAAACCATAAACCCTATATTTCTTTCAAATTAGTGCACAAATTGGTTGACACAAGTTTTAAGTTTGCATCAACTTTTCTTCATTTTTCTTTTAGGTTATACATTGTATATTATACATTAATGCATGTGTGTCATAGTTATGATGAAAAATCCCTCTTTTTTTGTTCATTTTTTAATTAAAACAATACAAATATGTCTTTGTAGTACTAGATGTAGGAGCGTGTGTACTGTCGAACAAATTTTAAAAGGAACAACAAAAATACATTGTACTAGGACTAGACATGGGAAACAATGACCTGTGAATGGGGCCAACTTTGAATTTTTTTCAAATTATTTATGTATGCACTGAATATTGACATGTATAAACTATTCACATGCTTGAACGATATGGAAGGGTTTCTGGACTCAAATTTGACTCACAGTACACCCACTTGTTTCCATCATCAATTCATCATGTAAAACATAACCCCTATATTTGTTTCAAATTAGTTCACAAATTGGTTGAAACGATTTTTAAGTTTTCATCAGCCTTTCTTCATTTTTCTTTCAGTTTCTACATTGTATATTATATATTAATGTATGTGTGCCATAGTTGTGATGAAAAATCCCTCTTTTTTCGTTCATTTCTTAATCAACACAATAAAAATATGTTCTGGCAGTACTAGATGCAGGAACGTGTGTATTGTCAAACGAATTTTAAGAGGAACAATGAAAATTCATTGTACTAGGACTAGACATGGGCAACAGTGACCTGTGAATGGGGAAAACATTGAAAGTTTTTCAAATTGTTTCTATATGCACTGAAATTTGACATGGATAGACTATTCACATGCCTTAACGATATGGGAGGGTTTATGTACTCAAATTTGACTCACAGTACACCCACTTATTTCCATCATCAATTCATCATGTAAACCATAAACCCTATATTTATTTCAAATTAGTGCACAAATTGGTTGACACGAGTTTTAAATTTGCATCAGCCTTTCTTCATTTTTCTTTCAGGTTCTACATTGTATATTATACATTAATGTATGTGTGTTATAGTTGTAATGAAAAATCCCTCTTTTTTTGTTCATTGTTTAATCAACAGAATAAAAATATGTCCTTGCAGTACTATATGTGATAACGTGTGTACTATCAAACAAATTTTAAAAGCAACAACAAAAATACATTGTACTAGGACTAGACATGGGCAACGATGACCTACGAATGGGACTAATGTTGAAGTTTTTTCAAATTGTTTATGTATGCACTGAAATTTGACATGGATAGACTATTCACATGCCTTAGGGATATGGGAGGGTTTTTGGACTCAAATTTGACTCACAATACAACCACTTGTTTCCATCATCAATTCATCATGTAAACCATAAACCCTATATTTCTTTCAAATTAGTGCACAAATTGGTTGACACTGTTGGAGCCACCTTTGTTTTTTAGCCCGTTTTGATTTTCATATCTTAATGCTCGAAATCGAAAGATGATTTTCATATTTTCCTTCTTTTATTCCAAAATATCAAAAGTCTCATCACGTGAACGGCGGCGGTTATCATACTCTCAAGGCGAGTTCTACTTTTTGTTCAAATGATTTTCCCCCTTTTGTTACCTCAGGATTTCATATGTCGGATGTTATAGATCACTTAGTTCACAAGTCCTGAAGAGAGAAACAGCGAGATCACTTTAAAGTTTTACCCAGGTCAGTAGAAAGAGTAATTTTTTTCTAAATGATGGTTAAGCATCATCGGGGTTTCACGTCTCAGCGTTTACTAATTTCAAAAGTCTTACTGTCATAACCCCGATAGCCGAAACTGCGAGATTCTTGTTTTAGTAACCCGCGTTAACGATAAAGGTAAAAATCTTAGCCGCGGTTAAGCTCTGTCGGGAATTGGCAACTCGAAGTGTTTTCCTTTAAAAAGATACACTGTCAAAGCCCCGAGTCGTTAAGTCGCAATAAAGATAGAAGCGTAATTAATTAAACACTTAATCTGGTTTTATCCCCCATTTTAATTAAATCATATCTTCGCGATCTCGCGATTTCGCAACTCGGCATACGAACTTCCCGGAAGCTATACCTTCGAAGATCTGAGTCGCGAAGTTGTGATATAAATAATCATGAAATTAATCAAGCGGCTAATCATAATTACATTTTTAACCAAAAATAATCATCGCAATCTCGGGTCTTAGAGGTTCAAAAGGTTAAAACGAACACTTATGATGTAGCGAGTACCAAAATATTTATACACCTGTTTTATCTTTTTTCCTTCATTTCTCACAAAACGTTTTCCTGATGATGGGCCACACTAGTTTGGTCTGAAACGTCAAAAATAAAAAAAATGTATGCGATAAATCTGAAAGAACTTTCTGATCAAAACAATGGTCGCAAAAGCCTTAGAACAGAAAAAACCTGATTAATTGAGCTAAGCCATCATTTCTCGTGATTTGATGCATGCACAGTCTACGAGGCAATCTTAATTTTTCCTTACACCAACTGACATTTCGAACTACCAAAATTTATGGCATTAATTAGAAACAAGGCGAATCGACAAGTAAGGATTGTGTTTTTATTGCCAAATTTATATTTAAGAATGATTTGACCATTTTGTTTTTGAAAGGTATCGAGTTTAAATGGTTGAATATATAGATTTGTTACTTTATATCACAAATTCATTTATATATTACGTAGAGAAAACTTTTCTTAGTGAACTAATTTATGTATGTATACATATTTTTATCGCAGAAGAGATAAAGCAGGATCCCCCGCCATGGCCCCGCGAAAAGCGTCTAAAGCCAATGTTGAGGTTTTGGGACAAGGTTTAGAAAACGTCGTTGATACTTCACCTTGAAGTGTTGATTCTGTCTGGACCTGGTCATTTGTTTCTGATGTTCTACCGGTCGAATTAGTAGATTATTCTGATGATTCCATTGACAATGAAAAAAATGACCTGACCACCAAATATAAGATCGTCGTCCAATCTGAAATGCATAAAGTAGTGGTTAGGACATGACTTCTCCCTTACTATGATATGCTCTGGTGGGCATTAGATCATGTGGACATACCAACCAGAACCATCGTCAATTAACAGAAGGTCACCATCGGGACTTTCAGACCCGAACAACTGCAGGCTATGTACAAGTTGCCTACCATGTCAGACCTTACATATGATGTCGAATTCTTGGAGAACTTAAAATAGAAGGAATGTGTGCAATATGACAAGACTATGTCCAGTTTAATCAGAGATTGGGTTTCACACCCTGCGAAGTTCAGGGTAGACAGTAATGGTATATATTCAATAGCTTCCTTGGAACCACAGTTCAAATATATAGCTATGATGACCTGCAGATTATACGGGAGGGAGGACACCACACATTTATTTCTTCAATGGGTGCCTCTAATACATCAAGTCGCCGAAGGTTGTTCCTTCGACTAGGCGAAAATGTTGTCAGATAGCTTGACCAGTCGAGTTACAGAGTATCGGGTGCAGAAGGAGAGCGGAAAGATTGCTTCATTTTTTATGTCTGCATACATTATGGACGTCATGTATTTCTAACACCCTTTCCCTTAATGATCTGGAGTTGGACTCCATCAGAGGTCGAGCCCATCCATGTCTACCATTCAAAATTGTGGGAAAACAAAGCGGTAGATTTCGTGTATGAAATCTTTAACTGGGTAATGGTACCGCTGCATGTCACTATTTTCGGCCACCATCCAGCCAGGATCTCAGACAATATAGTGATGAATTTGAGCAGTATAGCCAACTGGTATGTAGAAGCAGAATTCTCATATCTCAGAGTTTTTAGGGCTTCTGTTCCCCCGCATGCATTACCATTATTCATACCCGACAAGCTGGCTTGTCATGAAGTTGTTAGACAAACCGTAATCGGTGGCATAAGCAAGGAGCTTAAGGGATATTCAAAGAAGGTATGGCCACCTTTTCATGTTCATTTAAATTCATATTCTTTGTTAGATTTCGGGCATGCTAAAGCTGAGGCAGCAGCCCTCGAAGACCTAAAATTGGTTCTTATTGAATTCAAGAAGAACGATCTGCAAAGGGTCCTAAGTAATCATTTGGCCAATTGCGAACTCAAAAGGTTCGAACACGAAAATTCTCCCTCGGATGATATTTTCCAAGGCGCAAGATCTTATGTCGAGATTCTGGCTCGGATACAAACCCTGGCACCTGAAGAGAAGGAACAAGGGCTGGACCTCTTTGTGTTGATTGTAATAGAGGTTTTCTATCTTGAGAGTTGATATAAAGAAAATCCGAAGATTCTCAATTCCGTCACGACTGTGTTATGAGTTTGTTTCCTTGTATCTCATTTTTCATTTCATTTCAGATTCATATCTGATGAATGCTTCGCTATAATTTAGTACAACCTCTACTATAGTGAATGAATTCTGGTTTTCTATATTGTTCATTGTTTTTCCGTTGTATGGGCTATCAGCAGGTATAAGACCAGTCAACACTTTAGATATTTTATGCTTCATCGAGTTATTTCTTTACATTTTTCTTCTTCTGTTTATAAGTGAGTTTCTCCCTTGATAGGAGCCTTACATGATAGACAACTTAATGTTTTCTCCCATCTCATACATCTTTATTAAAATATAAATCAGTTACGGGAAAGGGCCTTTGGTTTGCACCCTATTTTCACTCTTGGAACCATAAACTCTCTTTTATACGACCGAAATTGAGACAACACCTAAATTTCCCTTGAGATTTCCTTATCATTTTGTTCCTCCATGACTGTCCCTGTAACAATACAGCCTAATATCGAACCCAGACTATCAAACCAAACACATATTGCCTTAAATATTTTTGATACTATTATTAAAATATCCACTACCCAGGTTGAACTTGAATGTTCATGGGCAGCGATTGAACGGGATATAAACATCCAGGAACAGTTGGAAGCTAGACAACACCAACCCAGAAATCATCCCTAGCTTCTCTTGTCGAAGGTTGACTTTTCTTCCTTCTTTATCCCTCACTCACTTTCGGATGCCTAGACATTGTACTTCCAAGCCTTAAGTACAGACTCTGGAACAACATTTTTTTGGTGCCACTGCCAGGGACCGAAGCTACGAAATCTTTTTCACTGGGAAAACGACATTTATTTCGTTGAAAGTGCCACCCTTTGATAGTGAACAAAGAGTGCACACCTTTTAAAGGCTTTCCAATCTTTCACTTGGTGACTCCACGATTAATAAGCTGGCATCTGAATGAAGGAATACCAGGCAAAACCCGGATGGTAAACAGACCACACCCATTACCGATCCTGAGAAGATTTTAAAGGCGAGAGGCTGTCTTAAGCTAACCCCTGCAATCTATCATCCTAAATACCCGCAACTGAAGACCAAAAGTTCTTCTGAACCTTTGAATTCACACAGCCCTCTCTTCGACACTAAGGATCTAACATAAAACTACTCCGAAGTTAGAAGCAAAACCCATCGGATAACCCCTGTAGAACATAAAGGAAAAAGTCCTACAGAAAATTCATCTACTGTCGATATATCATCGACCCTTCAGTGGAATTTTGCGACCTCACATGGTCTCGAAGAATATTTCACACATACAGCTTCCACACCCATTGTTTCCCCTGACTACATCTCTTGCAAGTCCGAAGAGCCAAGCCCTCGCATTCCTTACCAGTCATCCTCGGATTTTTCACCCCGCGAAGAAAGTAAAGATCCACTTTTAATCTTCCAAAACCCCCTTTATAACTTTCCACTAATAACGATGGCAACCGCCGGAGGAGGAGGTGGAGGGGTTGTCTGAGGAGGAGGTGGAGGTGCTCCTAGGGGAGGAACTAGAGGCCAAGGGCCTACCCCCCCCCTCCCAGAGTGTTTGCGAAAGTGGCAGCAAGATACACTCCCTTGGTATTGCTCGTTCCTCTGCACAACCTTCCCGAAAATGATATAACAAAATTGCCAAAATTCACTGGGGAAGGAGATCTGACCGCAGTTGAACACATAAATTTATTTGATCAATTCGCAGACATCCTGGGTCTCAAACATGAGGACGTGTATTCGAGGCTTCTTGTCCAAACCTTTGAAGGTCAGGTCCGAACTTGGTTTCGGAGTCTACCTGCAGGATCTATCTTGTCATATGACGCCTTGGAAGATGCTTTCCTTAGACAATGGGGCGAAAGAAAGGACCACCTATATTATTTAATCGAGTTTGGGTCTTTAAGAAAAAATAATTCAGAAACAGTTATGGAGTTTATTCAAATATTCAACAAGTTGTATTACAAAATCCTAGCCGAGGTTAAACAGTCCCAACCCGTAGCCAAAGTAACTTTCGCGGGGGCTTTCAAATCATATTTTGCACTCCTTTTATGAGAAAGAAGGGGAGCTACTCTAAACCGAATGCAAGATGATGTTGTAGAAATTAAGTCAAATATGATGGCTTCTGGTAAGCTTAAATCTAAAGTAGAAACGGGAAACTGAGAAACTAGATGCTTTAGAGAACAAGTAGGGTCGTCAAGGTCTAATAGATACACAGATGACAAAGTAGATGATATGGCCAGGGTAATTAAGGAACTGTCTAATAAAATATCCAGAATGGAGCTAGAACAGGACAAAGTCGATTATTTCACCAAAAAGGATTTCAAGAGAAACCCCAACCCCCCGAACCAGTAAAGACAGATAAAAAACAAAGATCAAAAAATACAAACTCCCCTAAAGAACAAAAAATTTATAGGAGCGAATGATCTCCAAGATTTCGGAGATTTAGATGATGATGTCACGAACTTCAGTGATGATTGCACACAACCGTATCTGACTAGAGAAGATTATGAAAAATCTCTAAACACTCAACAATCGTCGGTTAAGGGTGAAGAAAGAGATCATACTGACCTTTGTAGCTCTCAAGAAGAAACTGAAATGATAGTGGTCGAGGTCCAACCTAAGTACAATTTGAGATCTAAGAGTAAGCCCATTTCAACTACTCAACCTAAGAAAATTCTCCCAAGAGGTCAAACTTATGAGCCTACTCCAGAAGAAAACTTGCTACCTAACAACAAAGCAAAAGTAGTAAACTCACAAGAACCCGAGGTGGGAAAAGTTGAGACCCAAACACAAGGAACCGAAACAACTAATGTTATTACACCTTCAACCAAGATCATGAGTAATAAAGTGGTCCAGACAAATAAGTTGGAAAAGAAGGATTCAGAAGTCCCAACTAGAGAAACAGACAAGGTGAGCGGAGTTTTTAGTTTCAAAAATGAGATAAATAAAATTAAGATACCAATTCCTCTAGTAGAATTAGCGAAAAACCCAGTTTATTGAAAGCAGATTACCAAAGTGATAGGTGTCTCAGAGCCAAAAATCCAATCTGACATTTTAAACTTGGAAGATGATAAACCCAACATCACTTTTGGTCCACATTTTGAAGGGGCCAAAGACATTGTTGCTCCCTTTTATATCACCTTAAATGTATACTATCAACTGCTACATAATTGCATGCTAGACTCCGGAGCCTSCCATAATGTGATGCCTAAAATTATTATGGACAAATTGGGTCTCCAGATCACCAGACCTTACGRAGATCTTTACTCTTTTGACTYGAGAAGAGTTAAGTGTATGGGAATGATAAAGGATTTAGTAGTTACCCTGGCACAGGTCCCAGTTAAGAGTATCTTGATGGATGTGGTTATTGTTGATATTCCCCCCAAGTATGGCTTACTCTTGTCTAGGTCATGGGGAGCCAAGCTGGGGAGTTCTCTTCAACTGGATATGACGTTCACCATAATTCATGTGTTTGGTGGGCAATTTACTCAGTTGTACAGGGAGACGAGGTTAGCATATACAGTAAGCGACCCTCAAAATTCGAACAATTTCCTTATTTACATTGCAGATCAAGATTTAGGAAATTGTATTTTATCTTTTGATGACGGTTTGGATGGTTGCATAGAGGAAAAATATTTAGAGCATGAAGAGTCAGGTTACATGACCGAAGATATGTGTAGTATCGGTATCTAGAAAATGTTTTTTGACGGTGCCTCATCTTGCGAAGGGGCTGGTGCAGGAGTGCTTTTAGTGGCTCCTGAAGGAAAGTTTGTTGTTCCTTTTTCTTACAGACTGCAATGGGATATAGATTATACTAACAATGTATGTGAATATGAAGCCTTGGTCTTAGGATTAAAGGCTACCAGGAAGCTAAAAATAAATAACCTAGAGGTATACAGAGATGCAGAGTTAATAGTCAAACAAATAAATCGGCAGTACCAAGCCAAGCATCCTAGATTAAGATCATACAAAAATTGTGTCTGGGATCTAATGGAAAACGTTTTCTCGTCTGTAAATGTCCACTTCATCCCACGCGCAGAAAACTTACATGCTGATGCATTAGCTAAAGCGGCTTCAACTTTCACTCCTCCTACAACCTTTAAATTGAAGTATCACATAGAAATAAGACACAGAGCATCTATACCAGATAATATACAACACTGGCAGGTTTTTGAGGATGATGAACAAATTAAGAGGTTTCTTGAAGCAGTAGGTGAATTTTATGAAACTCACGCGGATCAAGAAAATCAAAATGACCAGATATGGATCATGCAAGAAGGGGAGGACCCTCAATCTTTCCAAGACAAAATTGCAAATCATCGTATGTTGGTCCTAAAAAATAACCAGATTCTGAAGGGACTGATCCCTCTGGAAAGATTGTTTGATCAAAACGATATACCTGTAAAATCCACCTTACAACCCCAACCAGAAGAGGTTGAGGACTGTGACATAGGAACCAAATAAGAATCCAGGATGGTTAAAATATCTAAACTCCTCCCCCCCTAAAATAAAGGACAAGTATAAGGACCTACTCAAAAATTTAAAGACGTTTTTGCCTAGTCTTACGACGAGTTAATAACCTATGACACGGCCATGATCGATCACAAGATACCTTTAAAGCCTGGGGTCAAACCTTTTATACAAAAGCTTAGGTATATTAACCCCATTTTATTGCATGTGGTCGAGAGAGAAGTGACGAAACTTTTGGAGGAGAAAATTATTTTACCTCTGAGATATTTAGACTGGGTGGAAAATCTGGTCCCGGTCATAAAAAAGAGTGGAGAAATTAGACTGTGCGTGGATTTCAAAAATTTGAATAAGTCCTCTCTTAAAGACAACTATCTCCTGCCTAAAATGGATCATGTGCTAGAAAGGGTAGTTGGGGCGAATAGAATGTATATGATTGACGGTTTCTCTGGATATAATCAAATTGCCATGAATGAACAAGATAAAGAAAAAACAACTTTCACTACTCCTTGGGGTACGTTCATGTATGATAAAATGCCTTTCGATTTGATGAATGTAGGAGCCACGTTCCAACGCACTATCGACATCACTTTCATCGGAGAGATGGATAAGTTTGTATTCATCTATCTCGATGATTTAACAGTTTTCTCCAAATCCGACGAAGAGCATCTGGTACATCTTAAACAAACATTCGAAAAATGTCGCAGGTTTGGTCTATCCTTAAACCCCAAGAAATCACACTTTGCCATGCAAGAGGGTAAATTATTGGGTCATGTTGTATCTAAATATGGAATTAAGATTGATCCTAAGAGGGTTGAAGTGATAGACACTATAAACATTCCTATAAATTTAAAAGAAATTCAATCTTTCTTAGGAAAAAAAAAAAATTTACGAAGATTTATCCCAAATTTTGTTGAAATTGTAAAATTGATCACAGATATGTTGAAAAAGAACAGCGAAGTAAAGTGGACAACATAGGCCAAAGCATCATTCGCACACATGAAGAAATTCATAGCCAAAGCACCTATATTGGCAAGTCTTGATTATCTGAAAGACTTTCTTATTTTTTCATTTGCCTCTGAACACACGATTGCTATGGTGATCCTCCAAAAGAACGAAGAGGGTTTCGAATAGTCGATCGCCTTTTTCAGCAAGAGCCTCAGAGATGCAGAACTTAAATATAATATAATAGAAAAACAAGTGTACGCCATGGTAAAATCACTGAAGGCATTTAGAACATATTATTTGCACTCCAAGATCATTGCGTACGTACCAACCAGTTCCGTGAAAGATATTTTGGTACAACCAGATAGTGATGGGAAAAGAGGACGATGGCTGGCCAAGATTCAAGAATTTGACCTGGAAATCAAACCTACTAAATTGATAAAAGGACAAGGCCTGGCCAAACTTTTCACTGAATCAAATCTCAGAGCTCTAGATATAAACTGCCTACAGGGATATGAGGAAAATATGAACGTAAACGAGCTTGATGAACCAAGAAGTGCAATCAATATTGAGGAGAAGTTTGTATCATCAGAATGGTACAGAGACATAGTATCTTACCTAGTGACTCTAAAATGCCTTAGTGAACTATCACCATCAAAATCCAGGACTTTAAAGCTTCATGCGACTAAGTATTGTATCGCCGAAAATCAACTATATTGGAAAGACCCGCTCGGTTTCTTGTTAGTTTGCTTAGTCGAATCGGAAACAGAAAGGGTTATAAGTGAATTTCATGAAGGAGTTTGTGGAGGACATCACGCTTGGAGGGCCACAACTTACAAAATTATGACGTATTACTGGCTGGGTATTACTGGCCAAAACTCTTTTCAGACGTTAATGCCAAGGTCTGAGCTTGCAACCCTTGTCAGCTATTTGCAGGTAAATAGAAACTCCCGACGCTTCCTTTAGTTCTGGTCAAAACTGAAGTCCCTTTTCAACAATGGGGGCTGGATTTTATAGGAGAGATTAATCCACATTCTAGCGCCCAACACAAATGGATCTTAACTACCACAGACTACTTTACCAAGTGGGTGGAAGCTATTCCAACTAAAAGGGAAACTGACTCGGTGGCAATAGATTTCTTAGAAGACAATATCTTGTCAAGATTTGGCTGCCCCCGAAAGATAGTCACGGATAATGCCCAAGCTTTCAAATCTATGGCTATGATCAGCTTCTGCCAAAAGTATAATATTGTTCTTGGCCATTCTATAGCATACTACCCCCAAAGAAATGGATTGGCCGAGTCATCTAACAAGAGCCTGATCAATATAATTAAGAAAGTGTTGGATGAAAACAAAAAGTCTTGGCATGTACATTTAAAGTGTGCTTTGTGGGCAAATTGCATAGGCACTAAAAAGTCTATCGGCATGTCTCCTTTTCAGATGGTATATGGGACAGATGCGGTGTTACCAATAAATTTAGCACTCCCCGTGATGAAATTGTGGCAAGATCAGAAAGAAGAACTTAATCATGTCCCCAGGAGGATAAACCAGCTAATCAAGGTTCAACGACACAGGGTTGAAGTAGATGAAAAGATGTAGAAGTATCAGGACGACATGAAGGCATTATTCAACCATAGGGAAAAGGACTGAGGTTTCCTCCCAGGTGATTTAGTACTAAGGTGGGATGCAAGGAGGGAAGAAACAGCGAAACATGGTAAATTCGATCACCTTTGGTATGGGCCATTCAGAGTCTCGACTCTTGAAGGAAAAAATTCTTTCCTACTGGAAAATATAGACAGTGAAATCCTCAACGCCCCTGTCAACGGGCGTTATCTGAAGCATTATATGACATAAACAGTTGCCAAAAAAAATAAAATAAAATAAAAATAAAAATAAATTTCCCTTAATTTTAGATTTATATATTCATATATAGAATTTTTTCCTATGTATATATATTTTTCATTCTGCTTTGTTATTCTGACTTTCTTTCGTGAATTTTTGACACCTTTTAGATAGCCTCGATAACCTTCGTATTTGTCTTTTACAGGATTCCAACTACAAACGAAACAAGCAGGAGAAGTAAACCGAAAGTTGGGTGTCAGAAATAAATTGGCTCAAACAGGTGATACCAAAGATTTTGATATTTTGCAAAGAAAATGAAACGATAAGGTAAAGGTGAGATTTCCTAAAAGACTTGTTCTAAAGGGCTATCAAAGAAAATCGATATAACCTCATTCAGACAGTAATATCGTATGAACTAATAAATAAAAGAATGTTTCCATGTTTAATCGTTTACGAAAGAATAAGACAAAATAAACAAGTCACTCAAATTTAAGCAGTCAGTCAAAGTAAAGCACTCCTGAAAAAGATTTTGAAGAGTCAGTTTCAATTTTTTGGCCTTAGCTTTTCAATCCATAAATCTCTATCTATCACCCTTTTCTGTCTTCCGGTTTACCCTTTAAAAAGTCAACATCTTTCCATTTTCTGCATACTAAGGGAGAAGATATTACGTTTCAACCTCGAGAGTTTCAAAGAAGATTGTGGAAAAAAGCGGGTCTTCACAACTCCTCGGTCCCTTGCTAAACAAAGTGACGCCTAAAGTGATCCTGACTTTCCTAGGTTTTTCAACAGTTTCGGAGGATTGAGGCTTGCTCAAATAGAACACCCCAAAAAATTTATTTTCCCTTTTCTCCCTATGAACGAAGGTGTTGTGAAGGTTAAGGGAAGGTTGGTACTAAGTAATCAAAGTAAGTTGACAGACCTATAATGCAAAATATTACATAGATATCAGCCCTGATACAAACTGATTGCCCCCATCTCCACGCTCTAAGAAGCAAATTATAAGACAGGTGATGAAAGGAAATTTAGGAATGATTGCCCCCATCTAGTCCAAGAGACAATGAAAGGAAATTCAGAAATGATTGCCCTCGTCTCAGCATTTAAATGCATAAATATATTCCGAAGTGGTGAAAGGAAATTCGGTAAAAAAGGGCCAGATAACTTTACCGGGGTACTGAACAGGATCGTTGGCAGTGAAGCAATATCTGAGATATCTGTAAGGTTGTTATACATGAATACCACTCTACTCTGGTAACCAATTCTTTCCAAAACCTGATCTACATCCCAAGTTCAAACAGGGCTTCTTGATTAAAAATGTATAATTTTCTTGTTTTGATGCAAGCCAATAGCCACAAGATTTGTTGGGTCTCCTAGAACTGTTTTGATTGTCTTATGGAAAACCTGAATTCAGTAACTGAAGGAGAAAGTTGTGAAAGAGACTAAAACTAAGTTTAAAAAGTATCTGAGTTTTGAAAAACTTTTCAAAGGTAAAAAATGAATTCCCTTTCCCCTTCGGCATCTTGTTCTCAAGGAATTTTTCGCTGGATTAAATCCATTGACTCCATTTACCCAATATCGGCATGTGGTCTACTGTTCTTCCCATCTTACAGGAAAACAGGATCCCTAGTTGGAACCTATGTTGGAGCCAACTTTGTTTTTTAACCCGTTTAGATTTTCATATCTTAATGCTCGAAATCGAAAGATGGTTTTCATATTTTCCTTCTTTTGTTCCAAAATATCTGAAGTCTCATCGCGCGAATGGTGAAGGTTATCATACTCTCAAGGCGAGTTCTACTTTTCGTTCAAATGATTTTCCCCTTTTTGTTACCTCGGGATTTCGTATGTCGGATGTTATAGATCACTTAATTCACAAGTCCCAAAGAGCGAAACGGCGAGATCACTTTGAATTTTTACCCAGGTCAGTAGCGAGAGTAATTTTTTTCTAAACGATGGTTAAGCATCATTAGGGTTTCGCATCTCGGCGTTTACTAATTTCAAAAGTCTTACTGTCGTAACCCCGATAGCCGAAACCGTGAGATTCTTTTTTTAGTAACCCGCATTAATAATAAAGGTAAAAACCTTAGCCGCGATTAAGCTCTGTCGGGAATTCGCAACTCGGAGTGTTTTCCTTTAAAAATCTACACTGTCAAAGCCCCAAGTCGCGAAGTCGCGATAAAGATAGAAACGTAATTAATTAAACACTTAATCCGATTTTATCCCCCATTTTAATTAAATCATATCTTCGCGATCTCGCGATTTCGCAACTCACATACGAACTTCCCAAAAGCTATACCTTCGAAGCTCCGAGTCGCGAAGTTACGATATAAATAATCACGAAATTAATCAAGCACCTAATCATAATTACGTTTTTAACCAAAAATAATTGTCACAATCTAGGGTCTTAGAGGTTCAAAAGGTTAAAATGAAAACTTTGAAAGATTAATTAACGTTGATAAAACCTGATTAATTGAGTTAAGCCATCATTTCTCGTGATTTGATGCATGCACAGTCTACGAGGCAGTCTCAATTTTTCCTTACGCAAACTGACATTTCGAACTGCCAAAATTTATGGCATTAATTAGAAACAAGGCGAATCGACAAGTAAGGATTGTGTTTTTATTGCCAAATTTATATTTAAGCATGATTCGATCGTTTTGTTTTTGAAAGGTATCGAGTTTTAAATGGTTGAATATATAGATCTGTTACTTGCTATCGCAAATTCATTTCTATATTACACAGAGCAAAGTTTTCTCAGCGAACTAATTTCTGTATGTATACATATTTTTATCGCAGAAGAGCTAAAGCAGGATCCCCTGCCATGGCCCTGCAAAAAGCGTCTAAAGCCAACATTGAGGTTTCGGGACAAGGTTCAGACAACGTCGCTGATACTTCACCTCAAAGTTTCGACTCTATCCGGACCTGGTCGTTTGTTTCTGATGTTCTACCGACCAAATTAGTTGATTATTCTGATGATTCCAGTGACAATGAAAAATACAACCTGACCACCAAATATAAGATCATCGTCCAATCTGGAATGCATAAAGTAGTGGCTAGGCCACGACTGCTCCCTTACTATGATATGGTCTGGTGGGCATTAGACCATGTGGACATACCAACCAGAACCATCATCAATGAACAGAAGGTCACCATCAGGACTTTCAGACCCGAACAATTGCAGGCTATGTACAAGTTGCCTACCATGTCGGACCTTACATACGATGCCGAATTCTTGGAGAACTTCAAACAGAAGGAATGTGTGAAATATGACAAGACTATGTCCAGTTTAATCAAAGATTGGGTTTCACACCCTGCGAAGTTCAGGGCAGACAGTAATGGTATATATTCAATAGCTTCCTTGGAACCATAGTTCAAATATATAGCTATGATGACCTGTAGATTATATGAGAGAGAGGAATCCACACATTTCTTTCTTTAATGGGTGCCTCTAATACATCAAGTCGCCGAAGGTTGTTCCTTTGACTAGGGGAAAATGTTGTCTGATAGCTTGACCAATCGAGTTACAGAGTATCGGGCGCATAAGGAGAGAGGAAAGATTGCTTCATTTTTTATGTCTGCATACATTATGGACACCGTGTGTTTTCTAACACCCTTTCCCTTAATGATATGAAGTTGGACTCCATCAGAGGTCAAGCCCATCCACGTCTGCCATTCAAAATTGTGGGAAAACAAAGCAGCAGATTTCGTGTATGAAATCTTTAACTGGGTAATGGTCCCGCTGCATGTCACTATTTTCGGCCACCCACCACCCAGGATCTCAGACAGTATAGTGATGAATTTAATCAGTATAGCCGACTAGTATGTAGAAGCGGAATTCTCATATCTCAGAGTTTTCGGGGCTTCTGATCCCCCACAT
This sequence comes from Picea glauca, assembly GCA_000966675.3. Classification (NCBI taxonomy): domain Eukaryota; kingdom Viridiplantae; phylum Streptophyta; class Pinopsida; order Pinales; family Pinaceae; genus Picea; species Picea glauca. The sequence continues at coordinate 107,995 of JZKD02S0405296.1, read as the reverse complement.
GCATTACCATTATTCATACCCAACAAGTTGTCTTGTCTTGAAGTTGCTAGACAAACTGTAATTGGTGGCATAACCAAGGAGCTTAAGGGATATTCAAAGAAGGTATGGCCACCTTTTCCTGTTCATTTAAATTCATATTCTTTGTTATATTTCGGGCATGCTAAAGCTGAGGCAGCAGCCCTGGAAGACCTAAAATTGGTTCTTATTGAATTCAAGAAGCACGATCCGCAAAGGGTCCTTAGTAATCATTTGGCCAGTTGCGGACTCAAAAGGTTCGAACACGAAAATTCACCCTTGGATGATATTTTCGAGGCGCAAGATCTTATGCCGAGATTCTGGCTCGGATACAAACCCTGGCACCTGAAGAGAGGGCTGATGTTCTGAAATTTCAAGAACATCGACGCAGTTGTCTTTCCACAGTATTGTAGGGTGAGAATCTGAGTACAGCGGAGATGAAACAAAAAGAAGCCGAAGGCTCTAAAGATGTGACACCCAGCCAAGAAAAACACCAGGACGGGGAAGAGCAAACTAGGAGTCCGAAAATAGAGATAAGGACTCCCAACCCGCTGAAAAAGAAAACTCCAATTACTACTCCAGAACAACCAGCTAAGCAAATTGGAGATCCCATTGCATCCATTACTCCCTTGCAGTCAACTCAAGGAAACATAGACGCAGGGTGGATTTTAAATGAAGAATTGAAACCTATAAGGATGGAAGAGCTCCCTCCAAATGATTTCTTCTTTGATAAGAAGAGAAAGGTTTTGGTAAAGAGATAATTCTATCAGGAAGGGGGATCAACAGCCAAGAAGTACAAAGTGTTGACCTATGGGAAAGACAAGAAGAATGAACAATTCACGACAGAAATAGTCGGGACATTAGGGGAATATGCCATAACGAATCAATTTTCAGTCGGGGTTTTGAAAAATCAACTGAAGTGAAAAAATCGTCTCATTAAAACCCTCGAAGCCAGACTAGCCATAGCAGAGGAGGCTGCCAAGGACCAGGTGAGCGCAGGGATAGAACAAGCAAGGTTGGCCAATAAAAGCGAGATAGAGTTGCTCAAAACTAAGCTCGAACAAGCAGAGTTGGTGGTTCATAATGGTCAGATACAAGCGGGCTAGCAAAAATATTTGATTGAACAGTTATAGGCTAGAGTGGAAATCGTCGAAAGTAAAGTTATAAATATCGGGATGTTCCAGTCCCAGGCGATGGAGATTTGGAGCAGAGTTTATGCAGCCCAGCGAAATTTACTCGCCAAGGTAGAGGTAATTCAGGATAATTTCTTACTCCTTAATCAAGTTTTGGAAAATTTATCTATCAGAGAAAGAGAAGCTGGAGAAGCTTAGGTCGCTTTTCAAGAGGTTGTAATAGCTAAAAACAACAAGGAATCAGGAAGTACTCCCAGGTTTTCCATTTCGGAGCAGACCAAAGGAAATATTTTATTAAAAGAATGCGAGCACAGTATCTCATAAGGTAAGATGCAAGCCAAGAAGGTAACGAAATCCTTAGAAGAGGCTTTTGGTTCTATAGATGGTAATCTGTTAGGTATTGATAGCAAAGGTAATGTTGAGGCATTGAGTCAAATGAATATAGAGAAAATCTCACTTGATTTGAATGAAAAAGAAGAAAGAGATTCGGCCGAGATCTCACAAGTAACTATGGTAGACATAGTTCAAATAGATAAATGTATGATTAAACCAAGTGTGTAATTGTGCGCTATTGACATCATAGACAGACAGATGGAAGAACGGTTGTCGCAATTAGCCCGAGATTGTTACTTTTTTTAGGCCAATTGTTAAGCGGAACCATCAAGGTTGATATCTCGGCTAGTAGAAAGATGTGTTACTTGTACCGAGCATGCGAGAGGGAAATCTTATGGTACCAAATGAAGAAAGAGATAAGGAAATGAAACGATTGATCTCCTTCTTGTTGTAACTGAAAATCCTAGAATGATTGAGATTCCATCATATGTAAATCTATATAAATATACAATAGAAAGAAGGAACAAGGGCTGGACCTTTTTGTGTCGATTGTAATAGAGGTTTTCTATCTTGAGAATTGATATAAAGCAAATCCGAAGATTCTCAATTCTGTCATGACTGTGTTATGAGTTTGTTTCCTTGTATCTCATTTTTCATTTAATTTCATATTCGTATCTGATGAATGCTTCGCTATAATTTAGTACAACCTCTATTATAGTGAATGAATTCTGGTTTTCTATATTGTTCATTGTTTTTCCTCTATACAGGCTATCAGCAGGTATAAGACCAGTCAACACTTTAGAATTCTATATGTATTTTATGCTTCATCGGGTTATTTCTTTACATTTTTCTTCTTCTGTTTATAAGTGAGATTGTCCCTTGATAGGAGCCTTACATGATAGACAACTTAATGTTTTCTCCCATCTCATACACATTTATTAAAATATAACTCAGTTACGGGAAAGGACCTTTGGTTTTCACCCTATTTTCACTCCTAGAACCGTAAACTCTCTTTTATACGACCGAAATTGAGGCAGCACCTAAATTTCCCCTGAGATTTCCTTATCATTTTGTTCCTCCATGACTGTCCCTGTAACAAGACAACCTAATATCGAACCCAGACTATCAGACCAAACACATATTGCCTTAAATATTTTTGATACTATTCTTAAAACAACCACTAACCGGGTTGAACTCGAACGTTCATGGGCAGCGATTTAACGGGATATAAACATCCAGGAACAGTTGGAAGCTAGACAACGCCAACCCAGAAATCATCCCTAGCTTCTCTTGCCGAAGGTTGAATTTTCTTCCTTATTTATCCCTCACTCACTTTTGGATGCCTAGACACTGTACTTCCAAGCCTTAAGTATAGACTCTGGAACAATAGACACAATTTTTAATTTTGCATCAGCCTTTCTTCATTTTTCTTTCATAGTTGTGATGAAAAATCCCTCTTTTTTCATTCATTGTTTAATCAACACAATAAAAATATGTCCTTGCAATACTAGATGGGGGAACATGTGTACTGTCAAATGAATTTTAAAAGTAACAATGAAAATACATTGTACTAGGACTAGACATGGGCAAGAGTGACCTACGAATGGGGCCAACATTGAAATTTTTTCAAATTGTTTTTGTATGAACTGAAATTTGACATGGATAGATTATCTGCATGCCTAAATTATATGAGAGGGTTTCAAGACTCAAATTTGACTCACAGTACACCCACTTGTTTCCATCATCAATTCATCATGTAAACCATAAACCCTATATTTCTTTCAAATTAGTGCACAAATTGGTTGACACAAGTTTTAAGTTTGCATCATCATTTCTTCATTTTGCTTTCAAGTTATACATTGTATATTATACATTAATGTATCTGTGTCATAGTTGTGATGAAAAATACCTCTTTTTCCGTTCATTGTTTAATCAACACAATAAAAATATGTCCTTGTAAAATGGGGCCAATGCTCAAACGTTTTCAAACTGTTTATGTATGCACTAAAATTTCACATGGATAGACTATTTGCATGCCTTAATGGTATGGGAGGGTTTCTGGACTCAAATTTTAAAAGGAACAATGATAGATGCATGTATACTTCCCAATACGTACTCCCCTTGTGAGGGATCATGTAGGATGTCATTTGATGGATCTTGTTTGAAATGTGGAACCATAGAAGGAGTAGTTTTTTATATTCCTTCTAGAGAAAGAAGAACCATTATAATAGGACCATTATACATAACACCATAAAATTGAAAGAAGAACACATATTAGATAGAAATTGAGGGTGATAAATCCAAAATTAAAGATCATCATTAAAATTGAGTTGTAGAAGTTAATTGACATAGGGATTATAGTACCAATTAGATATTCAAAATGGGTGGCCAATCTTGTAGGATGGGTTTGGAAGAAGAATGGGGAAATGTGGATATGTTTTGAAAACCATGACTCACATCGAGCATCCCTAAAGGATAATCACCCACTTCTCAATATGGATATGTTACATAGTAGGTGACATGATTAGTATTGATGTATATGATTGATTATTTATTAGGCTATAATCAAGTTTTGGTATATGAATTAAGGGATTACCTTAAGAGACCTTTCACAACCCTGTAGGCGAATTATGCTTATGTTTGAAAGTCATTTGAGTTGATGAATACTGGTGCAACATTTCAAAGGGCCATGGATCATTCCTACCATGATTTGATTGGAAAGACGATGGTTGATTATCAAGATGATATCACTATCTATTCCAAGGTTAGGAAACAGCATATGTTCCATATTAAAGAATTTTTATCAAGTGTAGAATGTATGGAATATTTATAAACCCCCCTAAAATTGTTGTTTTCTATCACATAAGATAAATTTTGGGGGCATATCATACCCCTTAAACCTTATAACACCTAACCCCTTTAATAATTCATTTAACCCCTAACTCTTATAGCATCTAATACTTAATTAATCTCTAAATTTTATAACCGCTAACCATATAATCACTAAATCTTAGAACCACTATCATCCATAACCCCTAATATAACTCCAATAATTTCTAACTCTTTATAGAACTACTTCCTAACATTGTAACCTTTAAGACCTAACTATTATAACTCAATCATGCGTAACCTCTATAAACCCTAATATAACCCATCACTTGTATAACCTTTATACCCTTATAATTCATAACCATTATCCTTTATAACTTAACCCCTTTAATCCATTATCTCCAACATGCATCAGTGTTAATTATTAACTCATATAACACATCACTCATAGGCTTGCAAACAACCCATACAATGGACTCATGTGTTGGCTGAATCACTAGTCATTCAAGGCTCTTGAGCTGATGAATATTCAACAATATCTTGAGGCACTTGTTTTCCTTCCTCGACCATGGTCAAGATCCTATGATATATACTTAGTGCACAAAACATCCTAATGGAGTCAATATGTTCCAAATCTGATGCTAAAAACCCCTTACTTGATAGGGCTTGTGATATGGTAATTTGCAGGTGTTGTTCATGGTGATTGATCCTAAGAAGAGAATTTTATGGAATAAGGTCCAAGTTTTTTCCTCCCGGCCTAACCATGGCATTTGATATCAAGAAGGTTCAGTTAGGGATTAAGACTCTTATTTCCCCCTTAACATGCATGTTAATCCCTCAAGACCCATTTATATTGTACAAAACCTCCTTATGGCACCATTATATCTTGCTTTGGATTCTAAAGAACACCAAATACAACGTTGAGAACCATTCCTAATGGGGGGTCTGACACATTCTTATTTAGGGCATATGTTTTGGTTTAATCATGGTACATGTATCCCTCCAATAGTCCAAAAATAACCTACAAGGGTCCTATGTTGTTAAGAACCAAATATCAATATAGCATAGAAAAACCTCAGAAAAAAATACTCAATGCCTTGAAAAAGAGATAATTTCAGATAATAAGCCTCTTCGAGGGGGAAACCTCCTTTTACCCAACTTAAATGTTCAAGTACAAGATGATTCCAAATGAAAATGTCTCCTTGGTATATATAGGAGACTAGAAGGTATAATTACAACTAATGGAATAAAGGTGACATAAATAAAATAGCATTACTAATGTAATATGCCCCAATTAAGGGGTAATGAGCCAATAATAAGGATTAACATGCCCCTCCCCTTGAGACAAGTGTTGTCCACAATGATTGAGTAACTATGGATGCTTTTTTATAAAAGACTCATCTTCCCAAGTGGAATCTTCAACCGATAGTTTCCTCCATTTAATGAGATACTCTGAAATGGATCTATTCCTCAGCTGGCGAATTCTTGTGTCAGTGATGGCTTCAGTATCCAATATGATTTTTCCTCCCTTGTCAAGTTCTGGAAATATAGTTTGAACTAGGATCTTGTCACCTATAACCTTCTTTAAGCATGAAACATGGAAAACTGGGTGTACTCATGAAGATGCAGGCAACTCCAATTTGTATGCCATAGTAACAATCTTTTGCAACACCTTATAAGGGCCATAATACTTTGGTGATAATTTATTATCCTTCCTGGCTTGCTTGAGGGACATCTATTTGTATCGTTGTAGTCTTAAAAACACCCAATCTCCTACTTCAAAACTTCTTTCACTACGATGTTGATCTGCTTGTTGTTTCATGTGATTTTGTGCCATGGTCAGGTTGTCCTTTAAGATTTGGAGAACTTGTTGTTGATTCTCGATGTGATCTTCCACTGCTTGAACCTTAGATTTTTATTTTAGAGTAGAAGTGATGGAAGGAGGGCGGTATCCATAAAGTGCCATAAATGGTGTCGTTTTTGTTTCAGTGTGAAAGGAAGTGTTATACCACCATTCTACCAAGGGTAACCATTTGAACCATTGTGCTTGTTTATTAGAGACAAATAAACGAAGGTAGCCTTACAGACATTTGTTCACTATCTTGGTTTGTCCATCAGATTGAGGATGATAGCATGAGCTATGAGCCAATTGAGTACCCAAACTAGAAAATAATTATGTCCAAAAATGTCCAGTGAAGATGGGATCTCTATCACTTACAATAATCTTTGGGTTGTCATGTAACTTTTGAACTGTCTCCATGAATGCGGTGGCAACTGTACTAGATTTGAAGGGATGAGAAAGTGCACAAAAGTGTGTGTACTTTGTCAGTCTATCAACAATCACCATGATGACACTCTTTCCTTTAGACTTCGGTAACCCTGTGATGAAATCCATGGAAACCTCATCCCAGAACTGACTTGGGATGGCTAATGGTTGTAAAAGACCTGGGGTCTTAATTGTTTCCACTTTATTTTGTTGACAAACCAAACATTCTGCCACAAACCTTTGAACATCAGTTTTAAAGCCATCCGAAAAAAAATCCTTCTTGACTCTATGGTAGGTTTTCAAAAATCCCGAGTGCCCTCCTACTAGAGAGGTGTGCAATTCCAATAGTACCTTTTGTTTGAGTTGGTAGTTCTTACATAAATATAAGCGATCTTTGTACCATAGTGAATCATTTTTCCATGTAAATGTATCTGATGCACTGGAATCCTGTTGCAACCTTTGAATGAGAGTCCACACTTTTTCGTCATTCTTCCATTCATCCCTTGCTTCTATTATCCAATTGGGTTGGGTGATCGAGATAGCACAAAGAAAGGCCTCAACATCTTCATCCTTTCTTGAGAGTGCATCTGCCACAACATTTTTCTTCCCCTTTTTAAGACCATTTCAAAATCATAACCCAATATCTTGATTACCCATTTTTGTTGTTTTTCTGAAGATAGTCTTTGTTCCAAGAAGTATTTAAGGCTATCATGATATGTTTTGACCTTGAAGTGCCTACCTATTAGGTAAGGACACCATTTATTCAATGCATATAGTATTGCCATCATTTCCTTCTCATAAATGGGTTTGTGTAAGTCATGTCCCTTGAGTAGTCGACTTTCAAAATCCAGGGGCCTTCCTTCTTGTATTAGGACAACACCAATTCCATTTACCGAGGCATCACATTCCACAATAAAGGTTTTTGTGAAGTCTGGAGTGGTCAAGACAGGAGCTTTGCACATCACCTCTTTAAGTTGTTCAA
>JZKD02S0405296.1:74867-94473 GCA_000966675.3 Picea glauca | reverse complement strand
ATGTAAGTGAGTTTAGATTCTATATTTTTGTAAAACTATAAAACAAAGGTAAAAGAAACTGGGAGGGGTCCCTGGATCTGCCAAAAATGAAACCATATTAGGGCCCTCATAGACACACTGTCAACAAAAACGAGGGAGTTGGGCTGCCACCTCGGGAAACCAACCCAGTCCTTTTAAGCCAGTTTGCAAAAAAACATAACTTAACATATTCGGTAATAGATAACATTAAATAGTGCTTAAAAACTGTGGTTGATGTTGCACTAGTCTAGGATGATTGGTTGGCTTTCATCTCCTTCCTTATTTTCTACTTTTTTCTCTTTCTACTCTACCATGCATGTCCTTCTGATGTTGGTTGGAGTTCCACGTCGGCCCTCTAGAGTTATGTCCAAATGGTGGACGTAGCAGAGATAGATGTGAAATTGTCCCGCCAGTCACTCCAGTTTTTCGTTTTGACTCCTATGATCCTCTACTATTCCTCTAGCAAGAGTCTCCAAGTTGTTGAGTCAGTTCATGATTTAGGTGAGATCCTTCTTATGTCCCCTAATCACTTCCTTGTTGGACTCTTTCCTGTCAGCTTTCAGCTTTCCTATCAATAGTTTAGTGTGCCAGGATTCTTCCACCATTTTCTGGTAGAGGTTCATTCTTGGTTAAGTGGTCCTTGGGTCCTTAATCCCATCTTCTTCTTGAATGAGTTCCTTCCATTCCTTTCCCTGGCGCTGGTTGTTGACTTCTCTTTCCCATCTGTCTATGACTTCTTTCCCCTTGGGGTCGACCTGCTTGAGGAAGGTTTCCTTGGCCTCTCGGGCCGCCTATTCCACCTTCGTGATCTTTTGGGTGCTTGTTGGATGAGCCTCCACCTGGGAGCCTCTCTTGCTCTGGGTCTTCTTCCATCTTTTCATCTCTGCTTGTTTGGGGTGGTACTCATCTTGAGTTCATCCTCCACTTTTTTCCATTCCTTCTTGGTGCTTAGTCTGGCCTTTATAATTTCTTCTCTCCGATCTATGGTTTCCTCTAATGATGATTCTTTTATTGGGTTTCCCCGACTACTGGCTTCCCTTGGGAATCATTGATCTCCCATAGAGGTGTCCTTTCAGGTTCTGTCGCATTGACTTGGATCATCTGTTCTTGGGAACCCTGTCACCATCCCTATGCCTCTCCCCCATTTTGCACATTGTATGCCAAGCATTTCCTCCCCTTGTACCAGTGTAAAGGTGATGCGTACTCAGCTCCATCCATAGCCAACCATTTTGTATTGTGTACTTTTCCTCCTGCTGGATATCCCTCTTTTTCTCCCATGAGCAGTCCCTGTACTCCTTTCTAGTGATAGGGTCATTGTATAGTATCTCCTCATGTGGTATGAGTTGGGTCTGTATTGGAATTCAAGTTGGAATGTTGGCCTTTCGAATACTAGTTGGGTCCTACGTGCCTTTCGAGTACTTCTACGCCTCCAATATCACTATGGTCATCCATCCTTCGACTGCCATCGTAGTCCTTTTCCGTTATTTGAGTGCAGTCAGTTCGGAATTGACCACTTGGTATGTTACTCCATATTGTGTTTAATTCTGGTCCTACTCAATCTGCACCTTCGTTATCTATTCTGTCCGCTAGACCATTAGCTGACCTTCATACACACCACAACTCTACTACGATCCTCGACTACATGTGCTCCTGAATTCTTTGCAGGGGCTGTGCCAAGCACCAGTGTTTATGGATTTTTCCCATTCTGGTACCGTTTTGGAGCTTCCTAACTATGTTGATTACTAGCTTGGAATCTCCTTCCACTATAGTATTGGTTATTGCTTCCCAGCATAGAATATCAATGCCAGTATCCAGGGCTCCAAACTCCGTTTCATTGTTAGTTGAGTTCCCCAAACTCCCATTGTACAGCCGAATGATATTTCCTTGACTATCCCTGATGACTCCTCCCAACCCTGTCCAACCTGGGTTACCTTTTGATGCCCCGTCAAAATTCAGCTTGAGGGAACCCTCTGGTGGCGGTTTCCAGTTGCACTCACCTATTTGGAGTTGCACTAGTCATCTCACTTGAAATGGGTTGTTTTCATCCTTTAGTCAAAAGGCCTCAAGAATTATGAGGTCCTGGGTTGTGAGTTGCGCACTACTCGGTTGGCAGTTGTGGCTCTGTACTGTTTCTCTTGTCATGGAGATGATGGTTTCCTTGATCTTTTCTACCATCCATTTTTGGTTCTTGAAGATGCGTCAGTTTCTTTCTTTCTAGATTGCCCAAATGATCATTCCGAGAATGAGGATCCAGCTGAGATTCACCTCTTCATTGTCGTTGTAGTTCTCTTTCCAAGTATTGATGGTTGCGGATATATTCCCTTTGATCCTGTTAGAATGTCGGAAGATGCTTGCCTCCCAGTCCCAAACTTCTGTTGTGAGGGTACATTCATCTAGTATATGGTTCATTGTTTTCTCTTTATATTCACATAGGGGAAATATGGAGGGTCTTACGAAACCGCGCTTCCTGATGTTTTCCCAAGTTAAGATTTGATTGTGGAGTATTAGCCACTGGAAGATTTTTATTTTTGGCCACTATGGGTTGTTCCAGAGCTTAACCCATTGTTGTGTTGGGTCTTCTTGGTCCTCGTTCATAATGTAGTGGTTTACTTGTTTGAGGTTAAATTCCCTGCCATCCTTGTGCCCCCATCTCAGCTGGTCCATTCCTTCTGCAACTTCTATTTTTTTGTTTCCCCAGTTCCTCCTCCACTTCTTGTATTCTTATTATGGTTTGGTCTCTATTCTGTGGGGTGAGAGTATTCCAGATTCTCCATTTGTTGAGATCTGTCTCTTGCTTCCAGTATTGGTAGGCTCTGGTTTTTCCTTGCGTAAGCATCTCCTGTCGGATTTCCTCCCTTCCAGGTTTTTCCAATCTAGGTTCCTGTTGCTAGGCATCCTCCCAGAATCTTTCAATTCTGCCATTTCTGACTTCCCAAAAGATGTGTGATTGAATCCAAGCCTTATTGCACCATGATAGGTTCCAGATAGTAGACCCTGCCTTGGTGCCTCTGAAGTGGATTTTGTCATGATCGCTTATATTCGGGGAATATTTTTCCTTCCAAAGGTTTACCCATGGTGTCATTGTTTCTTTGACCCAACACCACCAAAGTTTCGCCCCATAGGCATCATTGGTCACTTGCGGGTCATGTAGCCCCAGGCCTCCATTGTGTTTTGGTTTACAAATCTTCTCCCAATCCACCAGTGCCCATTTTTTCTTTATGTTCGCTCCTCACCAGAGGAAATCTCTTTGTATTGTCCTTATTATTTGTAGTATCCCCTTGGGGGTTGGGAATACTGATATCATAAAGGTTGGAATAGCTTGTAGCACTGACTTGGTTAAGATGAGTCTTCTGGCTAGGTTAAGGGATCTGTATGTCCAGTTTTTTACTCGATCTTGTAGCCTATTGGTTACTCCTTCCCAAGTGGAAATTTTGTAAGCTTTATCTGTTAGTGGGATCCCTAGGTACTTGGTTGGAAGTGTTTTTCATTCAAAGCCCAGAATGTTGGCCATATATCTATGGATGACGAGGTTGGTATTAAATAAAAAGATCATAGATTTTGACTGGTTTATCTCAGCTCTCGAAGCTTCCCCAAACTCATCTAGAATTCATTTGTAAGATTTTTATTCCTTGACTGTGGGTATACCATGCAGTGTGGTTTCATCCACAAATTGTTGGTGTGTGGAGGTAGGATAGGTCGCAAAGGGTTTGATCCCAGTTATTTCCCCTGTTGCAATTGCGCTCTTTATGCTTCGGCTGAGACCTTCCATCATTAGAATGAAAAGGAAGGGGGACAATGTGTCTCTTTGTCTGATGCCTCTAGTGGGCCAGAACGGTTTGGCAGGGGCTCCAATGACCAGGAGCGAGTGGCTTGTAGTTGAAACTAGGCTGACTATCCAGTTGATCCAGTGTTGGGTGAACCCGAAGGCTTCCAAGGTATTGACCATATACTGCCAGCTAATTTTACCATAAGCTTTAGCTAGGTCCAGTTGTATTATCATTCCACCTTGTTTCTGAAGCTTCAGGGTATGGATGAGTTCATGGGCGTGGATGATATTGTCCATTATTCGTCTTCCTTCCAAGAAATCGTCCTGTTCTTGTGAAACCAATGTGGATAGGAGGGGTTTCAACCTATTTTCTATGACTTTGGCGATTAACTTGTACACCACAATGCATAGTTCTATCAGTCGGTATCTGTTTGGGGTTTAGGCTTCATTTTCTTTTGGGATGAGTGTAATCATTGTGTCATTTAGCGCTTTGAGAATAGAGGTTGTCCTTCTAGAGTCTTCCACTACTCTATACACTTCATGTTTGAAAACTTCCTAGCAGGCTCTGAAGAACTCCACCGTGAATCCATCTGGGCCTAGAGCTTTCCCATTGGGCATTTCCTATACTGCTTGGTTCATTTCCTCCTCAGCTATGGGTTTGTTCAAATTGTTATTTTGTTCTTCAGTGACCAGTCGCAGGATATGTTGTGTTATCCTTTGTATGGCCATCGTTCTGTCTTGGTTTGGTTCTTGGGATATCCCCTGGAAATGGTTTACCAGAGTTGTTTCTATGTCATTATGTGACTCTATCTCTATTCCATCTTGATCCCTGATCTTTAGGATTTTGTTGTGGGCTCTTTTGGCCATCGTTGTTCTAAGAAAAAATTTGGTATTTTGTTTCCCTTCCATTAGCCATCTGATCCGGGACTTTTTTTGCCAGAGGGTTTATTCTTGCTAACATTGTTTCTCCCACTCCTAAGTCAGTTGGAGTTCTTCCTTTTTCCGTTCCTCCGTGTAGCCCTCCAAAATGCAGGTTTTCTGGAGTATTTTCAATTTTCCTTCGATATTGTTCTTTTCTTGGTTTATATTCCTGATGGTGTCCTTGTTCCACTCCTTGAGCCTATGTTTGATGTGTTTGAGTTTTTTATATAGTTTGAACATCCTTGTCCCTTACTCTGGTTTCTCCTCTGTCCACCATTGTTTTATTATTTCTTGGAAGGTCAGGTGTTCCAGCCAGAATTTCTCAAATTTGAAGGGCATGTATTTTGGTATCGTATGGAATCCTGCTTCCAGTTGTACTGGCCAGTGATTTGATCCTCCCCAGGGTAGGATATTGTAGTCTAAGGTCATCCCTTGCATTATGATTGAATCTGACACCAGGAATTTGTCAAGTCTTGTCGCTACCTAATGTTGATTCATCTGTTTATTATTCCAGGTGAATTGGTCATTATGAGTTTTCAAATCTACCATCTTCGTTGTGTCAATGAAGTTGGAGAAATCCTCCACATCTCTATCCAATTGTCTTATCCCTCCTTTTTTCTCCACCAGTGACATGATGATGTTGAAGTCCCCTGCTAGGATCCATTGGAGGTTGTTTGATCTGGTTTTAATCGCTTCTAGGTCTCTAATCATTCCTTTCCTTTCCTCTGCCATTTGGGGTCCATACACATTAGTGCATATAAACTCCTCTGTGTTAATGATGATTTGCATGTGTGTCATAAGAGTGTGTCTGGTTGCTTCAGCTGCTATTAGGATGAGTAATTGAGAGTTCCACAGGGTCAGGATTCCCCCTGCCATTTGTTGGCCTCTAGTGGCCATCATTTTGTACATGCGCCAGTGTTGCTAACTGATGGTTTCCATTCTGTCTGTATTACACTTTGTTTCTTGAATAAAACAAAGATCCGGTTGTTTCTGCCTTAGTCTCTTTCTAAGGATTCATTGTTTTCTTGGGCTATTTAGGCCTCTTATATTCCAGTTTATGACCTTCATTTTAAACATGCATGGGGGAGTTAGGGAAGAGTTTCTTGATGTTACCTGAGTTTATCAGCAATGCTCCAAGCTCTTGTAGGGCTACACTATTTGATTTTCTTCCCTTTTTCCCCCACATCTTCTTGGGTGATAGTTGTGGTTGTCCCTCGCCTGCTTTAACTCCTAGGTGTCCAGTCTCCCCATAAGTACGCTTTTGGCCACAAGCTTTGGCTTCCTCCCTTTGTCGGAATAGGTACTCGATGTAGTCTAGTTGCTCTATTGGTACATTCTCTACACCCTGTTTTTTTTTCCATTGTTCCAGTATATTTGTAAGATCTATCCCTTCCCTTTCCACAAGGTCTCTAAGATCAGGATCTTTTGTGACTACTTCTCTTGGGGTCATTTCCGCATCTCCCTCATCTTCTTTCATGGGGGTGTTGTCATCTCTGATTTCTCCCTCTGTTGGGGTTGCGCAACTTCCTTGTCCTTCCTGAGTGCTTGGTCGGTCATTGGGCTCATTTGCCTTTTGTTCTCTGACTTCCTGAACTGTTTCCTTATATTGATCACCTTTTGCTTCTTTGGTAGATCTGTCCTCTCCTTCCATTGTGTTATGGGCCTCCAAGTTGATCCCTACTGAGGATTTTCCTTGCTTCTTGTTTGCACTACTCCTGAGGTTTGGTTTTACAAAACCTTCCTCATCCAGTTGTTGTTTGGGTTTTTTCGTTTTTTGATTTTTATTAAGAGGGCATTCCCTGATCAAGTGACGATGTTCATGAAATCTTCAACATCTGAAAGGGATCTGTTCATAAGCAATGTTTTGGATCTATTCCTCGTCTCTGAATTCGAGGTTGATGGATTTTGGAAGTTCTCCCGACACATCCATCTCTGTACATATTCTTATGTAAGATGTATATCTCCATCTCAAGGTGGCGTCAGTTTTCTTTATGTATTTCCCTAGTGTGTTTCCTATAGCTTTGAAAGTTGAGGGTAACCAGTAGTCTAAAGGTAGGGAGTAGAGTCTCAGCCAGAACAGTACCTTTTTGAAGGTTTCTTTTTCAGGGGAGAAATTTTCCTTCCAAGGTTGCATGTATAGTCCTGCTGAGGCATGGAAGTATGGCCCTCTTTCAAAGATTCTATCCCTATCCTCCAGGTTTATGAAAATATCTATGAAGAAAACTTTTGAGCCTAGATTAAGTTCCACTTCCCCATTTAGCTTCCAGTGGTATTTAATCCAGTTGCACAACATTCTCTCTCTTGGCCACAGGCCCATAAACTTGCAGATTAGTGCATGCGCTTTCATCTGATCTCTATAAAGTTGTGTCTGTGGATCTACCAATACCACCTTTGATATCATTGTTGTTTTGGGTTTGCATGGGTTGCACCCTTCCATCGGATTGGTTTTCTATGTGTCTGGAATTTCGCTCTGGGTTTCCTTGGCTTCCTCTTCCATGCTCTCTTTTGTGCCCTGGTTCCTTTCCGGACCTGTCCCTGGGTCTGATATCGAGGTGCCTGTCATTGGTGCTTTGAAAAATATGCCCCTTGGCCCCTTCCCTTTGTCTACCACTACGTTTTTGTATGAGGGGGTACCCTTGCCCCCCCCTCTGGTGCTCATGTCGTGATCTGTTGAGGTCACTATTGTCTAAACCCTAGCTTTTTGTTGCTCCTCGCATACAAGTCTGATCGAAGGTTCCACAATAATGTTTTATTTTCATTTTAATGTAGAATTAGATTAATTTTCCAAATTATACCAAATAGACCATTTGTACTTGGGTGACCTAGATACCCAACCAACTCTATTTCCATTTCCACCTAATTTGTAGCCTCACTTGAGCATATCCGAAATAAACCTTATTTTCCCGCCCACTAATGATGGCTAGAACCATAATATTACTCCATATTTCATTGGTAAAGATAGATGGGGAAACCCACACTTGGATCTTGTTGTCCCGAGAGCCCCTAAAATTGCACCCTTTGATTTGATTATACTAATTTGAAACCAACTTACCAAATATGTATAGGTCCCCAATCTTGTACAAACTATTATTGATACAGGAAACAATTGAAGAATACACAAGTTCCATCTATGCATCTTTAGGACCCCTAAAATGATCCTATGACATTCACTGTTATTATGAAATCTAGTGATATCACTTCAATTGTTGATCATGTTGCTAGTTGACCCCACCACATCCATTTTTCCTTCACCACTCAATTGTTCAAATATGATATAGGGATGATGATTTACTTTGAGGATATGCACTTAGAGGTATATGTTCCTATGTATCTTGCTTTGAGTACCCATTTCCCATTTCCCTTAAATGATTCTTGGTCATCCACAAGGTGAATCCCTCATGATCCTTATGCGTATTTAAGATGTGTATGGTGGTATCTATAATCATAAAAGTTCACTATGTTAGAAATGATGAAATTTGATTCAATGTTGTATAGATGTACTAAGTGAACTATGAAATTTGCATTGTATTTTTAAAATTTGGGTCATTTTGCTTCCATTTATCTAGATAATTAGCTCATACTTTTTGTCATTAGCAGTGCACACATAGAAATCTATCAAGAAATTATTTCCTTTCCTAAAACCTCTTGCTCCTTCCCATATATAGTTTTCATCGAAGTTGAAAATCTTGCATTTCATTTTCCTCTTGCATGGTTTAAAGAGTCAAGTCAAAATGCCATTAGTTTCACGACCACTTCTTTGAGTAACAACAACCTAAAATAAAGAACTAATTAAAATTTATCTAGAAAATTTTATACGACCCTTCAAACCCATCTTAGATTAGGTGTAGAGCTTTGGAATAGGATTGTGAGAATAACTTTCCAAAGCTGCTAAACAAAAATAAATCTTTGAGTTAGGGAGTGAAATCAAGTTTCTATATCACTGACTTTAGGAAGCCCTTCTAACACAAGGCTCAAGCACGAGTTCACATTGGGGCCAACAAAGTAATCAACCCTGCTTTGTTGGTCTTAATGTCGACTGTCGACTCTCCCCCCTCTTCTTTGGCATAGTAGGTGGTACTATAGAGTCCATAATATTTTAGACTTCCTACCCAAGGTGACAGCACAGAGAATGTGGTGTTGTACCTGCGATCGACGTTGGCTAGACTCACTCGGACTCCTTGGAGGGTTGTCCATTGCTCGATGAGGTAACCTGCACCAAGGCGTTAGTTCATTAAGAATGTTGTCAACGTAACTTTCCTACCCACCAAAACTCAACCCCTTCGCACATCGATCCTACAATGTTTGATTCAATCACCAACTAGCGCTTCTTTGTGAGAAGGGTTGTTTGCATGCTTGACTCCTATATTAATTAGCGTGTGTTGTTTTTTTCTCCTTATTTGGCCTTAGTATTGAGTCTATGTCTAATACATTAGCAACATTACATTGTCCCTCGAAGGGATTGATATGAAAGGCTTGAGAATCCTTTTATAGTTGTTTTCTTTAAAGTATAAAAAACATTAAAAAAAAAAATTCATTGTTTTAGACTTTCGAACAAAATCCAACTTCTATCATCAATCTAATTTCCTTCTTCAAGGATTTCATACAATAAAAATAAGCATTGAAAGAAACATCAATGCTTGTCATAATGAGTCATAGTTCTAAGACTTTAGAATAAGTGAAAACACAAAAAACAGGGTTCATGAATATAAGTAGAGGAGTGTCCTGAAGAAGATTTAAGGATTCCCCGTGTTCCTTTTTCTAGCACCACTCCTTCTTAAAATAATTTTTCATCTTCCTTGTTTATGTCCCTATAAACGTGAGAAAAATAGATATGAATCAAGGATGCTTGAAAATTCTAAATGTCAATCAACAAAGGTTGTAGAATGAAGTTACTAAAGATGAATTAGTAGTGAATCTCCAAAAATATGAATTTGAATAACTCCTCTTTCCTAAGCCAACAATAGAGCTAGTTTTACATTCATAAGTTAAAAAAAAAAAATGGAGCCATTCCATATTTGAATGATATGCAATGGCTTAGGTAAAGGTGGATAACTCCCCAACCCCACCTTTAGAAATATTTCCTTTTGATGCACCATCACCCAAGGAAGTTAGCTTCAATTTTAGATTCATAGAGACAACACCTAGCAGGGCCTTCAAAACTTATTTTCTATAGGATGTGCCAAGTTAGAGATTTATTATTTAAGATAAGCCACAATTTTATTTATTTATCTAGCTAGGAATTTCAATTTCTATATTAATTTCCATGACCAAAAAAGTGGGATCTCACATCCCACTGCTATAAGTGCTTTACAACCTAGCTTAGGTTCATATCCCCTAAAAGGATTAAAATACCATACAAGTTGATCCTCCTCATCACCAAGTCTTATAAAAAATATTTTTAAGGATTCTTACAAAGTCCTTCAATATTTCTACACAATCCTCCCTAAGACCTAACTCTCTCCAAGAGAGCTATTATTTCCAACTACAGGTTTCAATGAGTTATTTTGCAATTTTCCTCAGAGTGTTGAAGCCTCTATTATTTATTTATTGAATGAGGGGAATGTGTAAATTAAAGGATTCTATGATTCCTAGCCACAATTCCAACTCTAATTCGACATTATCTCCCTTTCCAACATGTCATACCAGGAAATTTCGAATTGGGGGGAATGATGTGATAATTGGTATTCAAATAACCAAGGAATTTTGGTATTTTTTAACAGGGTTTCTTACCTAGTCCTCCACTAAGTTTGGATCTATGTATTTATCCTTTATGACTTGCACACATAATTTGGTACCTTGGAGGAGACTCCAAACATTTTTATCAACTAAATACTTTAAGAAAAATAAGATATTATTGAGACCCCATCCTTCTTGTGATTTGGGAATTGCTACTTTTATCCAAGATACCAACAAGGATTAGTCAAGGGATTGAAATGTCCTATAGAACTACTTTGACAAGGATTATTCTACCTCCATGTGAGAGCCATCGGTTGCACCATAAATTAATATTTTTTTACACTTTTGCTATCAACCACTACCAATCACCTTTTAGACACAAATTGGCCTTCATATCGAAAGCTAAGTATTTCAAATGAGCATTGAAATCCACAATGAGAAATGGAAAATGCTAGGAGATGTAATATTTTTCACCTCCAAGAAGCCCCAATAGGAAATTGTCAATTTGGATGAATTGATATTCATGAGAATCGGTTCACATAAGACTCGATCGTATCTTCTATATTATTAAAAACTCTCCCATTGTTGTCATAGAATATAAGTATTTAATCTACAAAAGGTAAATAAGATAAATTACATGTGTTTCCTACATAAATGCCTTTAAAATTACTACTTGTCAAGGATACCTTTATGGATTTATTGAGCCCTTTTTATTCCATAGGAAAAAGAAGTGGGGATAGTTGGCATCCCTACATAATTCCTCTTTCTAGTTTGAATACATGGGATGTAGCTCCATTTATTAGGATTTCAAAAGAAACTTGATTGATAAAACTAATAATTCACATGACAAATTGATGATAGAAACCCAAATGGATAAGAATTAGTCTCAAGAAGGGCCAACTCACCTTTTGAAAGATTTGGAAAGACCCACTTTTATAGTCATTTCTCTTAAGTTCCTTGTATTTATTGATTGGATTCCTTCTTGAGAAACCCCCACTGCTTCATAAATTTGTCACCCTTCCAATAATAGAAACTACTCAAGGGATATTTGACGAGAAAAGATCTCTTTGAAATTTCTTGAGATAATATTTAAAATTGTTTTGTAATGTAGTTGTATTGGAAAATTGGACAAAAATTTTCAAAAGAAGAGGGATTGTCATATTTTAGAATCAATTTGATGAAGGTTGTGTTGAAGGTTGCCAAGGTTTATCATATGATTCTCAATCCCTCAACTACTCATTATAATTCTATAATAAAATCATAACATATTAGAAATAATTCCATAAGGAGGTCATCTGGTTCAGGGCTTTTGTATTTTTGGAACTTTAAAGGGTTTGTATGAGTTCTTCTTTTCAAAATTTGCCGCTTTGAAAATTATTCAGTTGTGATTAGGATCCCACCTATGGAGACCCATTAGAAAATACAAATAGCCTCATATATGAAATATTTTGATACTAAGAAACAATCCAGAGTCTTAGATATTCTTAACTTGCATATCCTCCAATTTCTCTATGTCGAGTTATGTTTTTTTGGGATGTAGCTCCATTTATTAGAATTTTATAAGAGACTTAATTGACACAACTAATAATTCACATGAAACAGTGATGATAGAAACCCAAATGGATAAGAATTAGTCTCAAGAAGGGCCAACCGACCTTTTTGAAAGATTTGGAAAGACCCTCTTTTACAGTCATTTCTCTTAAGTTCCTTGTATTTCTTGATTGGAGTCCTTCTTGAGAAACCCCTACTGCCTCATAAATTTGTCACCCTTCCAAGAATCGAAACTACTCAAGGGAGATTTGATGAGAAACGATCTCTTTGATATTTCTTGAGATAATATTTAAAATCGTTTTCTAATGTAGTTGTATTGGAAAATTGGACAAAAAATTTCAAAAGAAGAGGGATTGTCAGATTTTGGAATCAATGTGATGAAGGTTTTGTTGAAGGGTGCCAAGGTTTATCATATGATTCTCAAGCCCTCCACTACTCTCATTAGAATTCTATAATAAAATCATAACATATTATAAATAATTCCATAAGGAGTTCATCTGGTCCAAGGCTTTTGTATTTTTGGAACTTTAAACGGTTAGTACGAGTTCTTATTTTCAAAATTTTCCACTTCGAAAATTTTTCAGTTTTGATTAGGATCCCACCTATGGAGACCCATTAGAGAATAAAAATATCCTCATATATGAAATATTTTGATACTAAGAAACAATCCAAAGTCTTAGATATTCTTACCTTGGATATCCTCCAAGGTCTCTATGTCGAGTTATGTTTCTTTGGGATGTAGCTCCATTTATTAGGATTTCAAAAGAGACTTGATTGATACAAATCATAATTCACATGAAAAATTGATGATAGAAACCCAAATGGATAAGAATTAGTCTCAAGAAGGGCCAACTCACCTTTTTGAAAGATTTGGAAAGACCCACTTTTACAGTCATTTCTCTTAAGTTCCTTGTATTTATTGATTAGAGTCCTTCTTGAGAAAACCCCACTGCCTCATAAATTTGTCACCCTTCCAAGAATCAAAACTACTCAAGGGATATTTGACGAGAAACAATCTCTTTGATATTTCTTGAGATAATATTTAAAATTGTTTTGTAATGTAGTTGTATTGGCAAATTGGAAAAACAATTTCAAAATAAGAGGGATTGCCAGATTTTGGAATCAATGTGATGAAGGTTTTGTTGAAGGATACCAAGGTTTATCATATGATTATCAATCCATCCACTACTCACATTATAATTCTATAATAAAATCATAACATATTAGAAATAATTCCATAAGGAGGTCATCTGGTCCAGAGGATTAGGAGCCATAAATATTCAAGCAACTAATTTCCTTCCAAAGGTCTAGAGAGAAAAGATAGGTCCCTAGTAAAAAATTCCCAAGAGTAATAATAGGAGAGTAATCCTAATTTCCAATTGGTTACATTCTATATATAGATATTCTTATAGAATCTATGAAACTAATTCCCCACCCCATTAAAAGCATGGATAAATATTAAACTACCTTTTCTCCATCTATCATTAGTTCTTGTAAGAATATGATATATGGATTATGAACTTTAATTAACCTTTTAATAACAAATTTATTTGAGGAATTGACCAACCCTCTATATTTTAGGGTTAGGAAGATCATCTAGAACCATCTCTCTGGGCCTTTTATCTAGGAGAACTTATCAGTATTACTTTTCTTCGAATTTTGAATTTGGTATTTGTTTTCTTTTGATCCAGGAATGGGAATGTTTTTCTCCCTGTCTGAGTCTCTTTGGGGTCTTTCTCATCCAAGAACCATAGACCTTTGATAATAATTCCTTGAAAAATAGGTGTTTCCATGTTCCTCAGTCTGAGGTTGTACTTGGTAGTCTTAGATACTTGGGATTCATTATGAGGATTTGGTCCAATTTTCTTCCATATAAAAGTTTTATAATTTCCTAGAGAAATGCATCCAATAGTTTCATTACCTCCCAATCTATCCAAAGAATGATAGGGGGAGGATAGAAAATCAATATCCTTGAAAGGATAGGAAGGAATTCACTATATTGAGTATTGGTTATGCTAATTTATAAACCTACCTTCCAAGACCCAAAGAGAAATTTATCAAAAAACAAAAATCAATAATAGGGGGTGTTGAGGAAAAGATATGAAATGATCTTACTCAAGCATTTTTAGATTCTTCTTGGCTAAATAAAAATATACGGGAATATCACCCTATGTTTATAGCCATCAAAATTAATATCCTAACTCACAAGTATTGATTACAAGTGCTTAGGCTAGTCTTTTTATAAATAAAATATTGTTGGAAAATTATTTTTTAAATGATTTTCTGAATATAACAATTGTTGAAATAAATGTAGAGATAGAACCAAAGACACCAAAATGATAATCAAGACGGACGAGACATAAAGAAATCATTTATTTCATTCCAATTCACCAAAGATTCACTCTCTTTACAAAATTTCATGAAGAAATTTTGGACCAAAGTCAAACTTAGACATCCCCGATGGAACATACAAAAGGACCTTTGAAAAAAACTCAAAAACTGAACTCTAAAAGATGGATCAGCTTGCCACAGATTGTTTCCCACTTGACTCTGCACAATAGCCTTTGTCAGTCATGAAAACTAATTCACAAACAAACAAGTCTACACAGACTATCAAAGATAGATCAACACCTCTGAAAAAATAAGTGTTTGAATGATGTAATTCAACCCTGAATCTTGTTGTCTACAATAAGACCCTACTATCATAAAAATGAATTAGGCTTGTGATAAATTAAGGAATAAATGAAAACTGAACTATCTCAACATAAACTCAAAGAGAAAACCTTAGTATGTTTCTCCTTCTATCCTCCTCTTGTTCCTCCCTTTCTTTTTGCCTTTAAGCAAATTACAATTGGTTGAATTAGTTCAACTACCTCATTAGTTAAGTTAATTAAAAACTCAACCAACTTTTTAGTTAAGGGGGAAAAGTAATAAATCATTATAAGGGTTTTAAATAAATAATAACTAGTAGGCGGGACCCCTTGTGACTCCTTTTAGCTCTTAACAATCATAACATAACTAGTTAATTAAGCAAAACACCCCTCCTTGTGACTCCCATCATCACATTCACATTTGACAATTTATCTCATTGATATTTGAAATTATTTTCAAAAACTATATTACTCATATATCCAAAACAAACATGTTGTCCAAAACTTCTGAAATCAACTCTCATCAACAATAAATAAAATAAAACTCAAAAACCATATTTTCCACTCTAAGATGCAATCTTTCTTTGATTGTTGTTGTCACCGTTTGATTTCTATGAATTTGCCTTTGGCTGCGCTAATATTTTAGGCCTAATCTCGCAGATCACATGAGAACAATCATCCCTCAAATGAATCCAGGAATACACGGATTTATTAGAGCCATTGGAAGGTGAGGAAAGGGCAGAAATGGCTTTTTCTTTTTCAAGGGCATGGTGGGCCTCGGTTTTCAACCTTTTTCTAGCATGAGAGGACTGAATTGGTGAGTAGACAGGTGCAGCTTGGACAATCTGGTTGACAGGCGGGGAAGCAGGTAAGGACAAATTGGGCCAGCCACGATGTTGGGAGACTATCGGGTGGACAATCTCTTGCCATCCATCATTTTTGGGAACCTCGGGTTGCAGTGAGACATGAGGGGGCACGGGAATACTAGGGGCTTGTGGAGCTTGGAAAGGAGGCCTTTCAGGCCTAGGTTGGACCACTCCTTTCCCAGTCTAATTGAAAAATATGTCCTAAAACAACTGGCCTAACTCTTGTGAATCAACATCAAAGTGTATGGAGAATCTTGGCCTTCTTGGGCCTCTATTCCAATTACCTCTCCCTTAGTTTCCTCTGCCATGGCTACCTCTGCTGAAGAAGCTCATTCCTGCATGCATGACTGATTAGAAAATAGTCCCTTTAAAAACCATACATGACAACTCCTTAAAAAATATGAAATAGATTTTGGCTCAGCAACATATCAGACCCATGCAATCCAATCCATACAAATTGTTTAACTGTTGTCGATGAGCAGGGGGTGAACAAAGGTTTTGGGATATGTGAGGGGTTTGTATTGAGTGAAAAATGATCAAATGAGAAGGAAAAGAATCATGGTTACTGCTCAAAGACAAAAAACAATCAACTGTAATGTAAACCAAAGAACATAAAATTGTGTTCCGATCAAAAGAAAATGTGATTTTAGACTATTCCAATATAGAATTCTCTTAACTATAATTAAATTTTAAGAACAGGGTGTGAAAAATGGATGTGGGAAAGAAAGGGGGTTGTAATTAGCGAAAACAGAAATAATGTTAGGGAAAGAGAGCGGATATTGTTCATAAAATTAATTAAGTAATCCATAAAATCATTATATATCAAACTCAAAAGGTCCAACACCAGCCAAATAGTCACCATGATCAAATGATCAATTACTGTGTATAATTCAATCAATTATGTGCATTAACTTGCTCACTGTTCATAATCAAATATTTAACACAGTGTCATCAAAATAAGACAATATGCATCCCACAACCACCTGTAGAAAAGCTTTGTTCTTCTCATTTATCCAATTAATATTTTAAAACAATCCCCAAATGAATAAGCAATCACTTATTTCCACTATTTTCAGTGTCAACTCATCAACCACTTCCCACGAATTATTTCAATCATCAAATACAGACTCAAAAATCGTGCCTGATTATCTCCTTCAATTCATTTAATAATTAAATTGCAATGGGGTTTAACTGTCATAGAACCTATGTCTATCTCTACTATGATGAATGATATTCATCAACACATATAATGGACAACCAAATACAACCATCAATATTTAATTGCAAGATCTTGACTTGCAACTTAAACACACAGACAACAATCACCATTTTAATTCATACTATGCTTGGAATACACAGACCATTCAACAAAACGTAGAGTATTTTTGTGACTATACAGATCCAACAACTCTAAATCCAAGCATCCAAAATGTTGGGCTATCAATTAATATAATGATGTAGCAATAGTAATCCTGATCTCATCTCATAACTTGACAAAATTTGCAACAAAACCATTTTGTTTAAAACCTATGACCATCTCTGATGGCGCAATCAATAATATTCATAGCATATATAGTGGATGGCCATACCATAATCATCCCGATTGCAATACTCCCATGGAAATTTAACAATACACAGTCACAACAACTATCAACTCCACATAACATGTTGTAGGATCCCCACATATACTGATGCATTATGCATAAAGCATCGTTGTCCATTAATCAATTGTAACTAATGTTGGGTTAACAATTCAACAATTACAATTTAACAGAGAGAGACGGTGCATCCACTCCAATTCTCCAATCAACCAAATTACCATGTTGAGTTTATCAAATTGATTTCCATAATAACCAATGTAGTGGCTAAATACCAAAACCAACACCACTATCAAAAAAATCAACAGAGACGAGCCAGAAATCGAACACTATCGACCATACACCAACAACTCATAACAACCAACAGTATACCCAACAGGTCATAACGGTTCCCTCCATCAAAACTCAGGATTGAGAAATCAATGGTTTGCTCTGTGGACCAACACAGGGAAACTAGATTCAACTCCCATCATCGTGTGAGAACGTCCAAGACCAATGGTGTACACACAATATATACCACAAATGACTTTGTAGATAGGGTAATAATTCCCGTGATAGGAGAGACTATAAACAGAGGAGTAAGCCTCCATTTTGGCCTTGTAACAATACTTAGAACACACAGGGTATAACCCTCATGGATCCCCCAATCAAGCAACTAACAATGCTAAGATGGAACAGAGCCGAGAAGAAGAAATATAACCCACTACACAACCATCAGTAGCATGAACAACCCATACCCAAGTGGAACAATGCACAGTGACACAAGGCATTTCAAAACTAGTAAACCCCATAACAACAAAAGACTAGGTATGGTGATACGAATGTGTGGAGAAAACCAACCACTCTAGGCCAAATGAAACTCTCCAACTAAAATGAGCAAGGATGACAGGGAGCCTTTATGGTTGCTAACACTCAGAATGACCAATAACATTGTGGCTTCAACCATTATTGCAATGAAAACCATCAACGATTCATTCCAGAAAAATATCACAAATTTACACAGTTGTCATACTTAAGGAAAGCACAGGCCCATACATTTCGAGCCAATATCTATTTCATAACTAGAGCAGATTCATGGATGGTGAAAAGGAATACTTGTAATCAAAGGCACCTTAAAACGTGAGTTGGACGAGTGGTTCTTCCTCTGCTTGAAAGTCGGATCCTAACCACAACAAAACATAGTTGAACAATAGCCCGACTAGGGTGGCGGCCAGTGGAAGGAGTTGGAGTGACGTGTAGTAAATGCACATCACCTCCACCCCTACTCATTCAATTCCTTAGTACGCGCCAGCCCACTATTCCATTAATTCATTCAATTGAACAATGCATCGAAACCGACGTCCACTAATTGCCAAGAGCGCCACCCACATCACATATTACCATTTCCAACTATGCAATAATGCATATCAACTATTGTTAAGCCCTAATATTGGCTCATTACCCCTTAATTGGGGCATATTAGATTAGTAATGTGATTTTATTTATGTTGCCTTTAGGCCATTAGTTGTAATTATACCTCCTAGTCTCTTATATATATACCAAGGAGACATTTTCATTTTGAATCATCTTGTACTTGAACATTTAAGTGGGGTAAGAGGAGGTTTCCCCCTCGAAGAGGCTTATTATCTGAAATTGTCTCTTTTTCAAGGTGTTGAGTACTTTTTCTGAGGTTTTTCTATGCTATATTGATATTTGGTTCTTAACATATGGTATCAGAGCTCAAGGTCTTGGGGTTTCGCTGCTACATCTGAGACACCTTGGAATTTTCACTATAACTTTTTTTCTACAATGTTTCAAATGGCACGGCTTGGAGGCTATTTATCAAATGGATCAAGGTACGTTGGGTTCAAATTTCATCTCCTGAGGCCTTATACTTTCGTAGATATAGCCTGTACAAGATAGGGTTCTGGAATCATCTTGAACTGAGTCATTGTGGAATTTTCCCTATAAAAAAAATTTGGTTATGTTTCAAACCCTGAACCCTGGAGGATGGTTACCAAAATTAGTAAGGTATCTGTGGTAAAATTTTCATCTTCTGGGTCATCTTAAATTTGTAGATACACCCTGTGTAAGATAGGGTATCTGACTAATCCTATTGACTAGTTTCAAGAAGGTGTTCCAGGTAAAACAATCATAACTTATTCCTAGAGTATCCAAATTGAGTAGGATTGGTTTCATTGGATTTTGGATGGTCTGCAGTATTTTTGGTACGAGTTTCATAATTTTATATCAATTATTTTGTGCGGGGCACACTATACAAGTGAGATCTCCTAGAAAGGCCAAAAATCGGAAAGTTGTGGGGAAATTACCATAAATTCCACTTGGCACATCCAATTTTGATCAGACCTATGGCATTGCAGAGAAGAAATATCATAGAACTACATAAAATAAATTTTCATACCCATAAGGGCCGAAACTTGGGATATACAATAGAAGAAAGATTGTATAGCAAAACCACCTCAAAATCAAGGTTCAAAAGTGATACTTGGCCAACATGCCACCCAAAAAGGGAACTTCTACACCAAATAAGCCTCTAGAAAATCCTACTTGGACTCTTGA
>JZKD02S0405296.1:46153-57578 GCA_000966675.3 Picea glauca | reverse complement strand
GACTCACTGCCACTAAGATTAATGATTCAAAGTTAAAAATGAGAGTAAATGGTTAATAATCTACACTAACTGATTCACCCCCCCCCCTCTCAGTTAGTTCATACCTGTAACAATTCATTGATGATGTATTCTCATTCATGTTCTAAATAACATCTCCTCAAGATGTCATCGAGTCCCATTTTATATAGATATATGTTTATGATGTTGAATAGTGTTTCCCTTAGAGATAGCACTCTCTTTTGATTTGTTGGGAGATCTTCAGGTGCCTTCCACTCTTCCAATAAATTTACTATTTCTTCTAGATATTTTGGGGTTTCTTCGATGTGAAATAGATGTGTGTTTGGAAGGTCATCCTCTATGTCGTTCGGGTCCTCCCCTATCTCCAGTCGGGACAAATAATCATGCCTTATGTTCTTTTTTCTTGGTCGACCGATTATATCGAATTCAAATTCTTGGTATAATAATAACTAATGAAAGATATTTCCTTGATGTACATGTTTATTGAATATATACTTTAGTGCCTGATGATCTGTAAAAAATGTGAATGGGTATGTAAGTAAATAGTGTTGGAATTTATGCAATGCAAATATCATCGACAAGGCTTTCCTCTCTATGGTCGAGTAATTCCTTTCCTCTTTATTTAGCTTTCAATTGGAGTAAGAATTAGGGTAGTTGATTGTGTCATCATATGGTTGTGCGAGAAACGACCCTACAACGACATTTGAAGCATTGACATGTACACAAAATCTTCTTGACCAATCGGGAAATTTCAATATAGGAGCTCTGGCCAATTTTATCTTTAAGAATTCGAAGGACTCTTGGCAGTATTGTCTCTATCTAAACATTTATTTTCAAAGCAGCTCATCCATTGAAAAATTAATATATGAGTAGTGGTTTATACAGTTTTTGTAATACCCAGTATGCCCGAGGAATAGTTTAATTTGTTTATGATTTACAAGTGGTTTCAAGTCGAGGATGATTTTGATTTTTGCCATGCCGACTTTTACACCATATTTACAGACAATGTGTCCTAGGAGAATTCCAATTGGGGTGGAAAAGATGAATTTCTTAATATTGAGAGACAATTGGATTTGTCTTCACCTATCAAGCATTCATCTGATCCATTGTATATGGTTTTTAAATAGGTTGTATACAGTCCAGTTGTCGAAATAGAAAACCATTGTCTTGTAGATGTATTCTTGAAATGATTTTACTACTATTATTGAAAACACAACCGGGGAATTCTTTATCACAAATGGAATTACCTTATAAGCGAAGGATCCAAATTCAGATAAAAATGTCATATTTGGTTGGTCTTGTTTGGCTATAGGAACTTGGTTATATCCTGAAAACCTGTCTGTGAATGAATAACGTTCATGACATGTGACTTCATTGATTATTTCATCGGTGAATGGGGTGGGGAATGGATCCGTCAGAGTCAATTTGTTAAGTCCTCAAAAATTGACACAGATTCTTAACTTATTAGGGTCGTGCTTCTTTGGCTAGACCAACATAGAAATTTCCCATTCTACTTTGTCGATTGGATACATGATGATTGTTGCTAACAATCCTTCAACTTCTTTCTAGAAGATCGACTTATATTTGTGTGCTAATTTATAGGGGGTTTTTTTAATCGTCTTTTCCCTGGGGATGAGTTTGATTTTCATTTCTCCCATTTCTTATAGAAGCCATTTTAAATATTTATAGTCTTGGGAAAAGAAATCTCGGTATTCTTTCATCTAGTCGACTATGTCAGTTGTCTTCTTTTCCGACCAGTAGTCACCTACTCGTGCCATTTTCAGTCGATCGTCGTTTGATATATCGAACTCTTTTGTCTTTATTTCAACATTCATCCATTCTAGTGGTTTTGCTTTGTCGAGGTGTCGTTCCCTTCTTCGAATTTTGTGAATCTTTCCAGGAAGTCGGGTTGTTCAAGATCATCCTTTTCTTCATTTTTTATTTTTAATATTGATTTTAAATAGTTTTACATAACTGAGTGATCACTTTCAAAATATTTGGTCAGGACAACTCGTGTTTTCCATGTTGATTCTTCCTGTCATTGTATTTTCATTTTTCTCAGTTGAAATCAAGTGGCATGTTGATGTCAATCCTATGTCAACAATCATTTTCCCTTTTTCTTTCTGCATGGTGGGCGTTGGTTTTTCTAGGAATATTTTAATTTGTTGTGTTTCTTATCTTAAATGTTCCTCCGAGGTGAATTTGAAGTCTTGGAAAGAATGTTCATTGATGTCAAACCAATTGAGTGTATGGCCACATGCTTCTTCTATTTTGTACCATTTATTTGGTATTTCATCTAGTGTATCTGGAAACATGTGCGGCCATACCCTTACATATCTATATCCTATTCTGCGTCATTCATTCTCACAACGATGGATATGTTCGACTAGGTCGTACCCAATTTTGAAGATATGGATATTGACTTTTTTAGTCAACTTATTTTCTCTAAAGAATTCTATAAAGTAAGTCGACACGATTGTCCAAATTTGTAGTCTTTGGGAATGTGTTTCCCACCAACTTACAGCTTGGCTTGTGAAAGTTTCCACTAGGATTTGGGTTCTACCTTTTTCTCCTACACATTTGGAAACTTCTTCAACATGTGTCGATGGTGCATTTCGTTCATTATAGCGTGGTGGCCTTTTCGTTGTATTGTCGGTCGAAATTAGCATGGGAGTTTGACGTAACCTTTTATCATATATGATGGGTACTGCTTAGATTGAAAAACATGTTCTTCGACGTTTAATTGGGATGGATTCAATGGTCCAACAATCTTTTGAGCGGGCTTCATAATTTTCTATCTGCCAGTTGTATAGAGATGAGTCAAAATTGTGTTCAACTGACAAGGAATATTCTGCTAAGATTTCTCCTTTCATGTTTGGTTCGACATAATCTATTTTTTCATTGATTATTTGGTACAAACATCGTGCTTCTCTATATTCGTCTAATGATTCACTCCAAGGATTCCCTTCATTAGGGTTCAGAGGGATTATTAATTTTTCTTCCACTCCCTTTTAACTTGATTATGTCCTTTTCGAGGGAGATATTGGATTTCATTTTTCGTCCCCATGAATGACCAACAAGTTTCTCATATGTTGGCATTCCTTAAACTAAGTCGATTACTTCAAAGTCCACTGGTTTCGGTATACCCATAATTTGATTTTCGACGTTTCTAAGTATACCTATAGGCTCTATTATTCTTTGGTCTGCAATCTTGAGGTAATTTAGTGTTGGTGCTAATGAAGTCCGACCCAGCCATATCCATGTATCCTAAGGTAGGATATTTACTTGTGATACGAAGTCGATAATTACCTAGTTAATCAATACCCCATGGGTCATAGTCTTTACTCTAAAAGGAAAGTTGCCTGACATCTTTAGATGGTATTTGTCCTTCCTTATACTCTCTTAGTATATTAATCAGATCCAACAACCGGCCGACTGAGTGCTTTTCCTTTAGGAGCTATAAAATTCTTGTACAACACATTTATTTTGTATTCCTCTATTTGGTTGGTCTTGATTAGAAGTTTTGAAGAATTTAATTGCTTCCCTCATGATCTATTCTTCTTTTTCTAGATTTGAAAATGGACTAGACTTCCTTGTCTATCTATCTTGTGAGGGGATATGATTAATATCTCATCCCGCACCTGATCTAGTAATGATATGTAAGTTTTTTTAATTTAACACTTCTTGTTTTGAGACTACATGTAGGAGTTTTACATTTTTTTTGGTCATGATCTTATCAAGTACTATCAGACAATATTCAATTGAATGGTCATCAATGCTACATATGTTACAAAATTTTAATTCGACCTGATATTTTATTGGGTAGTCGGGGAAAATACAGTTGTCTTTCCAACAATTGTAACAGTAAGATCGACCTTGTCCTCGACCTTGATCTCGACCTTGACCATAGTAATCAGTTCTTCTCCCATAGTCATTATTTTAATTAGTTGATTTTGTATGATATACCATGTGCACATTTGTTCTATTTCATGCATTTAGTGGGCACTTGGATGTTTTATGGCTATGTGCTTCACAAATATGGAACCATTTTTTATTTTTAAAGTTGTGCAAACAATCTTGTAAAATATGGTCAGACAGAGTTTCACATATGTTACAATGTGTCTCAGCTTGCACACGTCATGCATCTGTTTCTCCTGGTACTTGATCATTGAGGCTACAAGTATCTTTCGTGTGATCGTCTTCAAAGCATGTGGTACACCACAACTCGCTTCTTCTTAAGGTTAGATTTTTTATGGTTTGTTGTAGATGTCCTATTTTTTCTTGTTGCCTTTTTGTCAACGAGGAAGCCGATGGGCCATCATCATCCGACTCAACACGTTGTTCTTTCTATAATGCATCTTCACATGAGGTTATCTTGTAGAGTCGTAATCGATTTCAGATTTGTTGTAGTAGTCTAGCTAAATACCATTGTACTAGTAGACTTTCATCGATTGTCGATGGGATTTGGCTAAGTAAATATTTGAATCTTTTGTCGTATTCGCAAACCAACTCACCTAGTATTTTATTTATTTATTTCATTTTTTGTGAATCCAAGTGTGTAACATCTTGTACCCTGAAAAATGATAAAAAGTTGCTCTTTATTTATGATTTTGATCATCTCTGACATTCTATGAAATTCATGAACCATGTTAGAGCACGGTGTCGAAGAGCAACACCAAATTGTACCATATTCTTATCTTCATCTCGTGATGTCTATTGCATCCTAGAATTTTTCACATAAAAATCAATGTCTTATTGGATCCTCATCTCCTTCATAAAGGGGAATATTATTGAGCTCCATTGTTGCTTCTTTAAGAACACTAGATTTTTGTGATCCTCATCTTATCACACTTTTCAACTGGGATGTCAGATTCGTAGTTGGTTGTTGTTCTTCTGAATTGTCTGTCGATCAGTCTTTTGTCAGATGGTATGTTAAAAGTAATTGTTCCTTGTTTTCTCTATGAGTTACTTCTTCACTCTGACAACTTTGGTCTTTATATTCGACGATACATTGTTCTATCGGACGTGTCAGTTCACAACTATAATCTATTATATTATTGTGTTCTCTTGATATGAGATTTGGTAGGGAAGCCAGGTCCGTGAGATCCTTAATGTGAATGAGAATTTTATCGACTTTGTTTCTTTCTGGCTTGACAATAAGTGTGTCATGTAAATTCTCAGTCTTATTGGTTCCATACCATAATATTCTAGATTTTTCATCGATATGAAGTCTTTGTTGAAGGGATTCTCTAATTCGAGGGTTGGTTGCTTGAACAGGAGGAGTGCATATCGTCGGTCCTGACTCTTCATAATCCATGATTTTGACTTGGTTTTATGGTTGATGGGCGCCCATGCTAGCCTCTATCAACTGTGCTTCATTACTTATGTCAGGGATCGTCGTCGTTGTTGTTATTGCCAGCTCTGGTCGATTTCTTTCAGACTTAGACTACTCACGCGCTCTATGAGGATGATATTCTCTGACCATTTTTCTATTCGGCTTCCAACTATTCCATAGGTTACGAATCTCCTCTCTTTTCTTTTGTCTCTTGTCATGCTCCAATTTTTGGATGTCAAACGTTTGTTTGTAAATTTGATTTCCTCTAGTATACATTTATGCTTAAGTCGAATGAACATTGGTATGTTCTTTTCTCAGGGAATCTCATAGATCAACCGACCCTTGATCGTCACCCCGATTTACTTGTAGTCGGTGAAGATGGCCATGTTTATTTTCTCAAAACATAATCCCAGGCTTGTTTTGTATTTTTTCACTTTGCTTCTAGGAATTCAGCCCAATTTTCGTCTCTCTTCCCAGTTACTATTTTGTGGTGGTGTACCTAGTCGAGTTCTAAACTCAACAATGTCATCAACTCCTTTGTCGAGAAAAAAATTATGAAGCAGTCTAGGGATGGTGCACAAAAATTTGTCGTGTAGCTCTGTGTAGAATTTGTCTTTTATTGTGTTGAGGGATGTTCAATCCTTAATAGCTTGTTTTGTGATGTAATATTTGGCAATTCTTTCAACCTACTTCTGCATATTCGTTCAACCTCTGTTTGTAAGCTTGAGTGTTAATTTTTTGTCTAGAGTCAATTTACACATTATCGGTTTTGTTGATGTATTTGAAGAAGGATTCTGGGATAGCTTCTAGAAATATTTTGTGAGTCTCCGAGAAAAATCGTGAGTGTGCTTCTGCTAGCATAAGGTTGTTCCTTCTTGTGTAATTCTTAATGTAATTCTCAAATTTTCGTTCCTGCCATTCATGTATGTCTTGTAAAGTTATCATCTATGTGATCTTCTGCATGCCCCGGTAGAAATACCGGCAACTGAACCAATGTTGTAATCTAGGGAAAAGTAGGGAATTGTTACCAATAGTCCATTACATAAGCAAGCATAGAATCACATACTCATACATATATACAAAGACATACACAAAGTAGTGGAAGCCCAAAAAACAACACTTTAATATATATAGATGAGACTATACAACACAACATAGACACTTTCTCTAATACATGATTGTCTATTTATACTTACATATTATGTTACCAAGCAATTGTAACTACTTAATTTCCTGGGTCAGTTGGTTAGCTAGGACTTTGACCGAACTATAATTTCTACTTTGGAATTTGACCGACTAATTCTTAGTCAACTGTCGGGTCTAGTCGATAGAGTTGACTAGCCCTTACAACAATGTTCCTTCTACAAATGGAAATGATGTATCATGATTTTATTGATTATTATATCATGATGTTTTGTGTGTACTTGTTGAAATAAAAATCAAAATATTTTGAAACTTCTAATTTTTTTTATGTATGGATTCAAAATGAAGATCAGACTCATATTAGCTCTCTTCGCATTGATAATGGAAGATAATATCCATCTAATGAATTTTTAATCTACCTTTTCCAACACAAAAACATCAAACCACATTTCCATACAATCCTCAACATAATGGTATAGCTAAAAGAATGAACAATACTCTCCTAAATATGGTTAGTTCCATGATGTTTTTCAAGAATGTAAAACTGATCTTTTGGGTCGATGTTATTCTATGTGTTTTTTATGTGAAAAACAAGTGTCCATCTCATGCTCTTGAAAACAATACTTCTTATGAAATGTGGTATGGAAACATTCCTTCAATGAGGCATCTCAAGGTCTTTGGTTCCACTTGCTATGCCTTGATTCTTAAGGAGAAAAGAAGAAAGCTTGATGTAAGGAGTCAGAAGTGCATCTTCTTGGGGTACTCAAATACCACCAATGGATATCATCTTTACAATGAAACAAACAAGAAATTCATACTTTCCAGAGATGTAATATTTCTTGAATCCTCCAATAATGGCAAAGTTGTTGAGAGTTAGCTTGATCATTTGGACCAATTCACTCGTGTAAAGACATATCATGAATTTGATGATGAGATTCCACATATTGAAGGGGGGATCCCTATCTTGGATCAATCTATGGAAACGCATTTTTATTTTGAAGCATCATCTCCCCCTCATGAAGAGGTTCCAACCACTTCACCAGAACTTGAAGTTCATTTGGATGATGTGAATGAGAGGATTGGAAAGCTAAGTCTTGATGAGAATTCAACACCATCTCAATCAGTTGAAAAACATGGACCATCTCAGAAAGGTCCACCAAAATGGCTCATAAAAATACTTGAAAGTGTTCACCCTAATGAGGTCAAAAAGATAGGAACTAGGAGTTCCTCAAGACAAGATGGAGGCAATGTATATAATTCAAACTCAGGTGATGTAGATGACATGGATGTTTCATATGATTGTGAGTTGAAATTATCTACTAACTTTGAACCAACTTCCTTTAAAGAAGCCACTTCTCATTATGAGTGGAAAGAAACAATGTAGAAGGAATATGATGCTCTCATCAAGAATGGGACATGGAAGTTGGTGAATAATCCATTCGGATCCAAACCAATTGGATGCAAGTGGGTATTCAAGAACAAGTACAAATCATATGGATAACTTGACAAGCACAAAGCAAGGCTTGTGGCAAAAGGATTTTCACAAAAAGAAGGTGTTGATTATGGGGAGACTTTTTCCCCCACAATAAAAGGTTCTACCATTCGTCCTCTATTTTCCATGGTAGCACATAATGGACTTAAAATTCATCAAATGGATGTGAATATTGCTTTCTTGAATGGATACATGACAAAGAAATTATGAAATCTTATCAAATCCTTATATGGCATGAAACAAGCACAACGAGACTGGTATGAAAATTTAACTGAGCATCTTCTGAAATTGATGTTCAAGCATTTCAATCTTGACGATGCAACTCTTTTTGTCAAGAAAGTTGGAAAAATTGTTGTATATCTTGTAGTATATGTAGATGATCTATCGATAACAAGGAACAATGAAAGTTGTATTTCATCAACAAATAAAGAGTTGAAAAAAGGATTTTAGATGACAAATTAGGGACATCTTCACTACTATTTGGGAATTGAAGTGAATCAAAATCCAAACTACATATTCATCTCCCAAAAGAAATATCTTGGAGAATTGTTGAACAAGTTCGACATGACTAAGTGTAATCTTGTTTCCGCTCCAATGGAATAGAGTTTGAAGCTCACATCAAAGGAAGGGAATGCATTTGAGGATGCAACCAAGTACATACATCTTGCGGGAAGTCTTATCTACCTTACCACCACCAGACGATGTATTTAATTTGTTGTTGGAATTCTTTCCAGGTTCACGCAAAGCCCTTGTGAAGGACATTGGTTTGCTACAAAACAGTGTTCTAAAATACTTGAAGAGAACTAAAGATTTCATACTCAAGTACTCTAAGGTGGATGACTTCAACCTAATTGGATATTCTAATTCATACTTTTTGAGGGATAAAGAAAATGGAGTATCAACTTTGGGTTATCTCATGATTCATGGATCAATAATTGTCTCATGGAGATAACACAAACAATCAGTTCCAACATTTTCCACAACAGAGGCAAAATATGTGGTAATTGCAGAAGCAACAAAACAAATTGTGTGGATCAAGAAAATACTTGAATATTTGTAAGAGAAAAAAGTGAATTTTACTCCTCTTCTAGTTGGCAATACTTATGCTGTCAAGTTGGCCAAGAATCCCAAATTCCATGATCTAACTAATCACATCAACAACAAAAAATCATCTCATTTGATATTATATAGAGGCCAAGACTATTCACTTGAGACATTATTCCACAAATGAGAAAATTGCAAAGATCTTCACCAAAGGACTTGGAAGAGAAAATTTTGAAATTTTCATAATGATGCTTGGACTAACAAACACCCATTCAGATTCAGGGCGGGGTGTTAGATACATAATCCTTGGGATTGTGTTACTTGTATCAATGTCAATAGGAGAAATATGAAGAGTTGTAGGTGATAGGAAGATTCATCGATTGGAGAAGACCAACAATCATTCATTATATGTATATTGAGCTTCATGGTAATGGAATAATCAAGTGTGGAGTTACGAATTCTTCCCATACCTGACATGTCACCTTATGTTACTTCTTATTTATGTTTTTAAACCCCACTATCAATTTGAAGAGCCAGAGTGCTCACTTGCAAATGCCTTTGATGGCTTGACCTTGACTTTGAGTTTCACTTGCAAATACCTTTAGTGTCTTGACCTTGACTTTGAGTTTTACCAATACCTCTTAACTCTATTTTTAATTCTAATTATAAACTTATGTTACAATGACTAAAATA
Organism: Picea glauca; assembly: GCA_000966675.3. Lineage (NCBI taxonomy): Eukaryota > Viridiplantae > Streptophyta > Pinopsida > Pinales > Pinaceae > Picea > Picea glauca. The sequence continues at coordinate 47,853 of JZKD02S0405296.1, read as the reverse complement.
ATTCCATAGTGATATGTTATCCACTCATTTCACATCTTTGAGTAAAAATAAGAAAAATCAACATTATAAAGGGATATACTCTTTAATTTTTTTCTAAAAAAATTTATTTTGCAAATACACAAAATATATATCCACTTATTTCACATTGGGAGTAGAAATTAGAAGATCAACCTCTCAGAGGGAATTGACTCTTACATTTGGAAAATCAATATTGAATCATTTTATTTGATCTCTCTAATTATTTCAACATCAAGAAAGTCCATAAAATAAAAATAAAACATACATAAAATTTATTGTAAGGGGAGATGGATGTTTTCCTTACCATTGGGACATGAAGGAATTATCAACTTCAAGGTTTGGTTTTGGTGGTCGTAAGAATGGCCTCTAAATAAAGTAGGAAGAGTCAAAATCACAGATTTAATGGTTGAAATCACTATCTAAAAGTATGTAATTTAAAATTTTCAAATAATCATGAATGATTGGATATGACTCTATGTTTTGCATTAAGTAATAATCCTTCTTAAACATCCTATAAAACCATGAAAACATCATAGTTATGTTGTTAATTTAGAGCAAGCAATCATTCACATTAAAATCCCCACTCGTATGCAATGGTAGAGTCATATTTCTAACGCAAGAGATCTTCCACATTTAAAGCCCTCAATATTTTAAAATAAGATAAATAAGATTTGTATGGACAATGATTTTGTTCATTCCATATCACAAGTCTATTATTTTTACAAGGCATATAACGTATTTAGTAAGAGTTGTATGGCAATGCAGTCCCTGCCGAGTTAGTTGGGAAATACATATTGAATAATGAAACTTAATATAACTAAATGCACAAGTAATGAATATTTTTTATCAAAAGATAATAATTGAGGGTTTTATTATTCAAAATGTATAATGAATTGTAATCTGAATAGAACTATAATATTCATAAATATAATATAAATATAATAATGCATAATAATAAATACATAGTATAACTTTTTATATTTAGATGTGGTGATTGGTGAAATTCATTAATTATGTAATTAATTCTACATATTAAAAGACGTGAAGGGGGCAATAACACTTCAATTCTATCAACCAATTAGAAATCAGAAACACAAATATTTTTATTATATCTGTTTTTTTATGTTAAACATTACATTGCATACACAAATCTATGGTAAAAGACAAATTAATGTCACATCAATGTCAAATCAAAAGCAAACTCATTTCTATAATCCCATGACAGAGACTAATAACATAAAACTAATTACACACCGCTATGACTACTCATACATCACTTATAATTATAGATCTACACTTCAATTTCAATTTCATTTCATCTATATACGATTAATTATTACCATTCCCTCTCCATGTATTACCTTTTTATAATACCATTCCCTCTCCATATATTATTTTTTTTTCTCATTCCTCATTCCCTCTCCATGCATTTCCCATCATTCCATCTCCATTTCATAGCTTAGTCTCATTCCCCATTCCCTCTATATTTCGTTGTTGAGTCTCATTCCCTCGTTAGACTCATTTTTTTCACTTTCCCCAATATGCATACTTTTAAGTTAAGTCTTGTAATTTATTTTTCTTTGTTTTAATTTGTTGGCGTTCGTGACAATGATTCTTAATCCTCTTATATATATATATATATATATATATATATATATATATATATATATATATATATATAT
>JZKD02S0405296.1:30003-46103 GCA_000966675.3 Picea glauca | reverse complement strand
TATATATATATATATATATATATATATGGAGATAAATATAACCTTGAAAAGTGTGAAAGATAGTAATATTGTGTGGATGGGCATATGTACTAGTTGATTGAAAAAGTATGGAAAGGGAAGTGCATTAATTTAATGAAAACGTAGGAAAAGGAGGAAGAAAAATTTAGTGTGAGTAATTTACTTTACAATTTGAAAGGTAATTTAATCACTAGTATTGTTATGGGTTTTTATTTATTATTAAGAATGTGATACATAAAAAAATTAAGTCAAACCATGTTAGATGATGTGATGAAGGCGCAAAGACACCCCAAGTCAAAGTGGAAATATGAGAACCTTTTAGAAGAGACAGCGTCGCCATGAGGTTAGGATTTCCTCGAATTCAATTGAGTTTGTTAATTGTTTGTTAGTGATATTCCAATTACTATGGATGTGAGTGAACTTAGGGATTTGATCAGGTCATTTCAGTGATCTGATCCATATTGTATTGTGGCATTTAAATGTAAGCCTGCGGACATTGTGAGGCAAGGGGAGGCCAACAAGATGTAAGATCAGGCCAGGCCCAACGAGGCATTTGTATTGTATTCAAGCGAGATTAATAGAGATTGAGTATTATTTGTGTGTCCCTGTGTGAATTATCAGTGTATGTGTGTAAATATGCATGTATAAATCCTGATGAATCCATAGGTGTGTGAGAGAATAATAGTTGCAGGATGAGTATTTTTGCACGTCTGAATGACGTGGAGAATGAGGACCATAGGAAGGTTGATCATTATCAATCATTGGATCAAATTCCAACCAAATCTTGATCGTCGAATGAGCGTTCTTGTAGAGAAGTGAGAAAAGAGATCGACCGTCGATCACTAAAAGGATCGGCGATGATCTATTGTCAAGCGATATCGTGAAAGGATAAATTTGACCGTCCATCAGGAGAACATATTGACGACTGTCATGGAAAGCACATCATATAACTACGAGGGGTTTAGTAAAATGGGACCTGAGATACGTGGCATCAATAGATTCGTTGACGTGGTTCTGATCAAAGTTCCAGCATGGCCCACATAAAATAAATTCATGCAATAGATCATACGATGGAGATTAACCCATCAAATTTGTAGATCGACGATCCTCATTATAGAAGAACGTTGAAAGCAAAATTTTTAGGGTGTTCAACGTTGTAAAAGTCCCAAGGTCCCGATGATGACAAACGTCACGTTGATGTAAGGAAATCCACTGAGGGAGTGACATGTGGCCCATTCAAGAAGTAAGACATGTTAGTTTCATTTGACAACTAGCGTGTGTGAAAGCCACAAATTTAAGAGAGACGTGGTAGCTTAGTCAGCAGGTGACATGTGGCAGGTCCATGTAAGCAAACCCAAGGTGAGCCCTGGTAATTGTTCAGCAGAGATCGATGGTGGAGGTTTAACCCAACAGATCCTGATCAATGACGAAGACCGGATCTTCAACACAGGAGATCAATGGTCCAGATCATTTCAGACCGCAGTCATTGACAAGTTTTGGTAGTTGAGAAGTGTTGAATTCTCGACGTCCCGAGATCTGATACACGTGGCATGATACGAACGACGTGAGGAAGTGATGGGATTCTTCGTTTATCAACTAAAGGATCAACGATGATCTATGGTGATCTAAGCTTCAAATACATCATGGAATGATTAGATCCAACCATCCATCCACAGAGAAGATTAACAACTCAAATTGATCACGTACACCCGTGGTGTTTGTTATCCCATGGTTATAGCCACAGTTATATGGAGCTAGCGCCAGTCGGGATGAATGTTAGGTTTAAAACTAAGGTCATGGCCCTTGGCACATGGGAAGTGTAGAGCGCCATATTACTAAAGGTCCTATGATGGATAGTGAGTGTTGGAAGTAGAAACGTCAAGGTGTTGGGAGAAGGACGAAGACCTGTACGAGATTCATGAAGTTCCTATGAATTCCATAGAGGTGAGTTCTGAAGGATATGTAGGGATTATGGGGAGAACAAATATGAACCAGGGTGTTGTGACCAAAGGGATACGTTGAGTTTTGATGTTTCCATGGACGTTCTAGTCCATTTTGTGGGTCAATAACCCACAGGTCCGAGGATCGAATTCAATGATCCTAAGGACCCATATATTGGTCTTATCAATTAAGTATCATGTCACAGGATCTAGTACTTATCAAGTGGCATCATAGCATAGGGAAAGATTTATTTGTGAGAGAGTGAGTAGATTTAGAACAACCTAGAGCAAGGAGTGCTTAGAAGAGGTTCCATAGCATAGAACCAAGAGAATACCAAAAGCCTAAGCTCAAGAGAGAGGAGCTTAGTGAGTTATTGTGTATCAGTGTGAAGAAAACTTGTTACTACAGAGGCTTTGTTGCAGCTCACTGACTAGGCATTGGAGAACCTCAATGATGCATGAACAAAGGAAGACCAGAAGTTGAATATGGAAGCAACAACTGAAGACATGTGATTAGGATATCATGAAAAATTTTAACCACAATAGTTTGATGCAGGAGAAAAGACACCCCAAGTCAAAGTGGAAATTCATGAACCTTCCAGAAGAGACAGCATGTCCATGAGGATGGGATTTCCTCGGATTCGATTGAGTTTGTTAACTTTTTGTTAGTGATATTACAATTACTATGGATGTGAGTGAACTTAAGGATTTTATTGAGTCCCTTCAGTGATCTGATCCATATTGTATCATGTCATTTAAATGTAAGCCTGCGAACATTGTGAGGCAAGGGGAGGTCGACAAGATGTAAGATCAGGTCAAGACAAGCAAGGCCTTTGTATTGTATTCAAGCTTAATTAATAGAGATTGAGTATTATTTGTGTGTCCCTATTTGAATTATGAGTGTATGTGTGTAAATATGCATGTATAAATCCTGATGAATCCATAGGTGTGTGAGAGAATAATAATTGTAGGCCGAGTATTTTTTGCAAGTCTGAGCGATGTGGAGAATGAGGACCAGAGAAATTTTGATCATTATCAACTTTCATATCACATTCCAATTCAATCCCGGTCATCGATTGAACGTTCTTGCATAGAAGTGAGATAAGAGATCGATCGTCGATCACTAAAAGGATCGACAACGATCTATTGTCAAGTGATATCATGGAAGAATAAATATGACCGTCCATCAAGAGAATAGATCAATGTCTATCATGGAAATTATGTCGTCTAAGTACGAGGGGTTTAGTACAAGGGGATCCAAGATACGTGGCATCAATAGATTCATCGATGTGGTTTCGATCAGAGTTCTAGAATGGCCCACATAAAATAAATCCTTGTAATAGATCAGATGGTGGATATTAACCCGACAACCTTGTAGATTGACAATCCTCATTATAGCAGACCGCAAACAGTGGATGTTTTAGGTTTTTTGATGTTGTAAAAGTCCCAAGGTCCCGATGACGACAAATGTCACACTGACGTAAGGAAATCTACTGAGGAAGTGAAACATGGCCCATTCAAGAAGTGACACATGTCAATGTCATTTGGAAACTGGTGCATGTGAAAGCCACAAATTTAAGTGGCATATGGTAGCCTAGTTAGTAGGTGACACATGGCAGGTTCACATCTGCAACCCCAAGGTGAGCCCTGGTAGTTGTTCAATAGATATCGACGGTGGAGGTTCAACCAGATAGATATTGATAAACAATGGATATTAGATCTTCAACACTGGAGATCAATGGTCCGGATCATTTTGGACCGCAGTCATCGACGATTTTTGGTAGTTGAGAAGTGTTAAAGTCTCGACGTCCTGAGATCCGGTGGTCCAATACACGTGGCATGATATGAACAATGTGAGGAAGCGAGAAGATTCATCATTGATCAACTAAATGATCAACGATGTTCTATGGTGATCTGAGGTTCAATGAAATCATGGCATGGTTACATCCAATTGTCCATCTAAAGAGAATATTAATGACTTAGATTGATTGTGTACATCCGCAGAGTTCGTTAGCCTATGGTTATAGCCACGTGATTTCAATCTCCCCTCCAATTTATTCAGGGATGACGCAACCTCCTGGTCTAGGATTGTTCAAGTCACTGAACCAATTGGTTCGTTGGGCTCCTGATGGAACCAATTTAACTTGACACATGCCCTTTTGCTTCCTCGGCACCCACTATGGGACACCTACAGACCCTCTCCTTGAGCTCTTAACTCTTACATCAACAGGTGCTAGATCTCGATGCTAAGATCCTCCTTTGATGTGACCATGGGCTCTGTCCATGAGACAACTCCCTTCGCGAACCCATGCTTTGGGACTTTCGCGAGTTCTTTCCTCCTCTCTTTCCTGATTTCCGAATCAACAGATTCTTCGGGACTAGATCTACAGTCCACATTTCTCTGGTGATCAACGGCTATGATTTCCTTCGTGAGTTCGTAATTCCTGAGTCCTCCTCTCGACTTCTTCCGAAGGGATCCTCCTCCAAAATGTGTGACTCTCTGCCATGTGCCTTCCGGATCTAACAGACTGGATTTACTTTTCTCTTTGCGACCTCGCGAAGACTCTTGTTTGCTCCCGGCAAACATTCTGACGCTCCTGCTCCCAAGCTTCTCGATATTCTTCCACTTGTCTTCTCCTCGATGATGGAGGATTTCTCCACCTTTGGGACTTCCGTAAGTCCTTGTCTCCTTTGCACACTTAGTGCAAATTCACCTTTGGAGATTTAGGTTGTTCTCGAAGTACCTTCTACACTTCTTGCAGAAATCTGTGCAACTCTCCTGCGACTTTTCTTGACTTGAAAAACTTCAAGGTTCTCAGTTCCTCTGTGAATTTCCCTTTCCCTCCTGAAAAGTTCTATACCTTATTCTTGATCTTGTAAGGTGAACTTACAACACCTTAGGCATACTCCTTGTGCTTGGCTCGGTTCTTCAAAGGCTTCTCCCATAGCCTTATGGAAAGATTTAAGGCATATCCTTTCCTTTATCGACGCACTTCTTGCAAATCCTTCCTTCACCAGAATTTTTAGCAATTCTGGGATTCTCCAACACCTTCAACCGTGTTGTTAATGTGCATTCTCACACAAGATCAATGCCCCCTAGCAGAGTGTTTCAGAGTGTTCAGTAACTCTGAACTGTGCTTCTTCCTACATAGTTTGTCCTTCCAAGGTACTTAACCACCTTCAAATTTCTCCCTGAGTCTGTAAATTAATATGGTGTGCCCTCCTGGCAGCTTCTCTTGAAAAAAAAGAGAAAGATAACACATTCATCTAAAAGATATTCATAACACACCGCCTATTAAACAGAAAGATAAAACAGGAAAACTGTCATTTTCTATTAATGGTAGAATGTCAAATTACAATAGTAGAGTATGAGTTGCAACTGAGTCTCGGATCTCTACATTTCTCTCCCTACAACATGACTTATCCAACCCGACCAACCAAACCAAACTCTACTTTTCTTACAATACAAATATTTATACAAGAGGGGCTATATGAGCTTCCCTCGCAAGCTAATTTAGTGGTGTCAAATCACCATTCAAACACCTATCGAAAGGGAAAATTACAATGATGGAAATGTGCTCCAAATAGAATGCAAATCCCTTATGTCATCAGCCTATTAATAACGACCTTATCTCCATCTTGTGCGAAAGCACGATTTAGCTCTTCCAGCTTGTCTTCAATTAATGTCTAGATCACGTCCTGGATTCTCGAGGCAAAATGAGAGGATGGCGCCTCTCCTTCCTTGAATGTGCACCACGCATGTTAATTAGCTGGCATGTGCTAAGGTGGAGCGATGCTCCTGCATCATACTCCACAGTGGAAAAAATAATGAACTCCTACTCATGATCTTTCCAACGTGGTTGAAATCCACCTGGATCCCAAACTTTCTCTTGGAGTTGTCTCTCGGCTCCTCTTCTCCGCTTCTTCTATTCATGCATCTTCTTTGTTGCTCGTGTAGGTTTCATTTCGTCTAGATTCCTCTTGCTGACCAAGTCCTCTGCCGACTCCAAAATTTGCTTCCTTATCTCCTCAATTACCTCATCCAGTTGTTCCATTGGCTGGTTCCTCTGTTGCAAACTAGCTCGCTACACTCCCTCCTTGTCAATGGGAAAATCAAACCGACTTCCCAAGACATCTTCTTTTCTTGTGGCCTTAGCTTTCCTCTCTATTGCAGTCTTCACTCCTGCATACTCCTCGTCATTGAATTGTTGCTCAACTACCACTTCTCCTGACAGGCTCTCTCCTACCAGTCCTTTGATTGTTCCCATTCTAGCTCCCTCCAGTTGTGACTCGTGTTGGTGTATCTCCTCTAGCATGGCTATTTCTCAGCAGCCACCTTCTAGTTCTAGATTTCCCAACCAATCCTCCAGTGCCTTTAACTTCAATTCCCACTGAGTGAATAACTCAACTGGGCCTTCTCCTTCTATTGGGACAGACATCATTATCTATTTTATTTCCTCCATGAAAGTCTATGTTGGTTGTCTTTCTGTCGCATCTGCAATGTCTGCGCTAGCCTCTCCTCGGTCGCTTGGTAGGAATATCTCAACTCCTCCAATGATCAAAACGCTCCTTTGATCCTCCTCCTCTTCATCCGTCAATGAACCCTCAACTGAGCTCATCTCTTCTCCCTTGCACACCTCACAATCTGGGATGTCTCCTCTGCCCACCTGGCAGGTTACGAGATCCACTGCTCCCTTCTGGAAACCTATGAGACTCTTTCCAGATCTCTTTCCCTTATGAGTGGGGTTTTCAGCATGCCTCAACCACCTTTTTAACACCTGTCGCCACCCTCTGGTCAACAACTTCTGAACAGGCCATTTAGTTGTTCTCTTCAAAGGTCATTCATACCTCTAGTGTACCTTTGACCCTTGCTGCATATTGAATGCAATCTTCTCCATCTATGCTTGGATTTCACTGATCTCCTTGTCCATCTTCGCCTTGCTCCTATGCGAATGGACTGCTTCTTGGCCCTGCTCGTGACCTTCAATGGCCATCTTGATTTTTATACAGCCCACCCAGTTGTTTATCATTTGTTGCACGCCTTGCAACAGCCCCAACAAAGCATCGCACTCTGTCTCCCTGGCTCATAGAAATCAATTCTGCATTTGCTCCTTCGTCTCCTTCTTCACCTATTGTCTACAGGAGAAATCATAGCTCTAATATCTCCCTTCTCTACGATCTGTAGACAAAACCAGCTCTAATATCTCCCTTGTCTATGATTTGTAAACAAAACCAACTTCTATATCTCCCTTGTCTATGATCTGTAGACAAAACCATCTCTGATATCTCCCTTGTCTATGATCTATAGACAAAACTAGCTTTGATATCTCCCTTGTCTACGATCTGTACAAAAAACCATCTCTGATACCACTTTGATGTCAACCTCCCCTCCAACTCCTTTGGGGCTAATTCGACTGCATGGTCTAGGATCGTTCAAGTCACCGAACCAATAGGTTCGTCGAGCTCTTGATGGAACCGATTTAACTTGACACAAGCCATTTTTCTTCCTTAACACCCACTATGGGACACCTGCGGACCATCTCCTTGTGCGTTTAACTCTTACGTCAACATACACTAGCTCTCGATGCTAAGCTCCTCCCTTGATGTGACCATGGGCTATGTCCATGGGCCAACTCCCTTTGCGACCCCGTGCTTCAGGACTTTCGCGAATTCTTTCCTCCTCCCTTTCTCGATTTCTGAATCGAGGAATTATTCGGGACCATATCTACGGTCCACGTTTATCTAGCGATCAACGGCTATGATCGACTTCGAGAGTTCGGACTTCGTGATTCCTTCTCTCGACTTCTTCCAAAGGGATCCTCCTCTGAAATATGTGACTCTCTGCCACGTTCCTTCCAAATCTAACAACCTGGATTTACTTCGCTCTTCGAAACCTCGTGAAGACTCTTTTTTTCTCCCGACAAACCTTTCAACGCTCCTGTTGTCGATCTTCTTGATAATTTTCCACCTGTCTTCTCCTCGACGATGGAGGATTTCTTCGCCTTCGAGACTTCGGTAAGTCCTCGAATCCTTTGCACACTTAGCGCAAATTCACCTTTCGAGACTTAGGCTTTTCTCAAAGTACCTTCTGCACTCATTGCAGAAATCTGTGCAACTCTCCTGCGACTTTGCTCGACTTGAAAACCTTTGAGGTTCTCAATTCCCCCGCGAGTTTTCCTTGCCCTCCTGGAAACTTCTCTCCCTTCTTCCTAATCTTGTAAGGTGAACTTACAACACCTTAGGCACACTCTTTGTGCTTGGATTAGTTCTTAGAAGGCTTCTCCCTTAGCCTTATGGAAAGGTTTAAGGCATCTCCTTTTCTTTGTCGATGCACTTCTTGCAAATCCTTCCTTCACCAGAATGTTCATCAATTATGGGATTGTCCAACACCTTCAACCATGTTGTTTCTATGCATTCTCACACTAGCTCGATGCCCCCCTGGAAGAGTGTTTCAAAGTGTTGAGTAACTCTGATTTTTTCTTCTCCCTACACAGTATGTCCTTCCAAGGTACTTAACCACCTTGAAATTTCTCCCTGAGTCTGTAAATTAATATGGTGTACCCTCCTGGCAGCTTCTCTTCTGACTCCACTGATTTCAAACATGCACCCCTTGCGTCAGCTCACATAGTTTCCTCTCTCTGTCGCGCAGTCCTTGCACTTAGCCTAGAGAACCAAACTTAACTCAACACACTCTCGGATAGAAAACAATATCCCTACACCTGTAGATGATTTCTAACATTCATCCACAAGTCAAATGCATGTAAAAGACATTCATAACAGACCATCCATTGAACAGAAAGATAAAACAAGAAAACTGTCATTTTCTATTAATGGTAGAACATCAAATTACAATAGTAGATTTTGAGTTGCAACTGAGTCTTGGATCTTTGCATTTCTCTCCCTACAACATGACTTATCAAACCTGACCAACCAACCTAGACTCTACTTTTCTTACAATACAAATATTTATACAGGAGAGCCTATATGAGCTTCCCTCGCAAGCTAATTTAGTGGTGTCAAATCACCATTCAAACACCTATCGAAAGGGAAAATTATAATCATGGAAATCTGCTCCAAATTGGATGCAGATCCCTTCTTATGTCAGCCTATTAATAGTGACCTTATCTCCAACTTGTGTGAAAGCACGATTTGGATCTTCCATATTGTCTTCAATTAATGCTTGGATCACGCCCTGGATTCTCGAGGTAAAACGAGAGGACAACGCCTCTCCTTCCTTGAATGCACACCACGCGTGTTAATTAGTTGGCGCATGTTGAGGTGAAGCGATGCTCCTGCATCATACTCCACATCAGAAAAAATCATGAGCTCATACTCATGATCTTTCCAATGTGGTTGAAATCCACCTGGATCCCAAAATTTCTCTTGGAGTTGTCTCTCGACTCCTCTACTCCGTTGCTTCTGCTCCTGCATCTTCTTTGTTGCTCGTGCGGGTTTGCTTTCATCCAGCTTCCTTTTGATGACCAATTCCTCTGATGAATCCGACATCAACTTCATTATCTCCTCGATTACCTCGTCCAACTGTTCCATCGGCTAGTTCTTATGTTGCATACTAGCTCGCTGCACTCCCTCCTTGTCAATGGGAAAATCACACCAACTTCCCAAGACATCTTCCTTTCTTGTGGCCTTAGCTTTCCACTCTGTTGCAGTCTTCACTCCTACAGACTCCTTGTCATTGAACTGTTTCTCATCTACCACTTCTCCTGATAGACTCGCTCCTACCATTCCTTCGGTTGTTCCCATTCCATCTTCCTCCAATTGTGACTCGTGTTGGTGTATCTCCTCCGGCATGGCTATTTCTCAGCAGCCACCTTCTGGTTTTGGATTTCCCAACCAATCCTCCAGTGCCTTTAACTTCAATTCCCACTGAGTGAATAACTCAACTGGGCATTCTCCTTCTGTTGGGACAGACATCATTATCTGTTTCGTTTCCTCCATGACAGTCTCTGATGGTTGTCTTTCTATCACATCTGCAACATTTATGCTAGCCTATCCTCAGCCGCTTGGTAGGAATATCTCAACTCCTCCAACGATCAAAACGCTCCTCTGATCATCCTCCTCTTCATCCGTCAATGAACCCTCAGTTGAGTTCATCTCTTCTCCCTTGCCCACTTAGCAATCCGGGATGTCTCCTTTGCCCACCTAGAAGGTTACGAGATCCACCAATCCCTTTTGGCAACCTACGAGACTCTTTTCAGATCTCTTTCTCTTATGAATGGGGTTTTCAGCATGCTTCGGCCACCTTTTTAATAGCTATCGTTGTCTTCTAGTCAACAACTTTTGAACATGCCATTTATTTGTTCTCTTCAAAGGCCATTCATACATCCAATCTACCTTTGACTCCTGTTGCATCTTGAATGCAATCTTCTCCATCTGTGCTCAGATTTCACTGAGCTCTTTGTCCATCTAAGCCTTGCTCCTCTGCAAATGGATTGCTCCTTAGCCCTGCTCGTGACCTTTAATGGCCATCTTTCTTTGTCTACAGCCCACCTAGTTGTATATCATCTATTTCACGCCTTGCAACAGCCCCAATAGATTATCACACTCTGTCTCCCTGGCTCACAGAAATCAATTCCGCATCTGCTCCTTCGTCTCCTTCTTCGCCTGTTATCTATAGGAGAAAGCATAGCTTTGATATCTCCCTTGTCTATGATCTATAGACAAAACCAGCTCTAATATCTCCCTTGTCTACGATATGTAGACAAAACCAGCTCTGATATCTCCCTTTTCTACGTTCAGTAGACAAAACCAACTTCGATATCTCCCTTGTATACGATCAGTAGAGAAAACCATCTCTAATATCTCCCTTGTCTATGATCTGTAGACAAAACCAGCTCTGATACCACTTTGATGTCAACCACCCCTCCAACTCCTTTGGGGTTGACGCAACCTCCCGATCTAGGATCGTTCAAGTCACCAAACCAATTGGTTCATCGGGCTCCTAATGGAACTGATTTAACTTGACACAGGCCTTGTTTCTTCCTCGACACCCACTATGGGACACCTGCGGACGCTCTCCTTTCACTTTTAACTCTTACGTCAATAGGTGCTAGCTCTTGATGCTAAGTTCCTCCCTTGATGTGATCACAGGCTATGTTCATGGGCCAACTCTCTTCCCGACCTCGCACTTTGGGACTTTCATGAGTTATTTCCTCCTCCCTTTCCCGATTTCCAAATCGGTGAATTCTTTAGGACTAGATCTATGGTCCATGTTTCTTTGGCGATCAATGGTTGTGATCGACTTCGCGAGTCCTCCTCTTGACTTCTTTCGAAGGGATCCTCCTCCAAAATACGCGACTCTATGCCACGTGCCTTCCAAATCTAACTCCTTGGATTTACTTCGCTCTTCACAACCTCGCGAAGACTCTTGTTTGCTCCTGGAAAACCTTATGATGCTCCTACTCCCGAGCTTCTCAATATTCTACCACATGTATTCTCCTCGACGATGGAGGATTTCTCCGCCTTTGGGACTTAGGTAAGTCCTCGACTCCTTTGCACACTTAGCACAAATTCACCTTTCGAAACTTAGGTTGTTCTCGAAGTACCTTTTGCACTCCTTGCAGAAATCTGTGAAACTCTCCTAGGACTTTGCTCGACTTGAAAACCTTCGAGGTTCTCAGTTCCTTTGCAAGTTTTCCTTGCCCTCCTGTCAACTTCTCGCCCTTCTTCCTGAGTTTGTAAGGTGAACTTACAACACCTTAGGTGCACTCCTTGCGCTTGGCTTAATTATTCGAAGGCTTCTCCCTTAGCCTTATGGAAAGGTTTAAGGCATCTCCTTTCCTTTGTCGACGCACTTCTTGCAAATCCTTCCTTCACTAGAATGTTCAGCAATTACAAGATTCTCCAACACCTTCAACCATGTTATTTCTATGCATGCTCACACTAGCTCGATGCCCCCCTGGCAGAGTGTTTCAGAGTGTTCAGTAACTCTGAACCATGATTCTCCCTACACAATCTGTCCTTCCAAGGTACTTAACCACCTTCAAATTTCTCCCTATGTCTGTAAATTAATCTGGTGTTCCCTCCTGACAACTTCTCTTCTGACTCCATTGAGTTCATACACGCACCCCTTGCATCAGCTCACAGAGTTTCCTCTCTCTATCGTGCACTCCTTGCACTTATCCTAGAGAACCAGACTTAACTCAACACACTCTCAGATAGAAAACAATATCCCTATCCCTGCAGACAATTTCTAACATTCATCTACAATTCAAATGCATGTAAAATACATTCACACCACCCATTGAACAGAAAGATAAAACAGGAAAACTGTCATTTTCTATTAATGGTAGAATGTCAAATTACAATAGTAGAGTCTGAGCTGCAATTGAGTCTCGTCTCTCTGCATTTCTCTCCCTACAACATGACTTATCCAACCCGACCAACCAACCCAAACTCTACTTTTCTTACAATACAAAGATTTATACAAGAGGGGCTCTATGAGCTTCCCTCGCAAGCTAATTTAGTGGTGTCGAATCACCATTCAAACACCTATCAAAAGGGTAAATTACAATGATGGAAATCTGCTCCAAATCGGATGCAGATCCCTTTTGTCGTCATCCTACTAATGGCAACCTTATCTCCAGCTTGTGAGAAAGCACGATTTGGCTCTTCCAGCTTGTATTCAATTAATGCTTGGATCATGCCCTGGATTCTCGAGGCAAAATGAGAGAACGACGCCTCTCCTTGCTTGAATGCGCACCACACATGTTAATTAGCTGGCGCGTGCTGAGGTGGAGCGATGCTCTTGCATCACCATGGTTATATGGAGCTAGTGCCAATCGGGATAAATATTGGGTTTAAGACCAAGTTCATATCCCTTAGCACATGGGAAGTGTGGAGCGTCAGTTTGTCAAAGGTCCTATGATGGATAGTGAGTGCTAGAAATAGAAACACCAAGGTGGTAGGAGAAGGAAGAAGACTTGTATGAGATTCATGAATTTCCTATGAAATTCATAGAGACGAGTTCTAAAGGCGACGCAGGGATTATGGGGAGATCGGATATGAACCAAGGTGTCGTGAACAAGGGTATATGTTAAGTTTTGATGCTGCCATGGACGTTCCAGTCCATTTCATGGGTCCATAACCCACAGGTCTGAGGATCGAATTTAATGATCCTAAGGACCATAATATTGGTCTTATCAATTAAGTATCAAGTCACAAGATCGGGTACTTATTATGATGTCATCTTTTAAAATATGATTAGTTCTTTTACATTTGGTTTTTAAAATACATTTTATGTTTTGAGGTCTATTTTTTATCTCAAACTCTGGAAACGATTCTATTTGGATAATTTACTTTACAATTTTATCCCCACTTCAAATAGAATGAAGTGGACATATTTTACAATAATAATATTACAATTTCATTTCTTCATCCACAAGTTTTCTTTCTCCCTAATTTTTCCTTATGTGTTTACCAATTACAATCAAGAACTTGAACATGTAGACTTCTTCTTTCATGTTTTGGATGGAGATGAGTAAATTTTCATTCTTCTTGATTTGTCCTTTTGCGAGCTTCCTTGAATGGAGAAAGTTTAGTCTCTTGCACACCTCCTTAGCTTTTTCAACTTGTCTTGAGTTTTCTTTTTCAATCTCTTCCTTTGAAAGTGCAAGTGGCCAAAGAACTCTTTTTTCACTTATTTAAAATCTACAAAACAACATGAAACAACTTCAATATGATGATGATAAAACTTGATAAGTAATTAATCTCTTGAATCTCTCCACATAAGGAACAGATGAGTGATCTTGCTTGAAATTTGAAAATGTGTAAAAGCAGGAATTTTACTCGTGGATCAATCTATGAATATCCTTAATGGCTTCCAATAAAAACTATATTAAAGCTTTTTCTTCAGAAAATCTGCTCAATAAAACCGTAAACCTATGATCTCTCAGTTATATGGATTTTTTTGTGAAAAAATGAGAAGTTATTTATAGTTTGAAATCATAAGGATCGTGTAAGCTTTGAATCAGCAATGTTTTCTTCATTTAAAATCAATAATCATTCATTTAATCAGACAATTTCCAGTGGACAAAATGTCATTGCAAAATGTAAGCATGCTATTAAACTTTCACTGCAAACTCATCCTAAGTATAGCTGCCATGTTTATGTAATATCTGGTATTAAATTTGGGCTGTGGCAAAGTTGAAACGTGTTCCTTATATTGCATAAAAGCTTTCTGCCCTGCAGTTTGTTTTTAAATTCTAAAAATCAAAATGTTTAATCAAGGAAATTAATGTCCGAGGATGGTTTCTGTTGTAAAATTATTTACTTCTTTGCTTCGGATCTCAGCAATTGTAATGCAAGAATGAACTTTGATTTCCTTCCTCCATCTCACACACAAATTTCCTGTAAAGATTTAAACCACCAAAAGCAAAAGGAGAGTAGTAACGAAGAAAAGCAATTGCTTCAGCACAAATCCTCTATGATCCTTTTCTTACCATAAACAAATTTAGAGATGAAAATCAGATGCAAAAGGAGTATGTCATGAAGATTCCTCAAGAATTTATACCCTCTCGCTCCCAGTTCGAAGAAGAATGTTTCAAACCCGTAGGCAAATTTTGAGCTTCTTTCTTTTATCTACGGCAATGGAAAAGATTAACAATGCATTCCTGCAAGATTGATTTTTCATGTTTTGGCTACCTTCTCTTAATTGTTGGAGTATTGAATTTGATAGTTTCTTGTGTGTCTTGCTGTGCGTAATTGTGACAAGGAATTGTTGTCAGCCAGAATACAAAATTGTTGTCCAAGAAGCCATAGAGCCGCCGCTGGTGTTGAGCGCGCAGAGGTGTAAAGTCGAATCACAGTTGTCAAAGAAGAGAAGGCTATGATTGAAGGTTGACAATGGTCAAAGCACTGACGATTTCTGAATAGTAGCTATGTGAGGGGGATCCACCGTGTCTGCCTGCAGTCACTTTCGTTTTTTCTTTCAGCCCCGTAGAGATTTGCATTGCTTAGAAGGAAGACATTCAAATAAATCTGGACAGTGCAAGATTGTGTTGTTGTGTGCATGAATATGCATGGATTTTGTGTGCTGCGAGGATCATAATAGTTTGAATCCAGATTATGAAATTTCATGTTGCGCTTTTCAAGCTCATGAAGGCGTGTTCAATACTGGCCTAGCTAATGTTGTTTGGCGTGAAGAGACTACCAGATTGTAAATGGAAGTGAAAGATAGGTTTATATTATTTGTGTGAAAGTGGTCGAGGGATCCACTCATTTGGCTGGGGATGTTTTTCGATGAAAATACATTTTGTTGGGCAGAACCTTGCGGTCTGCCTTAATCTGTTTTTCACCGCAGTAATTTCCTGGTACTCCAGGAGCATTTGGTTGATCTGGACTTTGTTGATAATCATAGCGTGGTTGATATTGGATGTGCAAGTTTGTGGTATCCTATATAACTGGTGAATATCCAAATGGCCATGTATTAATACATGGTGGAAATTTCATAGGATGATTGTCCTTCAGGAGGTCAAAAAGCGTCAATTCTAAAGTACGTCAATAATGGTCATAAGCTTTTGTACTTTAAATGAGTCAAATGAGAAGCTCGAAAGTGTGGTGAAGAAAAGAGAGAAATTGTGAGATTGTAGAGTGGGTGTAAGTGTTAATAAAGACAAGCCAGACAAAGAATCAACAAAAATAATATTGTAATTTGTGATTTAGTATTGTAAGTTTTGTAATGTAGAGTTTACCTCTACCTAATGTGTTGTGTATTGTAGAAAACTAATTTCTCCATTAAAGGAGAGTTGGAATAATGTAAAAATTAGTTGTAATATGTTTTTATTGCAACTGCAAGAAGTTATTATTGAAATAAGAATTTGAGTTGGTTGTAGGGTGTCTTATCTATTATTATAATTCTAGATCCACAATTCATGGATCTAGAGAATTCTATTATTCATATGAATATGTAACTTGTGTGAAGCAATGATATGAGAAAAATATATTTTGTGTGTGTGAAAATGTTTTTTTCTCTCATTTCCAATTCGGGGAGCTCAAAGCCTCCTCCCAAAACACTGTGCACTCATCCCTAGACTGAAAACATTGTTGGAATATATAATTCTTATTTATCTAATATGTTTGCTAATGTATTAAGAGGTAGAGCTAATCTCTACATGAGTTGTGTGA
>JZKD02S0405252.1:0-18132 GCA_000966675.3 Picea glauca | reverse complement strand
TCAACTCATTATCCAGGAATTAGACTTAGAAACTAATTGGTACCTTGGAACTTGCATGCCTCAATGGCAGGTTTCCTCGCTTTCGACAGTGGGTTTTCATTATTGACCCCTGATTTTTTTGTTTGTTTAGGCTATGATACCACTTGATGCAAACCCCCTCCCCTATGGGGCTCGTGTGACCTTTCGGTCTAGGATCGATTTAAATAGGAGTCGAAGTGGCTCTCAGGTCCTCACATAATCCTTACGATTCTTACCACAGGCCTTTCATTCTCTCACTATGTGAAAATTCATGTTCACAAGGGTCTTCTTACTCCATCAGAGTCATCAAGTAACCTCGGGCCTAAAACCTTTGACTTAAATTTGGAAGGAGATAACTTTGACGCTCCAAAACTTCAGGCTTCAGAAGATTTACCCATAACACACTTCAATTCTCCTGAATGCCAAACTGTCAAACTCTCAAAGATTTCAGGAATCAATGGTCCACGCTTCTTTCCATGGTCTACGACCAAAAGGAACTCCAAGACTTCGAGCTTTGGGACTTTTTGAAACTCTGACACAAAATACCTCCGAATTAGTGAGGGTTGAAATCCATAGATTTGATGGTCCATGCTCCTCCTACAACCAACAGATTTGATCAACTACGAAACTCCAAGCTTCGGGGTTCCTTGCTCCTAATCATCACTAAACTCTTGAACAGTCGAACATCGAATTTGAGAAGGGAATATATATACGGTCCATGTTTACTCGTCAATGAATGATCAAGATTGACTCTAGGCTTCGGGACTTTGAAACTTTTTGTACCAAAGAAAATTTCACCCACAACCCTCCTGATAGTCGAATTTACGAATACTTGGAAATCTATGAACATGTGTACCGAACAACGAATGATCAATATTTACTCTGGAATTTGAGACTTCGGGGAATTGTCAACTACACGCAACAACAACCAATTTTTCTTGGAGTGCCAAATCTTTGAACCACTCAGGGATATAATGAATCACACTCTCCCAGTGATCTATGGTGTATATTCACTCTGGGACTTCGAAGCTTCATGGATTTTGCCTCACTTACAACAAATGACTTAAAACTATCAGGTCAATGAAGTCTGAAGGCCTTGGGGGTTTCAAGATCATGCTCCTTATCTTTAATCCAATGACTATGAGGGATTTTGATACCTCCCAAACAGATCTCATCCACTCACCTTTAAAAGAAAAGAGATTTCTCCTCCTGGGTACTTACTTTCACTATCCCTCATTGAGATTCATCACTTGAATGATTTTAACTCTGGTGCACACCTTGTGCTTCCCTCCTAATATTGGTACTTAAAATAAGTCACCTAAGAACTCCTTGGGATATCTCTCCTCTGATATTGGTACTTGAAAAATTCACCTGTGCACTCCTTGTGCTATCTCTTCTCTTAGCTTGGGACTTGAAAAAGTCACCTACGCACTCCTTGTGTTATCTCTCCTTTGAGATTTATGAACACTGAACGGAGTGTCGACTCTATGCACTCTTTGCACTCCCCTCTGAGATTTTATACTCCTATGAGTATAGGCACACTCCTTGCACTCTCTCTTCATAAACTTACGCTATCTCTCCTAAGCTTCTAAACCTGTAATGGTTCGACCTCCACACTCCTGGCGTGGGCACTATGCACTCCTTGTATCGAGATTTCAGAAGAGAAACAATTGAAACTTATATTAACATTAAGGATTCATTCAAC
The DNA here is from genome assembly GCA_000966675.3 of Picea glauca. Lineage (NCBI taxonomy): Eukaryota > Viridiplantae > Streptophyta > Pinopsida > Pinales > Pinaceae > Picea > Picea glauca. The sequence continues at coordinate 16,409 of JZKD02S0405252.1, read as the reverse complement.
CAACCATTTAGATGCACACACACATAAACACTGAGATAAACAACATAACATTTACCCAGTTACTCAAAGACAAGCAAGCTCATAAATTTGAAAGCAATTCTCTTCTTCTATATTCTGTCAGCAAATATTTACAAGGATTTCAACAGCTTTCAGCTTCTTGTTTCAACAAATACTAACAACAACCTATTTTAGGCATTTATTACATTGATTTATACATGAAGGGGCTTCTCGAGCCTTCCCTTCATAATATTCTAGTGCTTTCATATCACAATTAAAAGCATCCTACCACTAGACTTATTACAATAAATGAATAATTACAATCAAGATATCAGTCAGCGCTCAAAATGTGTACAATCCTACAAGAATTTGCAATTAAAATCTATTGGAGCACATACAATGGCTCTAGATTCAAGATCTCATGGGATATTTAATTACAAGGTTTCAAAAATTAAAGTGACATGCCCTCCTTGGAATCCAAACCTGTTAAGTGTGTTGCGCTAGATGTTGAGTCTTCTTCCACCATGCCACATTGAATGATGATGGTGATGCTCCTGCATCATATTCCTTTGTTGAAAAATATCATGAGCTCTTTCTCATGGCTCTGTTGTTGTTGTTCAGATCCTCCAGGGTCCCAAACTTTGACTCAAATATGTCCATTTGCTTCTCTTCCTTTCTGATGTTGTTGTTGTCCTTCTCATGTTGTTGCAGGATTTTCTCCTAGTCTCCAAATCATATCTTGCAGATCTTTATTGAGATTACCACCACAGTATTATCTTGTCTCCTTAGCTGACCTTTCTACCAACCCTCTCAACTCCATAATTTTCTTGTCCATCCTATCCCCTGGTTGGCTCTTTTGTTGCAACTCTCTCTTGCTCTCCTAACAATTGTTTTGTTGTAGGTTGTTGTTGTTATTCACTGGTTTCTTCTCCTTCTTCTTTATTTCTTCAGGACTTTTACCTTCCTGAAGGTTTCCTTTTCTACTCTTCATTATTGCATCCCTATGGTATTCTTCCTCTATATTTTGATGGTTTAACCAATCCTTCAACATCTTCAACTCCTTCCATTGAGTGAGTATGGAACCTGAATGCTCCTCTTGAATATTTCTTTGGCTCACAACTATGTGGGCCTCCTCTTCTTTCTTTTCCTTTTGAAAATAACTTGGCTTCTTTCCACTCTCCTTTTCTTTGATAGTCTCTAATGGTCATCCTTCTATTTCACTTTCCATCGCACACAAACTATTAGTTTTAAAAACCTGTGGCCCCTTGGCCTCTTCCCTGGATGCATCCTGCATCATTTCCTCACAAGTATGAGCACCCATGAAACTCATTCCAAGAGATATATTGATCTCTCCTATCCTCATACTACAACACTGGTGATCTTCATCTTCCTTCAAGAGTTCCTTCCCACTCATGATAAGTATGCTCAAACTAGCTTCCTCTTTGACTCCCTTATCTTCTAATGGAAACAACATATGTTTACACCCATTTTTCTCAAGGGTATAAGTATTATTCCTCCCATCATGTGTGACACTCTTGTCATATTTCCAAGGTCTCCCCAATAGAACATGACAAACATCCATAGGTATGACATCACATAAAACTTCATCTCTATAGCTACCAATTTTAAACTCAGCTTTACATTGTTGACTTACCATGACTTGATGTCCTTTCTGCAACCATGACACCCTGTATAGACTCAAATGTGATTTCATCTCTAACTTTATATTTTCCACCATCTCCATGGATACCAAGTTGTCATTTCTTCCACTATCTATGATCACCTTGCATACTATGTCTCTAGTCTTGCAAGCAGTTCTAAATAAACTGTTCCTCTGGACTGGTTCTCGTACCTCTTTTTTTGGATTTACAAGATATTTCATCATCATGATTGATCTTGTAAATCAACGAACATGTGTACCCAACAACTAAGGATCAAGATTTACTCCAGAATTAGGGACTTCGGGGAATTCTCCACTACGTGCAACAACAACCAATTTTTCCCATAGTGTCGAATTGTCAAACCACTAAGGGATCCAACAAATCACACTTGTTGGATTACTGATAGGGGGGGTGAATTAGTAATAGATAAATTTAATCATTTTTAACCATATAATGCAAGTGTTATATCAATGTAGCAATGTCATCCAATAATTGTAGAGTAAATACACAATGAACAAATGAGCAATTATACACATACACAGTAAACCAATGTTTTTACATGGAAACCCAAAGCAGGAGAAAACCATGGAATGATTTTTCTTATGTCTTTAAGAATTACATTCATTGGAAGCACCAACTTATTTTGTTTTCCATCTACATTTGGAAGGAGGCTACAACCTGAGGGAAGCTCCAAATCCCCAATTCTCTGGCTACAACCAGAAGGAGGCCACAACCCCCTATGTTCTTCAGCTACAACCACATGTCCTTGCTTGATCCAACCGCCCTGACGTAGAAGTCGAATGATGGAACCATTGTCACACTATCACTATGATATATATTGTTGTAAACCTATACCAATCAACCTGTACCAATCAACTTGTACCAAAAAACTTGTAATCAACCTGAACCAATAACTGTAAACAATGTATACTAATAAGTTGTGCCAACATGTACCATGCATCAACCTATGCCTCAACCTGTACCATAAACAAGTGCATCAACCATGCACCAAACATGTATAAATAACATGTCACAACAACCTATCAAAACAACCTATCACAACAAACTGTCTCATCAATCTTATCAATCAAATCATATCTACTCACCAACATAAATCACCAAGAAAAATCTCAACCAAATGCACAATATCACCAAGATGTGCATCAACCAAGCATAACACAACAACTCATAATCATCACCGAGATCAATATGTGCTTCTAATAGTATACCAAGACACATATGCTACATCATCCATAAACCATGTGTCAACAATACTACTTACAAGTGCCTTCGACCATGTACCAAGTATGTACCAATCATATATCAAATACACATAAATATGTACCAACATCATCAACTATGCACCTCATGTATGTGCCAACTCATCAACTACTTGTCTCAACCATGTACCCAACATGTACCTCAACCAAATCCCCTCATCAATTTCATCATCCAAATATGATTTGTAAATCTGTAATAGACCTGGTGTATATGATCACATACCTGCAAACATTCATTAACTTTGACAATAAGAGACTAACATTTTCATCAAAATTTACTTTAGTCTCACATGACTAATTTGGGATTAGTCAACAACTCTAACTTGAAATAATCATAACTATGTACATGTAATGAATAAAGATATGAAAATAATACGCAATTTTCTTAAGTGTCTTTTATGCAATTCCTTCAGGTTTCACTACTTGGAACCTCTTAGAAAAGGAGTTATAGCAAACATGGCATATGTTGTTGAATTATGGCTTATTCTAGAGAGAGAAATTGTAGAGTGTGCCCGCACAGAATATTTGTTGTATGGATATGAAAATGGTACATAGAATACTACATAATTTACTCTAACCAATACATTTGGTCCTACTGAATTTGGATCTGTTATGAAGAATTTATGACGTTTTTACCCGAAACAGTTATTTTAGAATAGTTTTAGGACTAGCCACAAACCCTATTTTCCACGGAGTATAACTCCAAAAATATAGCTACCCATAAGATGAAATTTTTATCACAACTACTTGGATATGTTTCATCAACGACCTCCCAATTTCATGGTCTGAATCATTCTAGAAAAAATGTTATAGGGAAAATGGTGAGATGACCTGTAAATAACATACCTTAGAAAGCATCATCAAAAGAATTTATCATCCCTTGAACTTCGGCCTTCTTTACTTCACCTTCCCTCTAGAATTCATCTTAGATATCCTTTGGTTATCTTAGTCACTTGTATATATTCAATATGCTCAAGTGTAATTAAAATGAGAGAGATTTGCCTCTTATTTATACTTTCATCTAGCTTCCTCAAGGGGTTACCTTTTAACCATCTTAACCCACTTTCCTTATTTTAGGGTTAACCCACTTCTAAACACTTGTCCACTTAGTAATTTCTCCATTAAGTTTATTATTTAAATAATTTATTTTGTATCCACTTTGATTTATGGTACACTCATCACTTCACTTTATTATTTACCTTCTAAAATATCTTAAACCACTTTCCTTATTTTAGGGATAACCAACTTTTGACCACTTGTCCACTTAGTAATTTCTCCATTTACTTTATTATTTAAATAATTTCTTTTGTATTCACTTTGACTTATAGTACACTCATCACTTCACTTTATTATTTAAATAATTTCCTCCTTGCAACCACTTTAACTACTTTGACCTTTTGGGGCTTGTAGATGACTCATGAGGGTTCTCCAACTTCACATGGCCATAACTCTCTAACTGTGAGGAGTTAAGTGATGTTCCACATACCAATGAAAATGGCATGACATGTAATATCCATCCAGAATAGTATTATCTTCAAATATATTAAAACTCATACCAGTATACATCAAACAAACTTGTGTCAATTACCCAAACCTTTGTGCTACCAGAATTCGCTACCAAACTTTCTTCAAGGGTTGACATCAATGACAACCAACCCAAATAATCAACAATATCCCCCTTTGAAATTGATGGAAACACTATGATGCAATACTAAATTCATATCACTCATGCTTTCCCTGTGACCATCGATCCCCATGGAACCATGTCTTTGTGCTCTTTCTCCAAGCATTTACCTTTTGCATCTGATAAATCTCTCTCCCTTTGTCATCAATGGAAAAGGTATTTTTCCATCCGAGGTTGTTATAACCCTAAATTTCACTTCACATGCTTACTTTTCATCAGGCCAACTCATATCCCTTCTTTGCCAAAACTCTGTTGAACAACTCTTTGAAAATCCTCTTATGTAAAGGCCCACGCGCCCTAACCCATTACTGCATGCGTTTACACGTTGGTTGGCTCACAACAGCCCACGTGTACCTACCAAAGCACAGAAAAAGGAAATTTGTCGACGAAACAAAAAGCTATGGGTCAGTTAACTGAAACTCCCGGCCATGCATGGCCAAGGGTTCGTCCAAAACCCTAGCTCCTTCTAGCCTATAAAAGAAGGGGTAGGGGTACCATTTGGAGGAGGAAAAAATATAGCGAAGAAACTCTGTCCATTTATGTAATCCATTGTCCCAACCCTTTAGCCTTTCCTCTTGCCAAAGGAGATTTAATTCAAAGTAGTTGAAGGATAGAAGAAGAGGAGCCCAAGATCAGGTTCAAGGAGTGGTGGCCGGTCTCAGCTTTTGTAAGTTGATTCATTTTAAATAATAAAGAGAATGCTTTTCCCGTCCCAATTCATGAATTGTCTATGGTTTGGTTAATTTATGCTTGATTTCTAACCCTTGAGTATAGAAGTAGCATGCATGNTCTTTAATCCAATGACTATGAGGGATTTTGATACCTCCCAAACAGATCTCATCCACTCACCTTTAAAAGAAAAGAGATTTCTCCTCCTGGGTACTTACTTTCACTATCCCTCATTGAGATTCATCACTTGAATGATTTTAACTCTGGTGCACACCTTGTGCTTCCCTCCTAATATTGGTACTTAAAATAAGTCACCTAAGAACTCCTTGGGATATCTCTCCTCTGATATTGGTACTTGAAAAATTCACCTGTGCACTCCTTGTGCTATCTCTTCTCTTAGCTTGGGACTTGAAAAAGTCACCTACGCACTCCTTGTGTTATCTCTCCTTTGAGATTTATGAACACTGAACGGAGTGTCGACTCTATGCACTCTTTGCACTCCCCTCTGAGATTTTATACTCCTATGAGTATAGGCACACTCCTTGCACTCTCTCTTCATAAACTTACGCTATCTCTCCTAAGCTTCTAAACCTGTAATGGTTCGACCTCCACACTCCTGGCGTGGGCACTATGCACTCCTTGTATCGAGATTTCAGAAGAGAAACAATTGAAACTTATATTAACATTAAGGATTCATTCAACCAACCATTTAGATGCACACACACATAAACACTGAGATAAACAACATAACATTTACCCAGTTACTCAAAGACAAGCAAGCTCATAAATTTGAAAGCAATTCTCTTCTTCTATATTCTGTCAGCAAATATTTACAAGGATTTCAACAGCTTTCAGCTTCTTGTTTCAACAAATACTAACAACAACCTATTTTAGGCATTTATTACATTGATTTATACATGAAGGGGCTTCTCGAGCCTTCCCTTCATAATATTCTAGTGCTTTCATATCACAATTAAAAGCATCCTACCACTAGACTTATTACAATAAATGAATAATTACAATCAAGATATCAGTCAGCGCTCAAAATGTGTACAATCCTACAAGAATTTGCAATTAAAATCTATTGGAGCACATACAATGGCTCTAGATTCAAGATCTCATGGGATATTTAATTACAAGGTTTCAAAAATTAAAGTGACATGCCCTCCTTGGAATCCAAACCTGTTAAGTGTGTTGCGCTAGATGTTGAGTCTTCTTCCACCATGCCACATTGAATGATGATGGTGATGCTCCTGCATCATATTCCTTTGTTGAAAAATATCATGAGCTCTTTCTCATGGCTCTGTTGTTGTTGTTCAGATCCTCCAGGGTCCCAAACTTTGACTCAAATATGTCCATTTGCTTCTCTTCCTTTCTGATGTTGTTGTTGTCCTTCTCATGTTGTTGCAGGATTTTCTCCTAGTCTCCAAATCATATCTTGCAGATCTTTATTGAGATTACCACCACAGTATTATCTTGTCTCCTTAGCTGACCTTTCTACCAACCCTCTCAACTCCATAATTTTCTTGTCCATCCTATCCCCTGGTTGGCTCTTTTGTTGCAACTCTCTCTTGCTCTCCTAACAATTGTTTTGTTGTAGGTTGTTGTTGTTATTCACTGGTTTCTTCTCCTTCTTCTTTATTTCTTCAGGACTTTTACCTTCCTGAAGGTTTCCTTTTCTACTCTTCATTATTGCATCCCTATGGTATTCTTCCTCTATATTTTGATGGTTTAACCAATCCTTCAACATCTTCAACTCCTTCCATTGAGTGAGTATGGAACCTGAATGCTCCTCTTGAATATTTCTTTGGCTCACAACTATGTGGGCCTCCTCTTCTTTCTTTTCCTTTTGAAAATAACTTGGCTTCTTTCCACTCTCCTTTTCTTTGATAGTCTCTAATGGTCATCCTTCTATTTCACTTTCCATCGCACACAAACTATTAGTTTTAAAAACCTGTGGCCCCTTGGCCTCTTCCCTGGATGCATCCTGCATCATTTCCTCACAAGTATGAGCACCCATGAAACTCATTCCAAGAGATATATTGATCTCTCCTATCCTCATACTACAACACTGGTGATCTTCATCTTCCTTCAAGAGTTCCTTCCCACTCATGATAAGTATGCTCAAACTAGCTTCCTCTTTGACTCCCTTATCTTCTAATGGAAACAACATATGTTTACACCCATTTTTCTCAAGGGTATAAGTATTATTCCTCCCATCATGTGTGACACTCTTGTCATATTTCCAAGGTCTCCCCAATAGAACATGACAAACATCCATAGGTATGACATCACATAAAACTTCATCTCTATAGCTACCAATTTTAAACTCAGCTTTACATTGTTGACTTACCATGACTTGATGTCCTTTCTGCAACCATGACACCCTGTATAGACTCAAATGTGATTTCATCTCTAACTTTATATTTTCCACCATCTCCATGGATACCAAGTTGTCATTTCTTCCACTATCTATGATCACCTTGCATACTATGTCTCTAGTCTTGCAAGCAGTTCTAAATAAACTGTTCCTCTGGACTGGTTCTCGTACCTCTTTTTTTGGATTTACAAGATATTTCATCATCATGATTGATCTTGTAAATCAACGAACATGTGTACCCAACAACTAAGGATCAAGATTTACTCCAGAATTAGGGACTTCGGGGAATTCTCCACTACGTGCAACAACAACCAATTTTTCCCATAGTGTCGAATTGTCAAACCACTAAGGGATCCAACAAATCACACTTGTTGGATTACTGATAGGGGGGGTGAATTAGTAATAGATAAATTTAATCATTTTTAACCATATAATGCAAGTGTTATATCAATGTAGCAATGTCATCCAATAATTGTAGAGTAAATACACAATGAACAAATGAGCAATTATACACATACACAGTAAACCAATGTTTTTACATGGAAACCCAAAGCAGGAGAAAACCATGGAATGATTTTTCTTATGTCTTTAAGAATTACATTCATTGGAAGCACCAACTTATTTTGTTTTCCATCTACATTTGGAAGGAGGCTACAACCTGAGGGAAGCTCCAAATCCCCAATTCTCTGGCTACAACCAGAAGGAGGCCACAACCCCCTATGTTCTTCAGCTACAACCACATGTCCTTGCTTGATCCAACCGCCCTGACGTAGAAGTCGAATGATGGAACCATTGTCACACTATCACTATGATATATATTGTTGTAAACCTATACCAATCAACCTGTACCAATCAACTTGTACCAAAAAACTTGTAATCAACCTGAACCAATAACTGTAAACAATGTATACTAATAAGTTGTGCCAACATGTACCATGCATCAACCTATGCCTCAACCTGTACCATAAACAAGTGCATCAACCATGCACCAAACATGTATAAATAACATGTCACAACAACCTATCAAAACAACCTATCACAACAAACTGTCTCATCAATCTTATCAATCAAATCATATCTACTCACCAACATAAATCACCAAGAAAAATCTCAACCAAATGCACAATATCACCAAGATGTGCATCAACCAAGCATAACACAACAACTCATAATCATCACCGAGATCAATATGTGCTTCTAATAGTATACCAAGACACATATGCTACATCATCCATAAACCATGTGTCAACAATACTACTTACAAGTGCCTTCGACCATGTACCAAGTATGTACCAATCATATATCAAATACACATAAATATGTACCAACATCATCAACTATGCACCTCATGTATGTGCCAACTCATCAACTACTTGTCTCAACCATGTACCCAACATGTACCTCAACCAAATCCCCTCATCAATTTCATCATCCAAATATGATTTGTAAATCTGTAATAGACCTGGTGTATATGATCACATACCTGCAAACATTCATTAACTTTGACAATAAGAGACTAACATTTTCATCAAAATTTACTTTAGTCTCACATGACTAATTTGGGATTAGTCAACAACTCTAACTTGAAATAATCATAACTATGTACATGTAATGAATAAAGATATGAAAATAATACGCAATTTTCTTAAGTGTCTTTTATGCAATTCCTTCAGGTTTCACTACTTGGAACCTCTTAGAAAAGGAGTTATAGCAAACATGGCATATGTTGTTGAATTATGGCTTATTCTAGAGAGAGAAATTGTAGAGTGTGCCCGCACAGAATATTTGTTGTATGGATATGAAAATGGTACATAGAATACTACATAATTTACTCTAACCAATACATTTGGTCCTACTGAATTTGGATCTGTTATGAAGAATTTATGACGTTTTTACCCGAAACAGTTATTTTAGAATAGTTTTAGGACTAGCCACAAACCCTATTTTCCACGGAGTATAACTCCAAAAATATAGCTACCCATAAGATGAAATTTTTATCACAACTACTTGGATATGTTTCATCAACGACCTCCCAATTTCATGGTCTGAATCATTCTAGAAAAAATGTTATAGGGAAAATGGTGAGATGACCTGTAAATAACATACCTTAGAAAGCATCATCAAAAGAATTTATCATCCCTTGAACTTCGGCCTTCTTTACTTCACCTTCCCTCTAGAATTCATCTTAGATATCCTTTGGTTATCTTAGTCACTTGTATATATTCAATATGCTCAAGTGTAATTAAAATGAGAGAGATTTGCCTCTTATTTATACTTTCATCTAGCTTCCTCAAGGGGTTACCTTTTAACCATCTTAACCCACTTTCCTTATTTTAGGGTTAACCCACTTCTAAACACTTGTCCACTTAGTAATTTCTCCATTAAGTTTATTATTTAAATAATTTATTTTGTATCCACTTTGATTTATGGTACACTCATCACTTCACTTTATTATTTACCTTCTAAAATATCTTAAACCACTTTCCTTATTTTAGGGATAACCAACTTTTGACCACTTGTCCACTTAGTAATTTCTCCATTTACTTTATTATTTAAATAATTTCTTTTGTATTCACTTTGACTTATAGTACACTCATCACTTCACTTTATTATTTAAATAATTTCCTCCTTGCAACCACTTTAACTACTTTGACCTTTTGGGGCTTGTAGATGACTCATGAGGGTTCTCCAACTTCACATGGCCATAACTCTCTAACTGTGAGGAGTTAAGTGATGTTCCACATACCAATGAAAATGGCATGACATGTAATATCCATCCAGAATAGTATTATCTTCAAATATATTAAAACTCATACCAGTATACATCAAACAAACTTGTGTCAATTACCCAAACCTTTGTGCTACCAGAATTCGCTATCAAACTTTCTTCAAGGGTTGACATCAATGACAACCAACCCAAATAATCAACAATCTCCCCCTTTGAAATTGATGGAAACACTATGATGCAATACTAAAGTCATATCACTCATGCTTGCCCTGTGACCATCAATCCCCATGGAACCATGTCTTTATGCTCTTTCTCCAAGCATTTACCTTTGCATCTGATAAATCTCTCTCCCTTTGTCATCAATGGAAAAGGTATTTTTCCATCCGAGGTTGTTATAACCCTAAATTTCACTTCAGATGCTTACTTTTCATCAGGCCAACTCATATCCCTTCTTTGCCAAAACTCTGTTGAACAACTCTTTGAAAATCCTCTTGTGTAAAGGCCCACGCGCCCTAACCCATTACTGCATGCGTTTACACGTTGGTTGGCTCACAACAGCCCACGTGTACCTACCAAAGCACAGAAAAAGGAAATTTTTCGACGAAACAAAAAGCTATGGGTCAGTTAACTGAAACTCCTGGCCATGCATGGCCAAGGGTTCGTCCAAAACCCTAGCTCCTTCTAGCCTATAAAAGAAGGGGTAGGGGTACCATTTGGAAGAGGAAAAAATATAGCGAAGAAACTCTGTCCATTTATGTAATCCATTGTCCCAACCCTTTAGCCTTTCCTCTTGCCAAAGGAGATTTAATTCAAAGTAGTTGAAGGATAGAAGAAGAGGAGCCCAAGATCAGGTTCAAGGAGTGGTGGCCGGTCTCAGCTTTTGTAAGTTGATTCATTTTAAATAATAAAGAGAATGCTTTTCCCGTCCCAATTCATGAATTGTCTATGGTTTGGTTAATTTATGCTTGATTTCTAACCCTTGAGTATAGAAGTAGCATGCATGCATAGTTGTTGTTTGTCTTAAGTGCAGGTCATCTTTGGAAGGAGGAGCGCAAACAAGTAATCAAGCACAACGGAGGATCGACATCGAATGCCGGTAATAAGGTAGGTGGTCCTTTTCCATGCATTCATTAAGAAAAAGGGATTTAAATCTTGGGATGTAGGTAAAAAAATAGTTTCTATTCGGTCAAATCTGCATGCAAAGTAGGCCCTAATTTGCTAGTTCGTAGGGTGTTTTTCCTAACAACAGAATTGGCGACCATACTGGGGAGAATACTCTTTAGGGTTCCTGGATTTATTTAAGTTTTTGGGTAGTNGAGGAAAAAATATAGCGAAGAAACTCTGTCCATTTATGTAATCCATTGTCCCAACCCTTTAGCCTTTCCTCTTGCCAAAGGAGATTTAATTCAAAGTAGTTGAAGGATAGAAGAAGAGGAGCCCAAGATCAGGTTCAAGGAGTGGTGGCCGGTCTCAGCTTTTGTAAGTTGATTCATTTTAAATAATAAAGAGAATGCTTTTCCCGTCCCAATTCATGAATTGTCTATGGTTTGGTTAATTTATGCTTGATTTCTAACCCTTGAGTATAGAAGTAGCATGCATGAATAGTTGTTGTTTGTCTTAAGTGCAGGTCATCTTTGGAAGGAGGAGCGCAAACAAGTAATCAAGCACAACGGAGGATCGACATCGAACGTCGGTAATAAGGTAGGTGGTCCTTTTCCATGCATTCATTAAGAAAAAGGGATTTAAATCTTGGGATGTAGGTAAAAAAGTAGTTTCTATTCGGTCAAATCTGCATGCAAAGTAGGCCCTAATTTGCTAGTTCGTAGGGTGTTTTTCCTAACAACAGAATTGGCGACCATAATGGGGAGAATACTCTTTAGGGTTCCTGGATTTATTTAAGTTTTGGGGTAGTTTAAAGACTAGCTTTTCTATTTTTTATTTGCATGTCTTTTTCTATAAAGTCTGAGCTAGCAGGGAGTCTGGTTTTCCATACCATCTTTCCCTGACTTTTGCTTGACAATATTTTTTGGGACACACAGAGGTGCACGTGGCCTGTAGAAGGCCTGAACGCATGTACACGTGCCCTATCCTCTGAAAACCCACATGTGAACACTAGCTGTAGAGATAGCAGTAGCATGCAGGAGTTTAGAGAACCTTAGAAGCAGTCCTCCTCTTCCCTGTCAGAATTACACATTCTCAGGGGGTTTTCTAGAATCCTGTCTAAGTCTTACTTGTTAACAGTCCTATCTCAGATTACTTTTTTCGCCTTATTATTCCTTGTATTATTTGTTTTTTTTGTTAGAAAGAGCATCCAAGCCTTCAAGGGATCCTAGTTATCAATACCAGAGGCCTCTTCTTGGTCTGGACTGTCTATTTTCATATTTCTCCTTAGAATTTAGATATACACGTGGACTGTACAAGGTCAACCCGCATGTACACGCTTTATGTCTCTGTTCATCACGCGTTTGCACGCATGTTGTTTTAGTGACAATCGTGTGCCTGCACAGGCTACTTTTTACTCAGGGTGGGGCAGTCATCGCCTCCTTTGATAAGAAGTATTCCTCTCAGGTGTTTGAAGCTATGTTTGAACAGTCAGTAGCTTAGGCTTCATCTTACCCTTAGCCTGCTTTTTCTCAGTTAAAAGTTAACAGAAAAATAAAAGAAAAAAACTTGTTTTATGGTTTTTAGACAAGCGTGAGAGTCATTGTTTTTTCAATTTCCTTTGTGTGATTCTTTACTCTGATTCTTTGCAATCTGTGCTTTAATCCAGAATTGTTTTTCTTGGTTTTTTGCTTGTCGGTATTTTCCCTTTTTTTCTTTACTAGCACTTAAATAAATAAAAAATCTCTTTTCATTTGCTTCTTTGGTTGAAGAGTGTGTTTCTGCATCATTAGCTAGGGAAAAGTCTTTTATTTCATAATTTTTTTGTAGTTCACTTAGATCATAAGTAGCTCGTAGTCGAGCGAAATTCCTTTGAGTTTACTGTATAAAATCTTAAAAAAATTAAAAAAAAAAAATCTTTGTTTGTGAAAAGTTGTTGAAATTTTGCATTTAGTAAAAGTTTTTTGTTTCCAGCTTTTTCATTCATTTTTTTCTTTCATCTTTACACATCATCAGTTTCACCCTCATACCCCTTGACATAATAAAAATCCATAAAAGCAAAGCTAATTTTAAAATATACTAGACTTTTATGTTTGTAGGGTTCACAAACTAGTTCGGGACTAGGGCCTTGGATTAGGTTGGAGAGGAAACTCTTCAAGGCCATTCAAAACCAAACATTAGAGTCTGAGATGGGGAGTGTCTAAGTCCAGTTTTGTGGAAGTTATCTGGGACCCCCCTCTAACACAGGGGATAAACACAAGGTCGTGTGCGGAAAGGTAGTGGAGATAACCCCTCCAAAGCCGGACCNTGATTCATTTTAAATAATAAAGAGAATGCTTTTCCCGTCCCAATTCATGAATTGTCTATGGTTTGGTTAATTTATGCTTGATTTCTAACCCTTGAGTATAGAAGTAGCATGCATGAATAGTTGTTGTTTGTCTTAAGTGCAGGTCATCTTTGGAAGGAGGAGCGCAAACAAGTAATCAAGCACAACGGAGGATCGACATCGAACGTCGGTAATAAGGTAGGTGGTCCTTTTCCATGCATTCATTAAGAAAAAGGGATTTAAATCTTGGGATGTAGGTAAAAAAGTAGTTTCTATTCGGTCAAATCTGCATGCAAAGTAGGCCCTAATTTGCTAGTTCGTAGGGTGTTTTTCCTAACAACAGAATTGGCGACCATAATGGGGAGAATACTCTTTAGGGTTCCTGGATTTATTTAAGTTTTGGGGTAGTTTAAAGACTAGCTTTTCTATTTTTTATTTGCATGTCTTTTTCTATAAAGTCTGAGCTAGCAGGGAGTCTGGTTTTCCATACCATCTTTCCCTGACTTTTGCTTGACAATATTTTTTGGGACACACAGAGGTGCACGTGGCCTGTAGAAGGCCTGAACGCATGTACACGTGCCCTATCCTCTGAAAACCCACATGTGAACACTAGCTGTAGAGATAGCAGTAGCATGCAGGAGTTTAGAGAACCTTAGAAGCAGTCCTCCTCTTCCCTGTCAGAATTACACATTCTCAGGGGGTTTTCTAGAATCCTGTCTAAGTCTTACTTGTTAACAGTCCTATCTCAGATTACTTTTTTCGCCTTATTATTCCTTGTATTATTTGTTTTTTTTGTTAGAAAGAGCATCCAAGCCTTCAAGGGATCCTAGTTATCAATACCAGAGGCCTCTTCTTGGTCTGGACTGTCTATTTTCATATTTCTCCTTAGAATTTAGATATACACGTGGACTGTACAAGGTCAACCCGCATGTACACGCTTTATGTCTCTGTTCATCACGCGTTTGCACGCATGTTGTTTTAGTGACAATCGTGTGCCTGCACAGGCTACTTTTTACTCAGGGTGGGGCAGTCATCGCCTCCTTTGATAAGAAGTATTCCTCTCAGGTGTTTGAAGCTATGTTTGAACAGTCAGTAGCTTAGGCTTCATCTTACCCTTAGCCTGCTTTTTCTCAGTTAAAAGTTAACAGAAAAATAAAAGAAAAAAACTTGTTTTATGGTTTTTAGACAAGCGTGAGAGTCATTGTTTTTTCAATTTCCTTTGTGTGATTCTTTACTCTGATTCTTTGCAATCTGTGCTTTAATCCAGAATTGTTTTTCTTGGTTTTTTGCTTGTCGGTATTTTCCCTTTTTTTCTTTACTAGCACTTAAATAAATAAAAAATCTCTTTTCATTTGCTTCTTTGGTTGAAGAGTGTGTTTTTGCATCATTAACTAGGGAAAAGTCTTTTATTTCATAATTTTTTTGTAGTTCACTTAGATCATAAGTAGCTCGTAGTCGAGCGAAATTCCTTTGAGTTTACTGTATAAAATCTTAGAAAAATTTTAAAAAAAAAAAAATCTTTCTTTGTGAAAAGTTGTTGAAATTTTGCATTTAGTAAAAGTTTTTTGTTTCCAGCTTTTTCATTCATTTTTTTCTTTCATATTTACACATCATCAGTTTCACCCTCATACCCCTTGACATAATAAAAATCCATAAAAGCAAAGCTAATTTTAAGATATACTAGACTTTTATGTTTGTAGGGTTCACAAACTAGTTCAGGATTAGGGCCTTGGATTAGGTTGGAGAGGAAACTCTTCAAGGCCATTCAAAACCAAACATTAGAGTCTGAGATAGGGAGTGTCTAAGTCCAGTTTTGTGGAAGTTATCTGGGACCCCCCTCTAACACAGGGGATAAACACAAGGTCGTGTGCGGAAAGGTAGTGGAGATAACCCCTCCAAAGCCGGACCAATCGTAGTGGAGAACACATATAGAGGGCTTGTTTTGGGATTCTGTTGTTTGCATTTGCCACGGGGATTCATGGGTCTCGAATCTGTTTGAGGTCCACAGTTTTCTTCCAGACCATTTTTTCTCGATACCCTTGACAGGTTTCGGGCTCGATACCCTGCTCATTGTGGTCTACCCGACTTTCGACTATACCCGCCTGGTGATTGTTCGCGTGTTGGCAACCTATTTGCCAATTTTTTGAGGGACATACACAGGTGACTGCGGGGGTATACTATGGTACCTAGGAAAGAAATCAGGCCACGCTTTGCAAAGTATACCCGGAGGGTGCTTCCGTGTTCGAGTTGCACTTGCATCGGTAAGTTGCTCTAGTGTTGGTTGTTGTAACTGTTCTTCCAAGCAATTTAGTGATTGATTGTCTTATCTCTTAGGGGATTCTTTTTAGTGTGTGTTACTTTTTCACATTTAGCATACCTTAGAGTTTCTTGTATCTTCTCACACAGTGGAGGATCCCGAGCTCTGCTGGTCATGAAGGCATCTTGGCCTGCCGCCGGTTACACTGGAGCCACCCCTGCCACCATTAAGGCGGAAGCTAGACCAACAAGGGTCTTTTGAAGCGACCGGGTTACAAACCTTTGTGCCCGAAAAACTCCCGGAGGAATCAACCACCACTCTTGGCT
>JZKD02S0405219.1:6985-18132 GCA_000966675.3 Picea glauca | reverse complement strand
ATTGATGTCAAAGGAATAATGTATTGTCATAGTATATTGATGAAGTATGTATTGTCATTGTTGTAAATGAATTAATGTCAAGTGAAGTCATGGATAAATGATGCATAGATGATGTCATGCATAGATGAAGATGGATTGATGTGTTGTCATTGATATATGATGCATAGGTGGATTGATCCACTAATGTATTGATTGTTGGATCATGTGGTCATGCATAGAATCAATGACAAAGGGACAATGTCATAGTGATGTGTTGTCATGGGTTATTCTGATTTGTATTGATGACTCATTATTGTCTTGTCATGGTTGATAGGAAGTACAAATGGATGAACTCCAAAGTGGTCCCCTTATGGTGAAATCCCTCACGGGAAGACGCTTTGTGGTTGAGTTATCCTAGAAGTATGGTTAGAAAACCCATGCTTAATTGTGGAATAATGAGATGAATATCAATGAATTTGTCAGTGAAACTATCCTAGATAGGTAATGTTTGTCATGCCATTTCTGGTGGTATGTGGAACGTCACATAACTCCTCACGGTTTGAGAGTTATGGCCTTACAAAGTTGGAGAACCCTCATATGTTGGCTATAAGCCCCAAAAGGTCAAAGAAGTCAAAGTTCTTACAAAGAAGAAATTATTTAAATAATAAAATGAAGTGATAAAGGCAAAGAGGATTATTTAAATAATAAATTAAATGGAGAACTTTCTAATTATGGAAAGTGGTTATAAGAGTGTAACCCTAAAATGAGGAAAGTGGGTTAAGTGGACAACTAGCAATTGGATATATGGACAAATGGCCAATTGGACAAAGTTGGACACAAGTGGCCATGTGAACAAAGTGGCTATGTGGAGAAAGTTGGATAAAGGTGACTATGTGGAAAAATGGTTATGTGGATAAAGTGGATATGTGGACAAAGTGGCCTAGTGGATGCTTCTAAGGAAGCTACTTGGAGAGTATAAATAAGAGGCAAGGGTCTCTTGTAGATATATCCCTCTAGAGAATACGTTGAAGATCTATTATGTGGAAGAGAGTTACTGCAAGATTTCATGGACGCATCAAATTTTTCGTAAGTCTGAGGTCTTGGTGGTGAAAGTTTCGAAAGTTCAGAAACCCTAGTTTCTGAAGAAGTACGCGAGCAACAGTGGGTGAGAGCGCGTACATACATGGGTTGTAGTGAGACAAAGAGCGTACAAACACAAGATGAAGGAGGTCAGAGCACGTTCAGTTGGAGAAATTCATGGAGACTTGAGTATGAGTTGGTGCCTGGTTTCTGAAGAATGAAGCAAGTTCTATATATGCATTCTATGGGCTCAGATCTGTCATAGAAATTCAGGTATGGTTACATGATTGTTTTGATGGATACTCTTGCTTATTGTATGGTAAATGATTAAGGCATTATTGGTATGGTTGTTTTGATATGGTTTATGTTGGTTGATTGACTGAGTGAGCAACACTCTGATGTTTCAGTACTGATACAGTTTCCATAGTATAGTGGTGCTTATACATGATTAAGTAGCATTCATATTGTATGGTTGAGGAGCATGAGTAAGTTGTTGGAGAACATAGATGTGTTGAGATAGGTTATGGCACATATTGGACAGTGAAAGATAGAAGTGGATGTGACTGAAGGCTGCAGAGGATCTGAGTTTTCAAGAAGAGAAAACCCTAGTTGTTCATAAGGCATACAGATGCTGCAATATAGATAGGTTGTGCACATACGTGGGTTGTACTACTGGTAGGGCATGTACGTACGCATGTTGCACTATTGACAGGTCGTGTACATGTTGACAGATTGGCATCTGTTGAGGATTGAATCCTCTTCTCAGTTGGTGTTGAGTTGTGTAAGTTGAGTCTTGCATTGCAGAGCTAGTGCTCTTGTAGAGTTGTACTCTATTCAATTGTTGTTGATGACCCAAGGATTGTAGTCCATAATAAAAATAAAATTGTACATACATCTTGTGTTCTTTGTGTTCCTTGTGGCAATGACTTATTGATGATATATGTTGTTGTTATATGTTCACATTTAACTGGTTATAAATGACAATAATAAGTGATGAGTAAATGGTGATTGCTAACTAAGAAGTTTTGTGAAGGGAAGTGGAAAAAGAGCCCTACATTGATTCACCCCCCCCCCCCCTCTCTTAGTGTGGTCAGTGTGTCCAACAACATCAACACCTAGCACTTACCTCCCTAAGATTTCCCTTTGAATCCCAATCAAATAATAGAATATAAATGTTTCTACCTACTTTCCACAATTAGAAATTAGAATCCTACATTTGGAGGTGCCATTGGTAAGTCTCCTTTGATTTAACAATATTTTTCAGGTGATGAGAATGGGGAACTATGAGAAAATTCCTAAGCCAATGACTCTCTTGTGAGTTAATCTAGGTCATTTGGGGGTGTTCTACCCCCTTTGATATTATCCACTCTTAAAAAAAGAAAGCATGATTTCTTACTAACCAAATTTTCTAGGATAAGAATTTTGGAGTTGTAATCCAAAACCATTCCAACAGTGGCTTCTTGACAAGGCTACCATGATAGGATTTTTTCCATTGTATAATAATATATCACCAATCTCTAGGAAAATCCATTAGATTGCCCAATTATGCTAAAGAATACTTCCATACTTGTTTAGCAAATTTCATGCTAAAAATATGATTGATTGTTTCCTCTGCAAAAAGGTGAAGGGGACAACACAAGGGTCCCTATATCCCTCTTTTATGAAGATTCTCAAACATTATGATCATTTTTTACGCTAATATCCAATAAAAGAAATTGATTTTGGGGAGAAGGCCCCCTTTCCAAAATCTCTTCTAGAAGATGTATTAAGAAGGGAGATATTGAGATTGTTGGATGGTTTCATATCCCCTCTTCATTGTATAAGGTTCACTGGAATTTCCCCATCCCTTACTATAGACTTAAGAAAGTGTATTGACTACAATTATTCCTTGAAGCTGGTGCAAGAGAATGGAGAAGGGAACTTGAAGGTTCTTTGAAGGATGCTATATCTTCCACCCTAGCCATTTTATATCTTCATTTGAATCCCAACTCAAGATGTCATACAAAGAATGAAATTCTTGAGAGGAAAACCATGTTCGTAACTCTTATAATACCTAAGAGTGAGAGATGGACAATCTCCTATGATCTGAAATGGATCATTATATATTCTTCCATCTATCTTGATACTTTTTGGGTGGAAAAATTGAAGGAGTTTTCTTTCAAGGCCCTTTTTAGGGGTAGGTCCTAGTTTGTTGATTTGGGGTCTGGAGCCTTCCAGAGTCAGTTTTAGGCAAAAAATGGAACTTTTTGGGGACAAAAAATGGTGAGCATGTATCTTATACACGCAACACTATTCTACACACATAATATTTCCAACGGTGTGAATACCACCTTAATCGTAATTCGTATCTAGAAGTTATGCCTCCCACAAATTTAACTCCCTATTGACCACCATGGTACCAAGAGGATGACATGTCAACCCCCATTACTCACACATATGGGGATAGTCACGTGTGGAATTTCAATAATATTCTATAGGATCCAAAACCCTAACACTAATTGAGGGTCAAGGCATGCAAAAACCCTAATCCTAACCATAGACGACTATTAGGCTATGTTAAATACTAGGCCGCTAAAAAGAGAAAGGGTTCCATTATTTTAGTAGTGTTATTGTTTGATAGTTTAGAAAAGCATATACGGTTGGTTTATTGAAGCATAATAAAGGAGGTAGTAGATTCTATCACAACGATTCAGACCACAATGTCCAGGACAATTCCATAGAGAGTGCCCCTTTCTTTGTACTTGTACTTATTAACTAAGGAAAATAGATCAAAGCATAGGCCTCACCTTATAGCTGGGTTTTTCCCGTATTGGATTTCCTAGGTCACGTCTTATGTTTATTTGTGTGGATGGTGTGTTCATTTTCTAGTTCTTTCATTTTAATTTCATTTATTTCCATAAATTTTAGCACTAAGATAATAATAATAAATATAAGATCTAAGGTAATAAACTACATTATAAAATATTTCAATACAATGTAAGATTTTTTGTGACAAATTGTTCCAGTGGAATATCCATCGTAGTTTAAAGATCATCCCAATAATCTTATAATTCCATATCTACATGGATTTTCCATTCCCAAGGATCCAATATAGTTGTGATTGCAATATGGGTATTGATGCCTTGCATAGTATCTATATGGGAGAAACTTTGGAGTCAAGTAGAAACCCATTAAGGCACCTAAGTTGATGGTGTGTCAAATATTTTTTGTGGATATATGACTTCCACCATTTAAATTTTCTTTATACTAGCCTCTAGATCATTTTGGCTCCAAGATCTTAATTCAAGAGATGAGAGACACGAATGACCAATCTTCCTCTATCATACAAGGCCCAACCAAATTTCCAATTTACCAAGTGATGCCTTTTTTTAAAGGATTCACTTCCCCTCAANTTTGTACTTGTACTTATTAACTAAGGAAAATAGATCAAAGCATAGGCCTCACCTTATAGCTAGGTTTTTCCCATATTGGATTTCCTAGGTCACGTCTTATGTTTATTTGTGTGGATGGTGTGTTCATTTTCTTGTTCTTTCATTTTAATTTCAGTTATTTCCATAAATTTTAGCACTAAGATAATAATACTAAATATAAGATCTAAGGTAATAAACTACATTATAAAATATTTCAATACAATGTAAGATTTTTTGTGACAAATTGTTCCAGTGGAATATCCATGGTAGTTTAAAGATCATCCCAATAATCTTATAATTCCATAGCTACATGGGTTTTCCATTCCCAAGGATCTAATATAGTTGTATTGCAAGATGGGTGTTGATGCCTTGCATAGTATATATATGGGAGAACCTTTGGAGTCAATTAGAAACCCATTAAGGCACCTAAGTTGATGGTGTTTCAAATATTTTTTGTGGATATATGACTTCCACAATTTAAATTTTCTTTATACTAGCCTCTAGATCATTTTGGCTCCAAGATCTCAATTCAAGAGATGAGAGACACGAATGGCCAATCTTCCTCTATCATACAAGGCCCAACCAAATTTCCAATTTACCAAGTGATGCCTTTTTTTAAAGGATTCACTTCCCCTCAACCAAAATCATGTCTTTGTTGATTTGGTGCATGATGCTTACAAGAGCTAAAAGGGGATATAAAAATAAAATATGTAGGGAGGAGAGGACTAATTTGATATGAACCACATGCCAAGATGAATAAACGATGATCCTATTGGGACATTTTGAGTTTAATATTTTACAGAATAGGAGCCTAGTCCATGGCCATGGAATGAATGTGGGTTACTGGAACACCTAAATATTTGAAGGTATTCTATTTAGGGGCCATAAAAATTCCAAAATTTGAGCTATGCTATTTAAGAAAGGAAAAGAGACATTCCACCCATAGATATTTCTCTTCTACTTGTTTATAGGACCACCATTCGCATCTCAATAGGAATCCACAATATGTTTTAATCTTTGATATATTTTCACCAAGGATACTCTAATCAACAAGTTGTAATTGGAAAATTCAAAATAGTTTATGGCTTTTAATTTGTGAACTGTACTAACTCCAGTGCCAAGAATTCCTTGAGTTTTGGATTTATCCAACTTTCTTCTCAAAATATTGGACCATCAAGATATAGAGCATTGGTGAAAGGGAGAATACTTTAAAAAATCCTCCCGAGCATTGGAAAAAGGAGGTCAATGAACCATTAATCAAGAGAGATATACATGGCTATTTGATGCATGCGTTAATCCAATCAAAGAATTTTTAAGAGATTCCAAAATTCTTGAGAACAACAAACAGAAAATTATGTCAAACTCTATCAAAGGCATTGACCATATTTGTTTTGATTACCATACATTTTATTACTTAGATCTACTTGAATGAATGGCATCCTATACAAAGAATATATTATAAGTGATTTTTCTCCCTTTGATAAAGCCTCCTTGCTCTTATAAGATTAGTCTTAAAAGAAAGGAGCTAAGGTGACCTGCTATAATCTTGGTGAGGATTTTGTAAGATGAATTACAAAGGGATATCGGTTAGAATGTAGAGAAAGAAGTGTATTTTATTTCTTTTGGGATGAGAGCAAGAAAAAAGAGTTAATATAACCCCCAATCTAATCCATTCAATTTTATTCATTGAGATTTCATCATAGATTTATTTTTATTGTCAGCCAAAATGCTCTGAAGGAGTGAATTATGAATATGTTTAACCCTGAACATTTATCTGATTCCAAATCCCCTATTTCCTAAATCACTTCCTCTTAAAATATATCATGAAGGTATTGTTTGTTATCCTTGGCTAAAATAAGGAGAGTGATATCCTAAATCATGTTGATCCAAAATGTGTTAAAAGGGAGAAGACCTTCCAAATATATCTCGTAAAAGTGCTTATGTATCACTTGGAGAATACCTTTGAAATGACATATTTTTTGGCCATCTCCAAGATAGATTTCTTGAACATGATTCTTAAGTTTTCAAGCCTTAGCCTGCTTATGAAATAATTTGGTGTTTGTGTCCCTATATTTTACCCACAAACTTTGAGAATTGAGCCACCAATGATCTTTCTCCTTTCTACATGTTTTGGGTATTTGATTAGCAATCACCCTCTCCTTCTTCATCATTTCTCATTGATTGTTTGGTATTCCATGATGGATTGGATATTGCCAGGCTACAATTGAATCTCTTATTATTCGATTACTAGGGAAACGAATGATTGCTTAGCCCATTCTTTGAGATGAATCTCAGTCTTTTTTATCTTTATCTCCTAAACGAGGTAGGGGGAATCCATGAACCAAGGTTTCCAAAGGTTTTTGGATGAACTTCCAAGAATATTCATGTTGTATCCATAATGGATTAAATTTGAAAGGGATTAACCCATAATCCTATTTTTCTCGAAAGCACATTGAAATTGGTTTGTGATCAGAAATGGATAATAGTGGATGTGGGAATTTTCAAAAAAAATGTTCCCCATATAAGGAAATGATCTATCCTCTCAAATATGTACCCCATTCCCAACCTTTTGTTACTCCAAGTGTACATTACACTCTTTAGCTTGAGACCAAATACATCTTAATTTGCAATAATTTCATCTACTTGTTCTCGATAAGTATCTCATATGAAGGTTCCTCCTCACTTATCAAGTGGACATAGAACCAAATGTAAGTCACTTGCCAATATTCTATTGATGTTAAACATAATGTCCCCAAAATTGTAATGCAGTGGGAGCTTGTTAATTCCTACTTCTGCCTATGACACATTGGTACATAAATGTTGAAGAGTTAAATATATTGGCCTATAAACTTGTTTACAAGTAGTGTGAACAAATAATGTTCCATTCTAGTACAATCAAGAAGATCAAACATTATTAAATCCCACATAGTGCATATGCCCCTAGAGGCTCCTAAATCACTCACTACATTTCCTTGGTTTTATTTCCAAAATTTGCTTCTAACCTATAAAATTACATCCTTATTGAACTTTGATTCTTAGAGGATGAAAATGTTTGGTTTCTCTATATGGATTAGATCCCTTACTACCTTTTACTTCCCTATGATACAAAACCCATGCAATTCCAAGAGAGGAGTTTATATAATGAATTTAAAATACATAAATGATAATAATAATTAATAAGATAAGGGACACAACCCTTCGCCTTCATGACTAGTCAATGCAAATAAGTATATCATCATAAGGCTCATTGCATTATATCCCATTCATTCATTTATAAGTTATATATTATTTATCTTATATGGATTTCAACTAATTTTCCTTCCTATGTTGGATATTTTACTATATATATNCATACAAGGCCCAACCAAATTTCCAATTTACCAAGTGATGCCTTTTTTTAAAGGATTCACTTCCCCTCAACCAAAATCATGTCTTTGTTGATTTGGTGCATGATGCTTACAAGAGATAAAAGGGGATAGAAAAATAAAATATGTAGGGAGGGGAGGACTAATTTGATATGAACCACATGCCAAGATGAACAAACGATGATCCTATTAGGACATTTTGAGTTTAATATTTTACAGAATAGGACCCTAGTCCATGGCCATGGAATGAGTGTGGGTTACTGGAACACCTAAATATTTGAAAGTATTCTATTTAGGGGCCATAAAAATTCCAAAATTTGAGCTATGCTATTTAAGAAAGGAAAAGAGACATTCCACCCATAGATATTTCTCGTCTACTTGTTTATAGGACCACCATTCACATCTCAATAGGAATCCACAATATGTTTTAATCTTTGATATATTTTCACCAAGGATACTCTAATCATCAAGTTGTAATTGGAAAATTCAAAATAGTTTATAGCTTTTACTTTGTGAACTATGCTAACTCCAGTGCCAAGAATTCCTTGAGTTTTGGCTTTATCCAACTTTCTTCTCAAAATATTGGACCATCAAGATATAGAGCATTGGTGAAAGGGAGAATACTTTAAAAATTCCTCATGAGCATTGGAAAAAGGAGGTCAATGAACCATTAATCAAGAGAGATATACATGGCTATTTGATGCATGCGGTAATCCAATCAAAGAATTTTTAAGAGATTCCAAAATTCTTGAGAACAACAAAGAGAAAATTATGTCAAACTCTATCAAAGGCATTGACCATATTTGTTTTGATTACAATACATTTTATTACTTATATCTACTTGAATGAATGGCATACTATACAAAGAATATATTATAAGTGATTTTCCTCCCTTTGATAAAGCCTCCTTGCTCTTATAAGATTAGTCTTAAAAGAAAGGAGCTAAGGTGACCTACTATAATCTTGGTGAGGATTTTGTAAGATGAATTACAAAGGGATATGGGTTAGAATGTAGAGAAAGAAGTGTATTTTATTTTTTTTGGGATGAGAGCAAGAAAAAAGAGTTAATCTAACCCCCAATCTAATCCATTCAATTTGATTCATTGAAAATTCATCATAGATTTATTTTTATTGTCAGCCAAAATGCTCTGAAGGAGTGAATTATGAATATGTCTAACCCTGAAGATTTATCTAATTCCAAATCCCCTATTTCCTAAATCACTTTCTCTTAAAATATATCATGAAGGTATTGTTTGTTATCCTTGGCTAAAATAAGGAGAGTGATATCCTAAATCATGTTGATCCAAAATGTGTTAAAAGGGAGAAGACCTTCCAAATATATCTCGTAAAAGTGCTTATGTATCACTTGGAGAATACCTTTGAAATGACATATTTTTTGGCCATCTCCAAGATAGATTTCTTGAACATGATTCTTAAGTTTTCAAGCCTTAGCCTGCTTATGAAATAATTTGGTGTTTGTGTCCCTATATTTTACCCACAAACTTTGAGAATTGAGCCACCAATGATCTTTCTCCTTTCTACATGTTTTGGGTATTTGATTAGCAATCACCCTCTCCTTCTTCATCATTTCTCATTGATTGTTTGGTATTCCATGATGGATTGGATATTGCCAGGCTACAATTGAATCTCTTATTATTCGATTACTAGGGAAACGAATGATTGCTTAGCCCATTCTTTGAGATGAATCTCAGTCTTTTTTATCTTTATCTCCTAAACGAGGTAGGGGGAATCCATGAACCAAGGTTTCCAAAGGTTTTTGGATGAACTTCCAAGAATATTCATGTTGTATCCATAATGGATTAAATTTGAAAGGGATTAACCCATAATCCTATTTTTCTCGAAAGCACATTGAAATTGGTTTGTGATCAGAAATGGATAATAGTGGATGTGGGAATTTTCAAAAAAAATGTTCCCCATATAAGGAAATGATCTATCCTCTCAAATATGTACCCCATTCCCAACCTTTTGTTACTCCAAGTGTACATTACACTCTTTAGCTTGAGACCAAATACATCTTAATTTGCAATAATTTCATCTACTTGTTCTCGATAAGTATCTCATATGAAGGTTCCTCCTCACTTATCAAGTGGACATAGAACCAAATGTAAGTCACTTGCCAATATTCTATTGATGTTAAACATAATGTCCCCAAAATTGTAATGCAGTGGGAGCTTGTTAATTCCTACTTCTGCCTATGACACATTGGTACATAAATGTTGAAGAGTTAAATATATTGGCCTATAAACTTGTTTACAAGTAGTGTGAACAAATAATGTTCCATTCTAGTACAATCAAGAAGATCAAACATTATTAAATCCCACATAGTGCATATGCCCCTAGAGGCTCCTAAATCACTCACTACATTTCCTTGGTTTTATTTCCAAAATTTGCTTCTAACCTATAAAATTACATCCTTATTGAACTTTGATTCTTAGAGGATGAAAATGTTTGGTTTCTCTATATGGATTAGATCCCTTACTACCTTTTACTTCCCTATGATACAAAACCCATGCAATTCCAAGAGAGGAGTTTATATAATGAATTTAAAATACATAAATGATAATAATAATTAATAAGATAAGGGACACAACCCTTCGCCTTCATGACTAGTCAATGCAAATAAGTATATCATCATAAGGCTCATTGCATTATATCCCATTCATTCATTTATAAGTTATATATTATTTATCTTATATGGATTTCAACTAATTTTCCTTCCTATGTTGGATATTTTACTATATATATTATAAACTATTTTTCATTTCATTTCTACCAAATCCCCTTCCAAGGCACTTCCAATGATTTTTATCCCTTGTCCACAGATTTATCAAAGATCTCTTATTCTAGGTCAGTTGGACCACACATATATTTTGGCCATTTTAAGTTCAAGAAATTTCATTGAAAAAATATCATTCACAACAAATTGAAGATTTTGGTTCCCTGTACATTGAAGGGTTGTGAAAATCATCTAATACTAGCATTAAAAAATCTATAATTATAAATGTAAAAAATTAAACAATATTAAACTTCCCCAACTTTGTTCTAAGGATGCACATAAGGAATCGTTGAATCAAGTCAATTGGATTTAGCTCAGGTGGTTGGGAGGAATGATCGTTATCCTCCCCACTTAGGTTCAATTCTTGTAAGTGACATGTTGAACTCATAATGAGTATGTTTTCACAATGGCTTTGGGCCTTTTGTTGATTTACCTTATGCCCCGAAGATTCTAGATTTTACCCTAGGTATCATCCTCAAAATGATGGAAAGTACTGAGGGTTTTCCCTAATATTTA
>JZKD02S0405185.1:271444-308569 GCA_000966675.3 Picea glauca | reverse complement strand
ACGTCGCTCAACGATTTCTTCTGGCTTCGGCTGAGTATTGAAAATTCGATCCGGCTGAGTATTGAAAATTCGATCTTTCATGGCATCTCTGCAATTCAACATCACCAGAAAGCCGGCCGGCCGTCCTCGTTGCTCCATCCCTGCCTACTCCTAAAGAGTGTCCATACCTTTCCAATATCGATGATCAAGCGACCCTCAGATTTCATGTTACCGTCGTTCAGTTCTATCGGTTCGACCCATCGAAGAAGGGTGAGGACCCCGCCAGAGTTATCAGAGGAGGGGTGGCCGACGTTTACGGTTTTAGTGTTCTACTACCCTTTTGCCGGAAGAGAGAAGCGCCCGATGGTAAGCTCGTGGTGGAGTGCACGGGAGAAGGCGTGCTGTTTCTGGGTCGCTCTGGAAGAATTCGGAGACTTCCAGTGGTCCTTTCCCTGCTGGCAAGGTCTTCTGCACGACGTGCCGTGCTCACAGACTATTATCGATTCTCCTCTCCTTCTTATTCAGATTAATTCATTCATGCTCGGAATCGATTTTCTTTGATCAATTCAATTCGTATTCGCGCACATTTGTTATCGGGTGTGGTGGCGTTGAATGCTATTCTTCCAATCGAACTTGTGATTTCTGAACGTACTGCTTATCATGACGTTTCAGGTAACGCGCCTGAGATGCGGAGGGTTCATATTCGCCATCACTTTTAATCACACCATGACCAACGGACATGGCCTCGTTCACTTCATGAACGCTCTCGCCTAAATGACGAAGGGGTCTACGAGGCTTTGGGTTCTCCCGGTTTGGAAAAGAAAAAACCTCCGACCCCGACTAATCCCGTTGTCAAATTTCTCCACTACGAATACGATCAAATAGAAGACAAACATGGGCAGATGGTACCCGCTAACGAGTTGATCCACAATTCACTTTTCGTCGGACACAATGTGATCGAGTCGCTGAAGAGGCAAGCAGTATGGCAAGGCAAGTACTCAACCTTTGAATTTTTGTCAGCCTTTTTGTGGCGTTTGAGAACGAAGGCTGTCCAACTTCCCGTGGAGCAGGAAGTTCGGTTCATATTCACCGTGAATGCCAGCACAAAATTCGACCCGGCGCTTCCTAAGGGCCGGGTCGAATTTTAATAACTTCAGTTTTAAATTATGTCTTAGTTTCCTTTCATCCTTGAAAAAGAGAAATTTTACCATAGGTTCTGAAATGCCTAACCCGTCTCCGCTCTTGTCTATGCCTTTGTTGCTGGTGGATCTAGTGACCTGATAGGAGAATGTTATTTGGATCAGGATGAGAACATCCAACTCCTTCTGTTCCTGTACCTGCAGTGAGAATCCATGCGACTATTATTCTTATTATTATTATTATGGGCTTCTCAAGCACTTTTGGTTTATCATTCCTTATAATATCATGGTCCTGGCTTATTGTAAAACTAGTAATAATGATTGAACGGAGCAACCTCACGATTGGATTGTGATGGTTCACTTATTTCTCTTTCACTTCCTTCACATGATGAGCATGATGAGTAGTCCTGCCCAAAGAAGTGTTGATGTATAAGTTTACTTAGGATAGGTAGGCCATGTCATATTTTTTTGGTTGTTTATGGATAATCACCATGTGCTTCTTTGACTTATCCCATCCATCTACTTGTCTCATTACTTCATGAGAGAGTTATCCATCTACCTTCATCAATGTTGTCTCCTCTCAACCTATTATAAATAGAGGAGCTCTTCAATGTAATCATCAAGCAGATTTAATATATCATTCTCTCCTTTGTAGAAGGTTGTTGGTCTTTGCAGTTATCTTGTTGTGCTTGTTATATTGTTTTTCTCAATATCTACATGGTATCAAAGCTAAACTGCAAACCCCTTCTCATTTTTTATGATAGATGCAGTAAGCCATCGGTGGTCTTCTCATGTGGATGCTTCGCGGAGTTAAAGTCTGAGTTTTTTTTTCTCTCTACTTACCTGCTTGCCGATCCAGATTGGTTTCTGTCTCGATCGTTGGTTTCTGTCTATTGATGGAACCCTCCACAAACGGTCCAACACTCAAGCAGCCAAAGGCAGAACTCTCCACAACGGTCCAGCACTCACGCAACTCATCTGGAAACGCACCCAGCATGCGCCCATGGTGAAAATCTATCCACAAAGTGCCTTGCTGGCTTAGCTCGACCAACAACTCGCCCAAACAATCCTTCCATATGCTCAGCTCGCCCAATCCGTCTAGCACTAGTCCAACTCATCTAGAGACGCGCCCAACTTGCCCAGCGCGTCCAACAAAGCGTCCAACTTTCGCCCTTGGTGAAAATCGATGTCTGGTTTGTTTTTTGTTTGAGCAGATCTGTAATTTTATGAAAATTTTGGGGTTTACTCTTCAACAACTTTTTTTATGGTTGCCATTGTTTTGGCTGCTCTGTTTAGCTACTCCAATAGTTGAACTCGATGGTGATGGAGAGCTTTCATCTTGGGAATGAAATCGAGCTTGAGAACAACTCAAAATTCTCTTCCATCAACATTGCAAGCGGCACAACCACTTCCCCTTTGTCAAGATCCCAAAGCATTGTAACCCCTTCTTTGCCACTACGGGCGCAAAGTAAGTCGACGACCATCAAGGACGATAGACGGTGGTCTATGATTGTTTTTATTAATTCCATTTGGTTACGTGATTTTGCAGTCTAGTCTATTGGATTCTTAATGGCAGATTGGTGAGGATTGTCTACATTCTGAGGCTTCTGTTGAGAGTGTGGTCACAAGTTAAGGGAATCATGGGACGTCCCTCCTCCATAACCTTTGGCTGAGCAGAACCATACCTCAACGACCAGGGCGTCTCCATTTTTTTTCTACTTTATATCTTCATTACTCAGTGTTTTCCAGCTGGAGATATCGTGGAGACCGTGTTACATGTGCCTTAGCTCTCTGATTACGTGTTACATGTGCCTTAGCCTTTTTTTTTAAATACGTACTGGTATTTTAAAAAAATTGTAAAGTAGTTGTAAATTCTTTTGGAACTCTCTGATTTAAGGCTTAGCTTCCAAACCTTTCTATTGTAAACAGATTACATAGACATAAATCTGTGTTTTCTTTGTATTATCTATTGTAAATGGCAGAGTTAAGGATTGTTGAGCTCCTAACTCTCCATAATTATCATACATGGAAACTTAAGATGCAACAGTTGTTGCAATCAAAAGGGCTCTGGCAGATGTTGGCCGAGGCTCAACCTGTGTTCACTAAGGAAATCAAGAGGTTCGCCTATCAAAATAAACTTGATGAAGCCATGGGCCTCATCAGTTTACATGTGTCAGATAGCTTGTTGTTCCACATAGTTGATTATAAGACTCCGAAAGCAAGTTGGGACAAGTTGGATTCCTTATTTGGAAAAATCAATGAATTTCGAGCCCTACAATTGGAATAGGAGTTGTCATCACTGGTACCGGATGAGCATGCATCCATTGAAGACTATCTCACCAAATTTAGGGCACTAGTGGCTTAACTAAAAGGGTGTGGAAAAACTAAATCAGATAAAGAGTGCATCTTCTTGATTTTATCCAAGCTAAAAGGTCCTTATCAGGTATTTTCTTCTACATTTTATTCTACTATGGATGCACTAGGAAGTGAGTTTAAAATGCCTTCCTTTGAGATTTTCTGTGAGCATCTTACCAGAGAACAATCTAAGCTTACTCAATTAGATGCTCTTTCTGGCTCTAACAATAAGGCTCTTGTGGCTCATAACACCAAAACTAAGCACAAGACTCTGTATAAGCAGAAGAAAGATTTTGCTCCAACTGGTGAGTTTACCTCCAAGTCTCAGTAGAAAACAAAACCATTTCCTCCATCTTCCAAGTTTGGCGAGTCTTCCTCCAAGGAAAAGAAAAAGAAGTCAAATGACACTTGTAGCTTTTGTGGTGGACTTGGGCATGTAGAGTATAAGTGTTGGTTGAAACTTGAAGCTTTGAATGAAGCCATGAAGCAGCATAAGATTTCAGTACCAAAACCTTCTTCTACTAGTAAAGGACATGCTTTATCATCTCAAGCTTTGTATGCATCTTCAAATAGTTGGATACTTGATTCTGGTGCTTCACACCACATGACTCTTTCTCATGAATTGTTGTCTTCTACATCTAAATGTAGAATTTCGCAGATTGCAGTTGGAGACTCTACACAGCTGGATGTTCTTGGATATGGTACAGTGCAGTTAGATAAAGGGTGCATTAATGATGTTCTTCTTGTTCCTCACATCTCTACAAATCTTCTCGCTATATATCAAATTTGTCATTCTGGTAATGGGAAAATAGTAGAGTTTTCTCCTAATGATGTAATCATTAGAGAAATACAAAATCCAGACATTGTTGTTGCATCTGGAAAAGTAGATCATAGTTCTCGACTGTATAAGTTTGCTTCTTTTGAGTCTTCCTTAGGTTCCACTTTCATTGCACATGTTGATGCTTTGAGTAAGCTTTGGCATGAAAGATTTGGACATCTCAACTACAGATATTTGCAGCAGTTGAGTACCCAATAATTGGTGCTTGGTCTTCCTAAAGTTTCTTGTATTGATGGAGTTTGTCTAGGTTGTGTCCTTGGAAAACAACATCAAGATCCTTTTCCTAAAGGAAAAGCATGGCGTGCTACAACACCTCTTGAGTTGGTACATAGCTATCTCATGTCATTTCCAACTCGCTCATTTTCAAGGGCTAAGTATGCACTCACCTTCATTGATGACTTCTCACGTCGCTCTTGGGTGTACTTTCTTAAGTACAAGAGTGAGGTCCTTGCTACTTTTAAGAACTTCAAGGCTTTTGTTGAGAAACAGTCATCTCTTTCTATCAAGAAACTATGCACAGATAATGGGGGGGAGTATGTCAATCAGGGATTCACATATTTTTGTAGAAAACATGACATTCAACATCAGCTCACTGTTCCCTACAACCCTCAGCAAAATGGTGTTGCTGAAAGAAAGAACAGAACACTAAAAGAAATGGCAAACTATATGATTCAGTCCAAGAACATGGCACCCTCCTTTTGGGTTGAAGCAGTAAACTGTGCAAACTACATTCAAAATAGGATGCCTCATCGGGCAGTACTGCATAAGACTCCAGAGGAATATTGGAGCCACATTAATCTTGATGTCTCTACTTTTAGAGTATTTGGTAGTCCAACATGGGCCTTAATACCAGTTGAAAAATGCAAATCTATGGAGAAGAAAAGCCAACCATTAATATTCATTGGTTATTGTGAGGACATAAAAACATATAGGTTATTTGAACCTATTACTAAAGAAGTATTTTTTGGACGAGCTATCCGTTTTGATGAAGGATTCAACCCCACATCAAATCCTTCTCCATCTTCAGATTGTCATGTAGACAATTGTGTTGAATTTTCTTTAGAAAATGATGATGAACCTTTTGAAGTTCAACATCAACCAGAAGAAAATCTACCACCTGCAACAATGGAGCATGAGCATCATGAACAAATTGATCTTGAACATGAAAAAATTGATCAAGAACATGAACAACTTGATCAAGAACTGCATCTCAAGAGGAGCTTTCGTGAGAGAAAGAGGCCTGATAGGTATGGCTATGAGCCAACTGATTTAAGCTATCCAGCCTTAGCCTCTTCCCCTATTCAATAAAAAACAATAGGTATCTCCTTCTTGAGTCATACTATCTCAAATGATCCACAACAATTTTCTGATGCTATTGGCATACCTGAGTGGGATGCTGCCATGTTAAAGGAGTATTCTTCATTGATGAACAATCACACATGGGATCTCACGTCTCTTCCAAAGGGACGAAAGCTAGTTCGCTGTAAATGGATCTATAAAACCAAGTATGCAGTAGATGGCTCTGTTGAAAAGCATAAGGCATGTCTTGTGGCCAAGGGATTTTCACAAGTTGAAGGGATTGATTACTTTGATACTTTTTCCCCTATTGCCAAGATGAATTCTATACGCCTTGTTCTTTTTCTTGCTGCTTCGCAAGGATGGTCAGTCTACCAGATGGATGTAAAGAGCGCTTTTCTACATGGTGACTTAGATGAGGAAATCTACATGGAGCAACCCCCTGGTTTTGTGCATGATTCTTCTCTTGTTTGTAGGCTTAGACATTCTCTTTATGGTCTCAAACAAGCTCCTCGATATTGGTATGAGAAGATGGATAGTTTTCTGATTTCTTCCACGTTTGATCGATGTCATTCTGATCCTACAGTTTACACTCAGAAGCAGGGAACTGATCTCTTGATTTTGGTTATGTATGTGGATGATTTAATTCTCACTAGGAGTTCTTCATCTATGATTCAGAGTATTCAACAAGCATTGATGGGACAATTCGATATGACAGATCTGGGGAATCTACATTATTTTCTTGGTCTCCAGGTTCTTCAGTCTTCTGAAGGAATCTCCATTTTTCAGCAGAAGTATGCACTTGATTTACTTCAGCGCTTTGGCATGGTTGATTGTAAACCTACTCCTACTCCATTTCAGTCAGGAGTCACACTTTCTGCTAGTTGCTCGTCACCACGTATTAATCCTTCATTGTATCGACAATTGATTGGGCGTTTGTTGTATCTGACTCATACACGTCCTGACATATCTTTTGCAATAGGACTTGTCTCTCGGTTCTCTCAATATCCTCATGAGAGTCACTGGAAGGCAGCTAAACGCATTCTGAGGTACATTTAGGGTACTACCAATTTTGGTATTCAGTACTCTTCTGGTGCATCTCATCTTGTGGGATTCATTGACTCTGATTGGGCTGGTTCGGTTGATGATCAAAAGTCCACATCTGGCTTTGTCTATTGTCTTGGCTCTGCACCTATTACATGGTCTTGTAAAAAGAAATCTGCAATTGCTTTATCCTCTGCGGAAGCTGAGTATCATGATGCAGTTATTGCAAGTCAAGAGGTTCTTTGGATTGAAAAAATCCTTACAGAGTTTGGCATTCAGCAGGATCGTCCCACCACTCTTTGGTGTGATAATCAGAGTGCCATACACATTTCTCGCAATCGAGTGGAACATCAACGAACCAAACACATTGAGATCCACATGCACTTCATTCGCCAATTCATCCAGGATGGTGTTCTCAACCTAGAGTATTTGCCTACTGAAGAACAAGTTGCTGACATCTTCACTAAACCTTTGGCATCACCTCGCTTTCTATAGCTACGATTGATGCTTGGGGTCAAAGAAGTTGTCTCTGGGGGGTTATCTTAAGACCTCCTACCTTCATTTTTCTGTTGTTTTCTCTCTTTAGGGGAGGAGTTTTTTTCCTACGGGTTTTCTCCTTTTCTCCACTTATGAGAGTTTGTATTGGATACATTAGTAGGCTAGTATCCATGACTCATATATTTTATTTTTTTTACTTCCCTAAGTTTCACTTATGGGGGGGTGTTGATGTATAAGTTTACTTAGGATAGGTAGGCCATGCCATCATTTTTTGGCTATTTATGGATAATCACCATGTGCTTCTTTGACTTATCCCATCCATATACTTGTCTCATTACTTCATGAGAGAGTTATCCATCTAACTTCATCAATGTTGTCTCCTCTCAACCTATTATAAATAGAGGAGCTCTTCAATGTAATCATCAAGCATATTTAATAGATCATTCTCTCCTTTGTAGAAGGTTGTTGGTCTTTGCAGTTATCTTGTTGTGTCTGTGATATTGTTTTTTTCAATATCTACAAGAAGGTTCGCTTCCTAAGCACCTATGTTTGCTAAACTCCAACTGGATCTGGTGGTGTTGCTACCTTAGCCACTAGCCATGATGCTAGAAAAATAAATAACTTGAAATGATTAAAAAGTTCATAAAACAATGAAATATTATATATGATAGTTATCATTGATTGGAAAGTAAAAAATATGTTACCTACCCACATATGCCTTATTCTTATCTGCATATTCTTTGGTAGATTCCTCAATCGTTCCTCCTTTCCATCACAGGCTGTGAATATGCATGTTGATCCTCCTTTCCATCATCAGGTTGTGAATATGCATGTCGTTTTCCGTCAAAGTATTCCAAATAATTTGCAAGGAAAGGCACACACATCATGTCCCCTTCCACCCTTGCGGAATAAAAACACATGTAACCTTGACCCATTAGAGCACAAACCCAGACACCCACCCTCCTTAACATCATCCTCAGAAAATGAACACAAAGACTTCAAATTCTTCTGCCTCCATAGAATTCTTGGCATGCACTAAGCATCTTTCTCCTGGTGCTTGTTTGTGGCTTTCGTCGATACACAGGATCCCATGCTAGTGTAACCAATTTCCTCAATCAATAAAACCCACTTCCCACCATCAAAACCCAAATCACAACATCACAATCTGTTATTGTTTAGACTTCGAATTTCAACGATTCAAATCCAAACAAAAAAAGGAAATCTCTACGTACTGAAGCAAGCTATAATATAGCTTCCTCTCAGCTGTACAAAAGAATTCAAACTGCTGGCCACGTGCAAACGAAATGACTTGACAATGGGTGGACCATTTTGAATATAGAAAATAGTATTGTATGGTGTAGATGCATGGTAAAGCTAGAAAGAGATAGTGTTGGTCCATGTTCTTAGGGCTTGAGAATTTGGGGTGCGTCGTACATTCATATTAGGGGTTCATTTTCATTCAGATTTGCTTGGGCGGGGGAGGAAAAGTAGGGCAGAGAACCAATTTCCCATTGATGTGGCATGCAAGGCAACCTTTCAACAAATGTATCCATGGATGCATGGAATGCTACAGTTGTCATACATGATATAATATTAATAGTTGTCAATTGGTTGTGCTACATTACACAGGAGGTGGCCACCAACACTACAATATAGTGGCAAAGATGGAATGGCACTTAATAATTATGATGGGATGTCTTGATAAATTCATCAAATGGAGAATCATACTTGTTGTTCTATCTTTAAATTATACAAGGTTTTTAGCTATTCTTTATGGTTATGTTATCCAAATGTTTCAGTTTTTTTGATACGATATTAGCTCGCAAAATGGTGATAGATAAGTGATGTTTTTCATAGAATTTAAATTGCCATGGTTGTTGCATTCTCTACGATCTCAAGGAGCTACAAAAAGGATTAAAGCAATGCAGGGCTTCAAGGCTTCTATAGTCAGTTGCCATCTCTGGAATTTCATTCATTTTTTGGTATTATATTAGATCAATTATATGTTTCAAAAATTATATATTGTAGGGATCCAAGCCCTGGAGGTACACTCGAAAATATTTTTTTTTCTTTTTTGGTACTGTATTAGATGAATAATATGTTTAAAAAATTATATATTGTAGGGATCCAAGCCTTGGGGAACACAGCCAAGGAGGTGAACATGCAGGGAATATATAAAAGTATCAATGCAAAAATCATGGGATATATATAACAACTAGTCTCTTGATTTCAAGGCAGAGGAGGATTCAATTCTTGAGGCCGAAACACTTTCAGACTTGCAACAAATTGCACCAAATTCATTGTTGGTTGCAATTCCCACTGTCGCTGCCTTCATCCCCCCTCCTACAGGTTGAAGATTCAGACGAACAACAAAAGGATGTAAGGATGTGGATGTTCATTGTTGTTATAGAAGTTATTTAACTTTAGTGCACCGTAGTCGTTTAGAAGTTAGTAGAGATTTGACCTTCCTAGTCATAGGCATATAATTTATCTGTAATTCAAAGTGGAAATATGTCTTTGAAACATCAAATGTTAGGCTTGTCCAATATTTTTTTTATAAATCACATGCACTCGTTATAGCTAAGAAATAAATGATGTATCGGTTGGAATATACACCATTGTATATCACAACTTACATAACATTTATTACTTTACTACAACCTTACACATTGGTGTATAACCAAGCTTACAGAGCATTTATTACTCTACTTTATCACTGTACTACAACCTTAGATAGCATTTATTATGTAGCATATTTATTTCCTTCATTTTAGAGGACGTGTGCTTTGCTTTCATGTTTGACAATGTGGTATGTCAAAATTCAGTTTCATCTTTTAGATATTCACTTTTGAAGGTGTAGATTTGTCCATAAGATTATTCATCATTTTATTATTTTGTGTTATTTTGTGACAATGATATACAAGCATTTATCATACTCATAGTGAAACCTTCTTGGATAATCATGAAACCTTCGTTAGACATTTATCATATTGAAACCTTTTTGGATAATCTTGTTGGATGGCTCCAAAACCTTTTTCTATATCCATATTTGAGGATACAGATTTTGGCACATGGTTACTCATTATTTTAATGAGTTTTTAGTTGGTGACGATGATATATTGATTGAGATGAATGGACAATTTAGACATCCATCTTGCTTCCAAAATTTCTATGAAGTATGTGAAACATGATAACCATTCTTATTGGAATGTAAGAACTTATTTATTGTTTTATTTTATTAATTTTTATATTAATACATAATTGATGTTTTTGTTTTTCTATTACTAGTTTAATTGATTGTTATTTTTGTTTTTGGGAAATAATTAAAACTATAATTTTCTGTTTATAGTATCTTTTTCCTTTGTACACCCAGGATACATTAAACTTGAGTTGCTTTGCAGTTTTAGAGTCCTTTTTGTACACTTTAAATTTTGTTCTCACAAATTTGTTTATTTTTTATTTGCAAAGATGACAACAGGACGTGAAGCCTGGCTTCTTGCTCAGGACTCCAACAAACAACATCTAAATATCACATACATGACTCCATATAATCACTGAAACATCACTTCATAAGAAACTAGTAAAATAGCCAATACTTCATCCACATTGGTGAAATTGAAGCATTTGTATGTATCATAAGAATATATGAGCTGAATACATTTGATGTAACTCTCAAGATGGTAAGAACATGTTACTTTGATTTCAAACGACCTCTTATCGGAAGACCAACGTTAGGAAATCTTTGTTTCAAAAAACTCATCCTTTTTCAACACTTGAGAGTGAAGTACAAGAGGATTTACAGTATAGGCCATTCCAATCGAATCCATTAAATGTAATCTCACGTCGATTGTATTCTTGTCTCCAAACCCTAGAGGTTGGTTAGCCATTGCTTCCTGCGAATGTAATGAGACCCTGGACTCAATATCTTTGCAGAGGATATTGCAACAATGAAGTCTATTACAATCTTATTGTTCTATATTTTTTGTGAACGGAATTCCAATTCTTAAACAACGTCCAAGAACCTCTCTGTCAGTGTTTCATCTCTTCGATGTGATACTCTAATCACCAATGAAACTACACATTGGTTGGACATCACTAGTATAGGGTGATATTGCTTTGTTTGTCTCTCTCTTTAATGTCATCGTTATCAAATTTCATGTCACTGGTTTAAAGAATCCATGTAACGAGTTTTAATTTGTAGCAACCTTTATGTTACCATACTTCGCGGAAATATAACACTCACTCTCAAATTATCAAACAACATGCATTTAAGCAATGAAACACATTTAAGCTCAGAGTAAGCATAAAAATTATTACTAACATAAATAATCCCTGGAATTAACATTAATCCAAATGCATAGCAGAATACATGATAATTATAATACACAGAGATACATAAACATAATTAAAGCATCATCTGGTACTTATCTTTAAAACAGTGGTAGTTCCACCAACCAAGTGCAGGCCTTCCACAAACCTCCCAGCCTTAAACCACACTGCTCGTCAGCTCAGCAGTGGGTCACCCCTGAGCTGGGACTAAGCTCCACCCCCAAGGCAGGGAATCCTAGGCTAGGATGAGGTTACAAGGAAAACACACAGTCACCGGAAAGGAATTCTCTCCCAGGAACCACTCATGCTCACTTCCCACATACTCTCCTTCCCCACATGCCTGTTCCACCCCAGGAGTATACACCTTCTCTATCACCTAGACAGTCCTTCGGCTACTAACCTTCCTTGCCTTGGGTTACAGCAACAGACTGGACCGAAAGTCTCCGAGCTTTGTGGCAGCTACAGGGTTCCTTCCAGGAGTTCTCTCCTTCCTCTGTGCACTCTCTCACCTGGAGAGAATCGCTCACAAGACAACAACCTGTTCTTCCAACCTCAATCACCTCTCTCACTTGGAGAGAGTGTTGTACCACTGGACAACAAGCCCCACGCAGTCCAGCGTTGCGTGGCCATAAAAACCAACGAGGAAAAACAAACACGGGCTTTCCAACAGGTTCAACAATGGCGGATGGTCTCCCGGATATGGCTTCGGACAAGACTCCACACATAGGCTCGATGCTCAGATAGAGGATGCTTTGGATTTTCATAAATTAACACCAGTTATTCTGAATCAACACACATACTTTTGTTGTTCAGAGGGTGTACGGGGCATTCTTTCAGAGGTCAAATGGGTTCACGCTCAGGCGGTCAAGTAGAATGGAGGAGAACCCCCATCATGGATCATCTCAGCCCTTTATTTGCATGGGCCAGAGTTGACATTTGTCACCCATGCAACTGCATGCATTCCTTTAGCATGCGTTCCTTCCATTTGGAAGTTATTTGTCTTTCCAAAAAAAAGAACTTAGGATAAAACATAATAATCACATGTCTTTTTGGAATAATATAAAAATATTATTCCCAAGGCTTAAGCCCTTAGGCTTAGCCCCTAGGCTCAACACTTAGCCCCTCTTTCCACCTTCCAGTCCCTATTCCCTTGCCCACTCTATGGAATCTTAGTCCCCCATCACTCATTCATCGTGGTCGGTCTGCACGCAGCGATGTTTATGTTTTTTATTAATGTTCTGCATTGATACATGTACACAATTAGGCTCTTGGCCTTCAACCCTTAGGCTATCTGGCCTAACAATCACATAAGCCCACCAAATTACATATAATTGGCTCACCAGCCTATAAAACATATTTACAATTCATTTCACAAGTATGATTTACAACAGGGATCGGCCTTGGGGACATTACAATCCCCCTCTCTTATTTTTGCACTGTCCTCAGTGCAACTTTCACACTGCATCTGCAAGCTTTTCAAAATTTTCAAAAATATGTGGGTACTCTACCCGCATAACATCTTCATGCTCCCATGTCACATTCTCAGGACCATACCAGGTCCACTGGACCTTTACAAGCCCTATAGCTCGATTTCGGAGCTGTTTGTTTTTCCTGTCCAATATGCGCATAGGATGAACTTGAAGAACACCTTTTGGTTCCACATGAATCACATTCCAATCGATAACATGATTAGCATTAGGTATATATTTCTTAAGCAGTGAAACATGAAACACATTATGTACAATCATAGATGCAGGCAATGCAAGCATGTATGCAACTAGCCCAATCCTTTCCAGGATTTCAAATGGCCCACAAAATCTTACTGCCAATTTGGCGCAACTTCCCAGCTTCAGGGAACTCCTGTTAGTTTTCACTTTCAAGAAAACATGATCACCCACTTTGTATTCTCGGTGGGTTATGTTCTTATCAGCATGACTCTTCTGTCTTTCCTGGGCAGTTTTCAAATATTGTTTAATTCTTATCATTTGGTATTCCATCTCCTTGAGCAACTCTGGCCCAACTACTACTCTATCAGCTGGATTGTCCCAGCTCACTGGAGTGTTACACTTTCTTCCATAAAGTGCTTCAAATGGGATCATCTTCAACGATGCATGATACCCATTATTGTAGGCGAATTCTACCAAATGCAGGTAGTCTTCCCATATTGATGGTTTGTCCATCACATACATTCTCAACATGTCTTCTATTACTCTATTCACCCTCTCTGTCTTCCCATCAGACTCAGGATGATACACTGTACTAAAGTTCAGATTTTTTTCGAATCCTTTGAACAGTCCTTTCCATAAATTCGAGGTGAATTTCGGGTCCCTATCAAACACAATTGTCTTAGGAATTCCGTGCAAACGTGCCACTTCTTATTGTTTCTTCCATAGTCTTAGGATCATCATACTGAATCTTATCACCGATGGAAGGTGGCAGTCCACTCAGATACCTCTGAATCTTGACAGTCTCATCTTTGATGTGTTCCAAGAAACTTCGTTCGTACTCATCAATGGTCATGCTGCCTAGATTGAGTTCAAAGAACTCCTTCATCTTTCTGTCATAATATCTTTTGGTTAGGTATTTCTTCTCGAAATACCTCTTAAACTCCTTCCAAGTGATATCTTTCTCTCTGATGCGCTGCACTTGCACAAACTAATCCCACCACATGGATGCTTTTCCTTTTAGCCGGTACATCACAATTCTTCCTTCTGCATGAGTGGAGTAGTTCTGCAGTTGGAAATATTTCCTTATGCCAAGCAACCATGTCTCGGCATCTTCCTCCTTCTTATGTTCTCTATCAAACGTTGGAGGCTTGATCTTGTTCATCTCCCCCTTAAATTCATCCTTTCCAAATTTTCAGTGTTTATTGGTAGGGGACGGGCTTGAACTACTGTGTGTTTCCCTGCCATAATGCTTCGGGGAGAGACGGTAATGTCTTCTACCACTCCTCGATATTCTTCTCCTCTCAGGGGTTCTGACACTTTTTGATCTACTTGTGTCACTCTCTTTTTCCAATTTCTTTTCTATTCTTTCCAGGCTCTTCAACATTTTTAAGTTGAATTCACCCTGTCGATCCCTAATTTTCATGAGCTTTCGGCTATAATCTTGGCGAGCCTGGGCATCTTTATGCAATTTTTCAATGAGTTTCATCATACGTCCTTCTTTATCTATCTCTTTTCTGTGCCCACTAGAGTTTGTTCCTTCGACTCCCAAGTTGACATCCTTTCCTTCTCTTTCGTCCTTTGAAATGGAGGCACTCCGCACCTCTTCCATTTCCTTACTCGACGTTTATTCTTGGCTGTCCTGACACTCGTTGAACTCTACACACACAATGTGCAATCAATTTGAAGTTGCCAGGCCCTTAAACCTTCAAGAAAACTTACAACAGTCATAAGCCAACGTGAACAAGAATAATTCTTTGACTTCACACAGTTTTTTGAGCTCTGTTCGGCTCTGCAAATTTTGGGACTTCGATACCTGGGAGTTCACTATACAATGATTCCTAACTTCTTGTCACTACAATCCCCGAAATCCAAAATTCTGATTTACTTTATTCTCCGGGCCCACAACACAGCTGTCGCCCTTAACCGCAGTGGCGCATGGCACGTTCCGGAGGATCTACGTCTCCATCAGTGACGTCTCCATCCAATGTGACAAGTTTTAAGAAGTATCATGTTGATCTAAACTTACAAGAATATACTAAAGTAGAAGTAAACAAATCATTTTTAAATCATAAAAAAAAAAATTAAGCTATTATTTCCATGCACATTTGAACGTGTATTTATATGGAGTTTGTCAAAATGCTAGAAAAAACAAAAATAAATGTAAAACCTACATAAGGACACAAAAATAAATATGAAACGTACCACATAAAGACAATTATGATTGAACATAACATCAATTCAATTCAACTAGATGATTGAACATAACATCAATTCAATTCAACTAGATCAATAAAATGGATGCTAAGTGTAATTTCTATTCAAATCAATATGTTAATTTCTCGACAGGGACATAGCCACTATAGTGGCAATTGTTCTTATGGGATTTAATAGAAAGGGATATTTTATTTTATGATGCATTTATTCAGGGTCTTAATTCCATCTCACTCTCTATGGTCTAATTTATACATTATTGATATAATTGATACATTGCATATTAGAGCCTTAAATGGATTGTTGTATTTAGAAATGTAATATAAAAGTGCCACCTCGATTTTCTGATTTGAGATATAAATATCTTTGACATAATTGTTTTTTTTTATTTATTATAAAAAAAAACATGTGATGTATATTATAATAAAATCATTTATAAAAAAAACCATCATAAATTTGTGATGCACATTATAATAAAATCATCATAAATTTGTGATGCACATTAATTTAAGTGCCTTGTTTTAGATGGACAATCTATTATGAGTGCATGTACAATTTGTTATTTATTATTAGTAGGTTGGAATTATTAAGAATTTACATAATCAATTATGTATGATTTTTACATAAATAATTTTGTCAACACCAATCTTTAATTTTGACATCATCCTAATCAATTATGTATATTTTTTATATAAATAATTTTGTTTTTACCAATTTATAATTTTGATATCATGTTGAAGTGATGGTAATTTTAACGAAACTTTATATGTTGAAGTGATGGTAATTTTAATGAAACGTCATATCAAGGTGATGACAATTTTAATGAAATGTTTTTGATGTTGAGGTGATGGCAATTTTAATGAAATGGGTGATGACAATTTTAATGAAATGTTTTCACACTTAGTAAACGACGCATATATTTATATTACATATGACCAATTTGATAAAGAAAGATATATTTATATTACATATAGTCCAAGTGGATTAATGTTAATTTTAGACTTCATATTAACATTACTTGTAACATTAAACACCTTTGTTTTTCACCTTAATGTTGAGAGCATGCGTAGCCCTTATTTGTAACATAGATCTTAAGCTCATCCTCAACATGGCAATGGTGGCTTTACTATTTGTGTTACATAGATATTTCATCCTTAGACATATATTATTAGTCCCCAGAATATAACGATTGCTTTGTGGTCAAATTGAATTG
Source organism: Picea glauca (assembly GCA_000966675.3). Lineage (NCBI taxonomy): Eukaryota > Viridiplantae > Streptophyta > Pinopsida > Pinales > Pinaceae > Picea > Picea glauca. Next base: position 292,000 of record JZKD02S0405185.1, on the reverse strand, counting down.
ATTTCAATAATATTATATAAATTTTTTATATAGTATTTTAATGTTTTACTATCTCCAAGATGATCTAGAAGTTAATGACATTCACTATCTAGTAAAAGTTAATGACATTCGATATCTAGTAGTTAATGACATTCACTATATAGTAGAAGTTAATGACATTCAATATCTAGTAGTGGAAAATGACAACTCCATAGGCAAATGTTAGTTATTTTTTCCCTTTGCGAAACATATATTGATGGCTTCAGGTATTATTTTGTTTGTATAAGTGAATATTTTTTCTTATGAGAAGGGTTGGATATTATTTTATAAATTTTCTATGAGAAAGGTTGGATTTTATTTTATTGAATTGGATTAATTTATAAATTCTTTATCTGCATTTTGATTTATAGATTATTTTATAAATTATTTATGTCTTCCTTGGTATCTCGAGTGGGTTAGTTTCAAGATTTTGTGTATTGAATGCGCTACAAAAACATTCACCTATTGCAAACTAGGCATATTTAGTTTTAGGTTTAAGTTGAAACATTCATTCATTTCATCCCCATGGAAGAAAGAGATCTCCATGAGCTTCATTGAGCATCACAACTCTTCTCTTCCAGCCATGCATATGCATTAAATTTTAGGACTGATTCAAACCCATTAAAAATGGTCCATGCATTATGTTGTGGGATATCGAAAGAAATAAGTAATTCCATTGTCTATGGAATTGAAGCAACATAAACCTCAGAGGATGCCAAAATTTCAGACGTGGACTCCAAAATCTCAAAGTATGACACCAAAATTTCATGGGTTTTGAGTGTTTCCAAGCTGGGATTTCCTTGTGAATAAATGTGGCCATATTGTGTTTGATTCTTTGACGATATTTACTTTACCTTTATTTTTTAAAAGGCATATTGATGTTGGTTATGGTAAAGGTATTTGGGTTGATGTGTTCATATTTTGTTGTATATTCAGGTATGCCATTGTTGACTTTAGGTCTAACATATTTGGAGATCTAAATAAGGAGTTTATGGGGTATCAATGTTTTTTTCTTCTTCTTTTACTCACAATCACTTGTACTACAAACCCAATCACAATGCTCTTGCATTTGGAAGATTGCATAGATTTATATAAAAAGGAAGTTGGTGGGGTAACCTTATGAAAATCTTAAGAACACAATGGAAAGGCCAGAATCAGATGATAGTTCTTAAAGGATTGTATGCTTACATATGTCATTCCTCATACTTGAACTTCGATTTGTTTGCACTTGTATGTCCCTGCAAACACTTCATCTTATTATATCTACACTAGGAGTAACATGAATTGTTGGTCATTTATACGTAAGTTCTTTTGATGAAATATTTAGGATGTTTATCCATATAATAAACAATTTAAATATTTTGGATATAAGATTTTAACAGTAAAAATCTATCATTGTCACTAGATGGGGTGTCAGAGTGCTCCACACATCCAACAACGAACTCAGTTCCTGCCACCTGGCCTTGACCCAGGTGATGACACCTATTGCTCCCTTCAACCTTTATTACCACCTTATGGCTACTGCAACCATTCATATCTTCGTGCTCTCAACTAAATTCTTAAGTGCACTCGGAGTTGGATTCCTGTCATGGCTATGGTGTTGGTACACTGTTTGATCCTCCTGCACTCATGTTCCTTTACTCTCCATCGTCCCTCTTATGGTGATTCCCACCCCCCAATTGCTTTCTATCACCCTCCCCTTCCAACAAATCTAGCACTCTGTCATTCTCCCTGGTGCCTACCTGGTTCTTCCTGTTTGAATCTCCACCTCTCCCTGTCGTTCGTCGGGCTAAACCTCACCTTCGAGGGAAGATGAAGAGAGGTTACCTCTGGTACCAAAACAGAGCGGTCATGGCTAGCAAGCACCCACCCACCTTCGGTCCTGTGCTTAGCTCCTTGCCTTCATTCTCCACTCAGTATTCACTAGACCAATGTGGCCTTCCACCACTGTCCTCAACTTGGGCTTACCGAGTTGAATGGTTTGATCTTCAAGGGAATTATCTTGGCTACGTTGTTGGACCTCTCCCCGACCTGGCCTGGACTTCACAACCAACATTGAAACACCCCTCCAGTCCACCACCCTTCGCTCCCTCGCCACCGCCATCACCAGATTATGTGCCTTCGCTGGAGGAATTCAATGCACAAATGCAGGAACTCCAATTGGAGGCATCTCAAAACCAAGATCTTCTCCAGCCGGACTATGCTTCGTGACAAAGACTCCGGGATTCGATCTCAATTATCTAAGACTTGGTCTTCACAGTCCATAAGGACATCGATGACCTCCATTTTAGGTTGGAACACCTAGACCAGCATGCAGAGGAAATCAAAATGTCCTCTCTCAACACTGATCCATTCCTTGCATTCTCTAGACTCGGGCACAAATGCCCACGCAACTCCAGGGGAGGTTCCTGCTCCAGACTTCCAGGGGAAGGCTGAACACGACGTGGATGCATGCACACAGAAGGATGAGGACAAGAAAGACACCATGTGGGGCACACGCACAATGGAAGCCGAGGATATGCAAGCACACCAGACACTGTGATAGTCAACAGGTGTACAAGTGTTAGCATGCATGTTTTATTTTGACAATTGTAAGTTGTTTCTGGAAAGTTCTGTTTAGGTTGTTGGAGTTTAGCAATGTCTATTTTGTGGGTCTATCAGTGGATAGGCATTTTTTGTTTCATCATATAATCTTATTTGATATACAATATGAATGCATGGATTAGCTGAATCGGTTTCCCCACGGGGTTATTCAGGCAAATATGTCTAATTTTCACTGATCTTTACAGTCAGATTGTCAGGTTGAGTTGGTTTCCTTCATGGAAACTCAACACTTCAAAAACTCGTTCTCAAGACGATACTATAATTTTTTCTTATGACAGGTAATATATAGCTTCTTACTTAAAAAAACATAAAAATTTATCACTGTAAAATTTGATTAAAAAAAAAATTAAGTCCTTGAAAGATGAATCTGAATGACAATCTCACAATTGTTATTATGAATCTACAATTCTCTTGGTTTTTAATTGGCATTTCAACATGGTAATTGTTGCATCATTCGAAACAAAGTTGGATGAAATTGATTTATCGGGAGAGTCTAGCCTAGTTTACACAATGATTTATCTAAAAGAGTTATCACATAATGTGTTGTGGCTTTCAATTGGTATTGGAGAGGGTAGAGTCAATTGAACATTTTTTTCTTGTTAACTTTCAATTTTAGTGGCTTCATTCTGCAAATAAAGAGACATGACATTTTGACCTTTGAAGAAGTGAACATTCCCAATTTTAATATTTGTTGGATTTCAAATTGTTTGTGGTCTATGAGCACTAGATTTCAAATCATCCATGGGATTTTTGTTGAAAATTGGTGTTCTCTATTATACATTGTGTTTTTCAAATTATGCTTAATTTGGGTTTGGATATATTAACTTCTTAAATGCTTATTTGAGTTGAGTTTGGATTATTTAGTGAATGTAAGTTTATTTGAGTTGGGTTTGGATTATTTATGATCTTGGAGTTTTATGTTAGTGGATTTAAAGAAGATGTTTTTCAAGATCTATTTTTTCTATGTTGGGGATCTATATCCATCTCATTTTGGTCCTTATTGTTTCTTCCACAATGGTGCAAACAAGAGCCAAACCTTTTTTTTTAACATTGGTGGGAGCATTACTCTTAGTTGAATATTATTGTACTAACATAATTCTGAAATTCCTTCTAGATGAAAAAATGTAGGAATTTTGCTGGCAAACTATAGAAGCTAGGGTTTGCAGGGTCCGAAGGACATAGGAGTGACAGCTGCTATAGATTTTTGATATATTGAATGGTTTCCAACAACAATACTTGAACAAATCTTTTACAACACTATATAAGGAGGATAGATTGTACCCTTATCCATACTACCTAATTCTCTAGTACATGAGAGTGATCTCCCCGATGTTGTTCTCAGTGTATTATAGCAACATTATTATCAAAGGTTTATGTAATTCTGGTTTTAGGTGAACCTAAACGGATTTAGATATAACCTAGGGTACATGGAAGAAAATTCCATATGCATGTGTTGTCTAATGCAATACTAGTTGAATGGGTACCAACAAATATTACAATGGTGTCCAACTAGGTGACATGACTTGTATATTTTACATGTATTTTTCACCAACTATAGGTTTACCCAAAAAATGACAAATCTCTATGTTATGTATAGACATTAGAATAAGTCTCCAGCCTAAAAATAAATTCTACTAGAATTTGGAGGCATGTTGGCTTAGAAAAGAGCTATGATACTACTTGTATTATTTGATCTATAAATTTCCATGGATATTCCACTAGACAATTCTTCACAAAATAACTAATAAAATAATGAAATATTTGTTGTGAAGGTTGATGCAGGAGCATCGTCAGCCAAATCCACATGGGATGAAAACACAATGCCTAGCATGCCTTTTGAGTAAAATTTTAAATTTTGAAAGATGGCATATCTCAAAGAACTTCTGAGTAAAAGATGAATCAAAGAAGTTAATGAGAGGAGGTTGAATGATCGCGTCAAAACCATAAGAGATCAGATCATCCTTTAAGTATTTGATTTTGGCATGGATCTGAAGACTCACCTTAAATTGTCTGTCACAGACGCTTATGTAATAGGACTTAAGTAGTTGTAGAATGTAATTTCGATTAGGTAGGTATATGGAGGAAACCCGAGAGGACCTCTTGTATAAGTAGATGCATTGTATACCTGAATAAGGTTAGTTTCAAAGTAGGAGATAATGATTATTGAATGTAAGTTTTTTTTATCAGGCTGTAGCCATTTTACATTGAATGGAATATAACATAGAGATATTGACTCAAATGCATGGTGTTGCTATTGCTATAGTTTCCCTTCTATTTTCTGTCTTTATGAATGAATGAGTTATGTTGTTGAGTAGATGATATTTTGAACTATTTGGATAAGTTTCCATTGATTCTCTTCATTGATTTATGAAAGGTGTGCATACAGTCTGTAAGGAGTGTGTTGACAAAGTCTGTTTCGACTCAGAAGCTCAGAAGAGATAGCGCGAAACTTCCATTTGCAAAGAGTGAAAAGGGACTGTTGTAAGGTGTGCATAGTCACCCACAAGAAATTAAGTCTTGCATAGGAATCTGTTGCAAGGAGTGCATAGATTGGAAGTTCGACTAAGGATTGGGGTAAACCCTCTGAGGAGTCATAGGATCCGAGAGATAAATATCAAGAGATATAGCGGAGAGAAATCTTTGAAGGGAGTGAAGATCTAAAGGTTTCAGGAGCCATCGACTAAGATCCGATCAATAGGGAGCGAGATCATTCCAAACCGTTTGATCTGGGTAAAACATGCAAGATTTAAGTCTCTGTGTATGCATAGGAGCGAGGATTTGCCGAAGTCTCGAAGAGGTCAGGGACCATCCATCATCTAGAGGGATAGGTGGCATAAGATCCACAACTCTGGAGCGAAATCACTTCAGAGGTTTTTTGGACAAGGAGAAAGAGAAATCGCTGAAGAGCCAAAGGCCAAAGTAGATCCAGGTCATTGGTCACTAGGAGGTATGTTTCGGTAGACCCGAGACTTTGGGGAAAGTCACTTCGGAGGATTTTTGGTGTGGAGTGTGACAAACTCCCGAAGTCCCAAAGGCCAAAGTCGATCACAACCGTCCGTTGCAGAGAGCACATGGAAAGAGATCCATAAGTTCAGAGGCTTAGCACTCTGAAAGAAAGTTGACATGGGCAGAGAAAATCTGGATCATCAGATCCAGAGGGACGTGTGGTGGAAATCCATTGTCTTCGGGTGAAAGCACTCCGGGAGGAACGAGTGTGCAGGAGTTTGAAAATCCTGAAGCCCGAAGAGCCGAAGTTGATAGTGGCCATTGGATCCAGAAGGACATGCATCAACAGATCACATACTTCAGGTGGAAATGCTCCGGGAGAAAGCAGAGTCAGAGAGTTTAAAACTCCTGAAGCCCGAATAGTCGAACAGGTTTGTGGTCATTGATATGTTAGAGGTACGTGTTAACATATCGTTCACTTCAAGTGGAACTTGGAAGTACTTTAGGAGGAAGCAAGTGTGGAGAGTTTAAAAATCCCGAAGCTCGAAGAGTCGGAGTCAATCATAGTCGTCGATATGCGGGAGGACACACATTGACAGATCGTGAACTCCAGGGGAAGGTGCTTTGGGGAAAGTGAGCGAGGAGAAGTTGAGACTTCCGAAGGCTGAAGTCTTGAAGTGTACTAGAGCCATTGATTTGAGGTGGATGCATGGTGCCAAATCGAGAACTTTGGGTATGGAACACTCCGAAGGAAAGTGGAGGTCGAAGGTGTCAAACTCTCGAAGCACAGAGTCCCAAAGTGGATTTTGATTGTTGATTATGAAGGGGGCTGAGGACCATTGATATGATCTTGGTTGGAGGTTCTGAAATCATGGAGCGCCAGGAGGTTAAGTCCTGGGTCACAACCCAAGGTCACAGGTGAGGAAGGAGCTAGCGCATGTCAGTGTGATATTTGGAACATGGTGCTAAGGGAACACGACCCGCAGATGACCGTCGATCTGAGAATGACAAAATCAATGGTGAGGAACCATTGTAGGGAGAGGAAGAAACATTAGAGGCCATGCTAGTTCGCAGCCCGCTATTTACCAACGTCATTGATCTCGCCAAGACAGGGGATCAATGACCATGATTTAAAGGAGATTTGGGTGAGCACTTTTTAGATTGCAGGGACAGAGCTCTTCGATAAAGAGTGATCAAGTTGGCAGCCCACAATTTCTGTGAGTCATTGATCGACGGGCAAGTCGGCCACGACCAAATTGTGACCATGAGAAACCCTGAGGGTGATAACAGGACCCATGTTTGATTTAGTTTGAGACCAGCAAGGTCCCGAGGAGCTGATCTAGATCAAGAATATTTAACGATCCTTGACCGAGAGGTCAAGCAGCCCTGGGGACAGTAAGGGGGTCTGCGTCAAGTGGTATCAGAGCTTGAAATTTTTTTCAGGAAGTGAAAAGGATCTTGAATTTGTACTCTATGTGTGAGAAACAGTCAGCACAATGCCACCAAGGAGAAGTGTGGAGCCACCTTTATCCAATCGCGTCGTAGAAAGAGAAATGAGAGAAATTCGTGCAATATTAGAGGTGATGGAGGAAGCACAAAGGAGGGCACCTGATGCTGGGGACATCAGTGATGCAGAAAGTGAAGAAGTATAAGTTGAAGAAGCTGCAGGAGAATTTTTTTCTGAAGAACACTTACTGAAAGATGTTGTGAATTTGGGAGCTAGAGAAAAGATAGACATCCCAATGTATGAAGGCAATTTGGACGTTGAAGAGTTGTTGGACTGGATAAGGTCGATGGACACGTATTTCGATTATGAAGATGTTGTTGAGGACAAGAAGGTGGGACATGTTGTCACCAGACTGAAAGGACATGCATGGTTGTGGTGGGACGAACTACACGCTGATAGATGAAGCAAATACAAGCAGAAGATAAAGAGTTGGGATAGAATGGTAGCCAAACTAAAGGCTAAGTTCATGCCCAATGATTATCAGATAAATTTGTTCAGGAGGATGCATAACCTGAGACAGAAGGGAATGGCAGTGAAAGAGTACACAAAAGAGTTTTATAAGCTTAACATCGGGACTAAACAGAGGGAGAGAGATGAAGAGAAAGTTTCCAGGTACATAAATGGCTTGATATATGAAATCCAGGATGAAATCAACATGATGTCAGCAAGGACAGTAGAGGAGGTATATCAATATGCATTAAAAGCATAGGAGAAATTGGCTAGAAAACAAAGCAAGGGAGGAAAAGATAGAATCCCGAACAGAGGTAAAGGAGTTGCCCATGATAAGGCACAAAAGCCCAAGGGTGAAAATGAGAAAACCCATAGTCACTCAGAAAAAGGAGGAATCTCTAGAGGGAGACACCCTGGTGGTACATATTATTTTCATCACCCTTATGACTGTTAATAATGTAAACCTATATGTTGCCTTCAGAGGGGTCAGTGGCCTGAATTCCTGAAGAAAGAAGGGAGAAGAACTTTGCCTGAGAGAATAAATTGTATTTTCCTTTGTAAAATCCCTATTAAGGAAGATCGCCACAGGCTGCACTATACGCAGGGTGTGGCGATGTTTGATCTCCACACCTTTCTCTAAAGCTAGATTGCGACATGGTCGCAAGCTGCACTATAGCTAGGGTGTAACGCTTCCTGTACGTGGGAAAAACGAGCATCTTCTTGATGCTTCTAGAAGGAGAAGTCTTTATGGTGAGGTGGCCTCAGAACGGTTTGGATCTTAATCGTTTTCATGATTTAGTGGGATCATCCTAACCTCCTCACCTTATCCTCTTCAACTTATAAAAGGAGAGGAGCTCTCATGGAGAAAGTTAGCTTGGCTGGGGATTAAGCTTGATGAGGGTTTGAATTGTCTTGTAACTTGGAGTTTTTGGAGATTGTATGGTGGCTTTGAGATTTTCTTTGTCAAGATAGATTGTGAGTAGCTATCATATATATAGTCTCATAATCCGTGGATTAGAAGTGTGTGGGAAGCAAGGAACTGTTGGAAGGAACTTGACAACATCAAGGCTTTTGGTTGTATCTTTCTTCCACATTATTTAATACATATATACTTTTCTTTCCTATATGAATGTTATTTGTCCATATTTTATGATTCCTTGATCACGTACATAGTTTCATATCAAATAGACTCTATTATTCTTGTCTTCATTGGCTTGTGTTCCTTTGCAAATATTTATCCATAAGCCTTACGACAGAGCTTGGATTGCATTGGAGAAGTCGGATCTTCAATATTTAAAAAGTATGTTATAGGTCTATTTCTCATTTGATAATTGAAATCTAAGGAAAGAGTAGTGTACTGTCTTGTTTTGTTCTAGTTTCATAGTGAAGCTAGGGGGATTGATTTGTGTCCCCACTTAACAATTATCCCGATAACAAAATTGGCGACCATACTGGGGAACATATTGTTTTCTTAGTTTGTCTTTCCTTCTTTCTTTGATTTCCTGGATTTTGTTTTCCGAGTCATTGAGAGATCCAGTTTGATTCTCTAACTATTAAACTTCATTGTAAAACCTTCATGATTCTTTATTTTTTCCATTTTTTATTTGATCACCACACCCTATTTTGAGGGACAGTGTGACAATCTAGGATCGACGCACCCTGCCTTTTTGACGCAGTGCGAAGACGCCACACTGTATTTTTCCTCTATCCCACAACAACTAGGGATCATTTCTCTATGTTAGTCTTATAGTCTACGACGATTTGGAAAATTTTTAGTTTTTGATGGTTTTCCCTGCCCAGATCTGTGATAAGTGTTTGGGGTGATTTGTTGGGTCTGTTTATAGTCTTCTTGACAGTCTTTCAAATATTCTTTTAGCCATCTTTGCCTTGTTTTTTCTTTTGAAAGAATTTGATCTCTTGCTTTGAGTGTCTTTCAGTTACAAAGCATTGTTTTTCTTTAGAATTGTTTAGTGAAAGAACATTTTTTTTTTGAATAATTTGTGTTAAAAGAGAAACTTAGTTTGGGTTTCTTTTATTTTGAGGAAACTCACTCTTGCTTTTAGTGTCTCTTTGAAACAAAAAATTTAATTTCTTTCTTTATATTAGATTGAGGGCATCCTTGCATTTGAACTAGCGAATTTGCATGGTTTTTGGCATTTTTTGGTCTTAAATTTTGAAATTTTTTCCTATGAATCATGTATTGGTGTACAGTCTCTTTGCCTCATTTCTTGAAGATATTGGTATTGATGAGTTTAATAACATTTTGGGACATTGTGCATCTAGGAATGATAAACATTTTCTCCTTCTCATAATATAGCTTTCATCGAAGTGAAATATTTGCATTCTCATTTCTTTGCATTGTTTAGAGTCGGTCAAAATATCATTTAGTCCACGCCATTTTCCTCTTGAGTAAACAATAACCTTAAAATAAAGCGCTTATAAAAATTGATTAGACATTTTTATTTTTTCTGGTATCAAACCTACATTAGATTAGTTGTAGGGATTTGGAATAGGTGTGAAAGATAACTTTCCAAAAAGGCAAACAAACATAGAATCTTGAGTTAGGGAGCGGTAAATCCACTTATTACATTTTGTCCTGGGAAGCCCTTCTCACACAAGGGTCAAACCTGAGGTCACATTAAGACTAAAAGAGTTACTCACCTTGCTTTGTTGGTATTGGTGTAGAGATTGCACGTATTATGGGGGTCGCTTGAAAGGTATACCCACAATGATGAGTGGAATCCTTTCAAGTTGATTTTGGGCTAGATACCCTGCCCTTGCACGTGGATCAAATTGTCGACTTTTTCCCCAGGCATCATTGTTATAGTTGGTAACCATAGTGGCCTATCTCTTTAGGGTCTTTACATGAGTTGACTGTGGAGGGGCAAGTATTCATGGTACCTGGAATCGACGTTGGCCAAACTCACTTGGGCTCCTTGGAGGGTATACCCATGATTATGTGTGGGATCTTGCACCAAGGCGTAAGTCTGTTAAGAAGGTTGTTGGTGTACAAATATGTTCAATATATATCTTACACTCATTTAAATGTCAATCCAGGATTCGTAATCAAAAGAGTTGTTACACTATATGTGCCGAGAACAGGTAACCTACGTAAGTTTGTTGTATATAGGAAATAATTAATAACATAAAAAATCTGTTTCTAAGATTTATAAATACTTCAAATATCTTTGAACTTAGAAGAGAAAACTGATAATGAAACTTAAAAAAACAACCAATCAAAGAGATGTTATCCTAAAGAAACAAGTATGTTCATTTCAGGCTCATGAATTAAAGGGATGAACTTAAGAAGCTTGTCTCCTATAACAATCAAAACAATAAATAGCAATCAACTCCAGTCATTCTCGAAATCAAAACCAACTCTAGATTCATGTAATTCAAACAAACCAGCACAAGGAATATTCAATATAACCAAGAGACTTTATTGCAGAGCATGAAGGTGAGGTATAAAGTATTCTAGTTCCTTGATATACTAAATCTACTGCAATCATAAACTCAAGATATCAGTCCCACGCTTCAAATAATTAAATGGCCATATTCAACATTTGAGAATGAAATATCTATTCAATCTAGAACCTTATTATTTACACCAATCTAAAATGATTAACTAAATGTTGAACTCTGAAAATAAATTAAAGATCAATCACACACACACTGCTGTAAAATATCCACACAAACACACAGAACATATACAAGGAGGTTTACCTTAGTTGGGGTGGTGGTCCCTTGCCAAAACAACAAGGAACCTCTTAAGAAAGTAACAGACTAAATATTTTCACTCACATTCAGGAATTGACATAAAAGATCTTTTGCATTAATTCAACTCGTAAATTGGATCAACGATCTTTTACTTCATACATAAAAACGATATGTATCGTCTGGTTCTAATAGCATACTTCGCTACATGCATTATTATCCACTCTATCATCTATACAACATTCCTTATATAAGGTAAGATGACACTATCAATATCTATAGATAAGCATTAAACATATTGAGAGATTTTACAATTGATATTTACATCGAATTTCTAGGAATCGATTCCATCCTCATGACACAAAGTGCATGAGTGATGGAGTCTCTCGTATTCTAGAAAACTGTTTTGGGAGCTTCTATTCAACTTCCTTCTCGAAATATTCACCACCCTACTGGTCCAACTGGCACATTCTGGAAACAGAGGTTTTGGTACCGGAATACAAACAGTCGCGAGTCTGGTACCAGAATGGATGTAGAGCGGACAGTACCGGAATGGATACAGAACATAGTACGGGAACAAAATTCCCTTGGGTACCAGAATAGATTGGTGTCGGATTGCATGATGTCTGGTAGTACTGGAATAATGAAAGTACCATATAAGCTTCTCATGAGTCAAACTATTAGTACTATACAAAATGGACCACTTTAATCAAATTAATTCAAGAAAGTTAAACAAAACATGCTTTAAATCATCAATTACCTCTTGTGAACATGAACACGGTCATTAGGTATGTGTGTGGGAGGAAAATAGTCAAGTATAGGCTCATAGCATAGGAAAAAAGTCTTAGATACAAGGTAAGATAGGGCATTATATATGTCAAAAGAGGGACTCAACATTTCCCCCATGCTGAAGGTGTTGCATGTCCTCATGCAACATTATCAAAACTGATACCCAAAAATTCTGCAGAATTGGATCCTTCTCTATTATTTCTCAGGTTGCAGGATGTTAAAACTAGAAACGTCACTCCTCAATTTCTTCTTGATCACCCTAGTGTACTGGATCAATCGTAGGACCTTGTTGAGTTTGGCAGAGACCTCTGCATGTTGTTCCTTCAATTGTGCGTTCTCTACCTTGATATGCATGTCCAATACCTTGTACTCTTCAACTTCTTTCTTCAGTCTCTCAACCTCTGCTGTCAATTTTCGTTTTCTTAGGGAATTGTCTGGGCTAGGTGTGATTACTTCCTTAGTCACCTCCTCTCGGGATTCTTTTTCTTTTCTTAAACCCCTCAACATCTCTGTTACCAACCCTTCTGTCTCACTTATTGTTGTAGCCCCACAACCACTTCCTCTTTCTGAAGAACTTGGAATATCCATGGGTTCCCCCTGAAGAGAAGGTATATTTGGAAGTATCGCTTGTTTGGCCATGCTTCTGGTGGTCCTTCATGTGGGAAGCGAGAATTTCTTATATTTTTTGACAGGGGTAGGAGTTTCCTCAAACAACTTTCTTTTCTTAATCTTAACACCGGTCATGGGTCTGGCCACCTATTTCTTCTGTGCTGATTTGATGCCAATCTTGAGGCCTTGAGTTGTGAATTCTGGGGTTTGCTTCTGTTGACCAGCCTGTATTTCTACCTTGGAAGATTGAGGCATAGGTTCTTGAATTTGTTCCTTTTTTCTTTCGAGCTTCTTTTTATTTCCACTTGTCAACTTATCAGTTTCTTTCAATTCACCAACCAGTTTTTGGGAAGACCAAATAATTTCCTCTGAACTATTTTTCAATTCTTTAGGGGATTCCAGAGGGGATTTGACAGTTGCCTTACGTGAAATCTCTTGTTGATCTGTTTCCTCTTTCTTTCGTTTCTTACTCCGTGATAGTTGGTCTTTAGGACACGAACTGAGCTAGACTGTGTAGACCTTTTCTTGCATTGTAAATTGAGGTCAGGGGTCTTCTCTACTTGGCTAGATGGTTCTAATGACACCTCCATGGTTTCTTCAGGAACGTTGTCTGATCGAAATCCTAGATCAGAGTCTTCCTTTTGTCTTTTATCCTTTTGAATCGAGGTAGGGCTCATTTTCTGGGATTGGGTGGCTTTCCTCTTCCTCAATGTAGTAGATTCCCCTACGACATACTTTTATGTCACTGATTTCTCAATGGGCTGAGATGAGCTGGGCATAACAATGCCTACTTTACTTCTTGATGTCGTTCTTCTGTATTTATTTTCCTTTTTGCTTGAACCCTCACTGTGTATCTCTGCCTCCTGTATCTCAACAGATTTGGATATTCCTTTAGCAAAATTCTGTTGGAGTAATTGTTTCCAACTACCACCTTGTGTCCTTAAAGCATGAACAACCAAAATTTTGATTAAGCCATGGTGATGAAGGCTAGTTTTTGGTTTCTTGGAAATTGACCTCACCCCTCTCACCATCTTATTTAAACTTATCCACAGGAAGTGGGGGAAATTAATTTGTGGTCGTCCCTCGAAATATGATAAAAGATTCAAATGATAAATGAAGTTCACAACAGGCCTTCCTTCACAGGTGAGGAATTTCTGCAGACTTATGAGTATCGTCAAATATTCCTCTTTGATGTAGATTTATGGGACACCCTTAGTCCAATAGGGGTCTTGATGCTCTGTTTGAGGAATTTCTGACAGAGTTTCCTATCAATGATCACCCTCTCAAAGTATTCTTCTCCAACCATGGGGAGACCTGTAGATTCTGATATAGTGGCTTCTGTAATTGTTAGATTTATGTCTCCAAATTGCACACTTCCTCCATCATATGTCTGTGCGAAGGCAAGTGAAATTACCTCGTGATGGCCTTTAAACTTCTCCAAAATTTTCACCCACCCTGTCTGTTCATATTTCTCCTTGCAAGCCTGATACTCTGTTGTTTCCCTGTATAATTGAAATATGGGCTCATGCCTATCGACCCCCATGCTATCGAGGGTTGAGTACCGGATAAATGTAGGTTGTGATAGAGTACCGGATGGGGAAAAATATGAAAGGGATATGAAGGCATGGTATTTCTGTAGATGGTGTGACAAAAATGGTAAATATCACTCATCTAGATGGTAGAGCCATCCAAAGGAGAATTTATAGATGGAAGTGTAGATTACAATGATCACATCGATAGTCATAATGATATGGTGAGGCAGGTCGGATCCACTAACAACTTACAAACTCATGGGAAACTTGGTGTCGGACAATATTCACAGAAAGGTGTGGTCGTTATGATCGAGACTCGTGAGTGTAGAATTGACTGGGATTATTATTCGATATGCTTAGAGAGGTGGTTCGTGTCATTTCATATAGTACGTTAGCACATCATAAGTTTATGTGATTTTTTTACCGGATAGACAGAGGGAGTATGAGTTTGATCTGGTAAGAGACATCATGACCTTGCACTCTTAATATTTCGGGGGACAGGGACATCTTCCCTTACGGAAATGTGGTCGAGGATTTTTCAAAGGTTTGTGAAAGAAAGGGTATGTCATGATCCAACAGCAACCAAATGTTTTTAAATGCATATTTAGTATAATTCCTTTAAATAAAATGAAAAAAATGTTAAATCTGTATGTCCTTGTACTAATAATTGAACAACAACTTGGAAATATGATGAGAGTTACTAGTCACATCCTTACCAGTATCAGATCATCTAAGTACCGGGTCACCTACGTGCAGTGTTGGAACTAGTACGTGATCTCCTGTGTGTAGAGTTCATAATTAGTACTGGAATAGCACAAGGTCCCTTCTTTAATATTGGATAGGTTCAGGTACCGGATAAGAACAATGAGATGATTTGGTGCAGGGGTGGCCCTTAGTACTGGATGAACATAGAGGTGATCATTGGTGGTGGAAAAGAACAAAGATGAACATTGTTTTCTGGTGCTTGAAAGATCTTTGACACAGATTCTGGTGGCAGTGACTTGTAGAAATAGCTGGTGTTCTGTGATCGGATTCGATTGAAAAACCATGTAGTTACCAAAATTTTGTAGAGGAATAATGCAAGAGAGCTCTGTAACATGAGGGTATTCTAAAATGACCAGTTACTGAGATGAAAAAACCCCTTTTCTTTCAGAACCAAGGTGATCACAACTTCTGTTGGCATTTCCTCTTTTATTATAAAAAAAAAAACAATAATAATCCTAACTACTACTTTTCTGTGGATTTTTATCGAGCCCAAATTAGTTAATGCTCGCCGATATTTTCAATTTTGCAGAGTCTGAAAAACTTAAAAGAACCTCTCTATATTGTCCCATGGACTTTTATCGAGCTCAGGCCAGTTCGTGCTCATCGGTGTTTTCAATTTTAAAGAGTCTGAAAAACTTAAAGGAAACTCTCTAAACTGTCGCGTGGATTTTTATTGAGCCCGGGCCAGTTCCTGCTCACTGGTGTTTTCAATTTTAAAGAGTCTAAAAAACTTAAAGGAAACTCTCTATACTGTCCCGTGGATTTTTATCGAGCCCGGGATAGTTCCTGCTCGCCAGTCTTTTCAATTTTAAAGAGTCTGAAAAACTTAAAGAAGACTATATCTGGTAGGTGCCCTCCTTATTTGTTTGTCTACATGGGAACACAACCAACTTTTTTTTTGTTTTTGTTAGTTATATTAGAAAAATAAAAGAGATACTTTATCTAATGATACACCTATGTACATAAGATGAATTTACGAAATTGAACTTACTGTGGTAGGTCAGCAGGAGGGGAAACCTTCTTGCTTACCAGTTGCATTTCAGAACTCTGAGGAACATTTTTGATGAAATCCTCTTTTGTCAGAGGCTTATGATAAACCTTCAGTCAATGTCCATTTACGATAAAGGAAGTCTGATTTTCATCAATGGTCTTTATCCTTACTTGTCATAAACTGTATCAACCTCATAGGGCCCCATCCATCTAGTAGACAATTTACTTTTAAAATTTTTGAATTTGCTATCATATAGGAGGGCCCAATCACCTAACTAGAAGGACTTCTTTTTAATGTACTTGTCATGCCATTTGGTACTTTTCTCTTGTATTAGGGTGGTTCTTTGTAGAGCATCCTATCTTATCTCATCAAGCTCATTTAATTGTAATAGCCTCTGTTTTATAGCTTTGTTCAGGTCCATCCCTAATTGCATGGCAATTCTGAAGGTTTTTACCTAAAACTATATGGGCAGTAGTACCTGTTTCCCGTACACCAACTCGTAAGGTGTATGGCCTGTTGTATTTCTCCAAGCTGTCCTGTAGGCCCACAAGGCCTCAGGCAACCTATCAACCCAGTCTTTGCGATGCAGTTGAACAGTCTTAGTGAGGATGGCCTCTATCACTTTGTTGGTCGATTTCACTTGGCCATTGGCTTGGGGGTGATAGGGAGAAGAATTTCTGTGTTTGATCTTGTATTGTTCAGTAAGAGCCCTGACCAAATTTGAGGTGAATTGTGTCCCTTGGTCAGTGACTATTTCTCAAGGTACCCCAAAACGAGTGGAAATTTCCTCAGAGAGAAAGTCTACAACATATTGTTCATTGGCTGAATACAAAGCCTTGGCTTCTACCCATTTTGTTACATAGTATGTGAAAACTAATATGTACTTCTTCCTGCGAGACATGGGATTGATAGGTCCTACAAAATCTAAGGCCCAATTTTCAAAGGGTTCAATCACGACTTGGGCTTGGAATGGAATTTTGTCGACTGTTGTAGGTTTTCCCATTATTTGGCAATCATCGCAGCTGGCCACCTATTTCTTTGCATCCTTGAAGATGGTTGGCCAATAATAGCCAGACTGTAGAAACTTGTAAGCTGTCCTTTTGTCAGCAAAATGGCCTCCACATGGGCCATCATGGAAATCTCTGAAGATATCCTGCATTTTGTCTTCCTGAACACATCTTCTGATTACCAAATCAGGTCCAGTTCGGTATAGGGTATCCTCATGCCACATATAATTGGCACTTAGTTGAATAATTCTTTGTTTTTCCCTAGATGTCATACTTTGAGGCAAATTTTTGGTTACCAGATAGTTGGCTACGTCTGCATACCAAGGGGTGTAAGTAGAAATGGAAAATAAATTCTCATCCAGAAAATCATCATCTACTGGATTACTGTCACTTGTATGAAAAAGTCTAGACAAGAAATCAACAACCAAATTATCTCTTCCAAACTATCTATGATAGTGATATTGAATTCTTGTAGTATCAACATCCATCTAGTCACTCTAGCATTTGTAACCGGTTTGTTCATTAGAAATCTGATAACTGAGTGGTCAGTGTGTACAAAAACTTCGTATCCTGTTATATAGTGTCTAAACTTGTTGATGGCATGTACTACTGATAAAAAATCTTTTTCTGTGACAATATAGTTTGCTTCAATAGGTGAGAGGTTCTTTCTAACAAAGTATATAGCATAAGGAACCTGCCCTTCCCTTTGTCCTAATACAACTCCCAAAGAGGTATCTAAGGCATCTGTGCAAATATGGAAAGGAAGAGACCAGTTTGGACCTCTCAAAGCAATGGCACTTGAAAGTTTTGTTTTTAATATTTCAAAGGAGATTTGGCATTGCTCATTCCAACGGAATTCAACATCTTTTGTTAGCAGTTTGAAAAGTGGGGCAACTAGGTTTGTAAAATTTTGAACTATAGTAGCCAGCATGCCCTAAGAAACTTCTGATTTCCTTTTGTGAGCTAGGGATATTGATTTGGGAAATAATGTCAATCTTGGCAGGGTCCACTCTTATTCCTGTACCGAAGATGTGGTGACCTAGAACAATTCCTTCAATGAGCAACATTCTAGATTTTTCGTGACTGAATGAGAGGTTGGTCTCTTTACACCTACCCAATACCTTCTCCAAATTATCCAATTCCTATTGGAAATCATCCCCATATACCTTGAAATCATCCATGTAGACTTCCACACAATCGTTTGTTAAATCAGAGAAAATAGCCAAGACATCCCTTTGAAAGGTAGCAGGGGCATTACATAACCCAAAGGGGAGAACCCTATAGGCATACTTTCCCCAAGGATAGGTGAATGTGGTATTATCTTGATCTTATAGTGAAATTTGTATTTGGTTCTAACCACTAAACCCATCTAGGAAAGAAAAATACCTCTTCCCAGACAAAGTGTCTAAGACCTGATCTATGAAAGACAAAGGGAATTAGTCTCTATAGGTAGCCTTGTTTAATTCTCGAAAGTCCACACAAATCCTCCATTTCTCGTTTTTCTTTGGTACAATAAATAATGGGGAGACCCACTTGCTATCCGATATAGGGTAAATGAAATTGGCTTGTAGGAGTTTTTGGAGTTCTTCTTTTACTATATCTTTCATGGCTGGATTCATTCTTCCTTGGGGCTACCTGACATGTCTAATCTAATCGTTAGTGTAAATATGATGCATACAGGTGTCTAGGTGGATCCTTTTCATGTTCAAGTAATCCCATGCAAAAGCATCAGATTTCCCTTGAATCATTTGTATCAACTTTTGTTGTTGGTCTGTTTCTAGGCTAGCATTGATATACAAGGACTTTCCAGGACTGATTTCAACAGCTTGAACAACTAATTGTTTCCCCTCCTCTATTTGTGAAACAGTGGTTGCTGTAGCAGTGGGAAGATGAAAAATTTCTTGAAATTTGGGGCTAAAGATGTATGTGTAGTTAGGGAAAGATTAAGGATAATCTATGCGTGCTGAGTCAGCCAAGAATAGACTTAAGATTTGTTCTCCAGTTTGCTCTTGTACTCCTTTCACTTGTTCAAGTGTCAACAAGGGTTGAGTGCAGTCCTCCTCCCCATATGGATTCTCCAACCAGAGAGGAACTTCAGTGGTTGTTTGGGCAGGGGGAAAAAGGATAAGTTTTTGAATTTGAGTGCCATTGGAGATTGTCATTTCTCTAGATCGACAACTAATGAATGCATCAATAGTGTCCAACCAAGGTCGATTGAGTACTACTGGATGTCCTAGTTTGGGGGATTTGGGATGAATTACTAAGAAATCCATAGGGTATTCCCAAGAGGCCAATGTAACTGTTATGTCATCTAAACTCCCTGCTAGGGTGATGGTGGATTTTTCTACAAGCTCCAACAAAGTTTGTGTTGGTCTTAGGTGATCTAGTTGTAGTGTTTTCATAGTGTTTACTAACATCACATTTATTGCTACCCCTAGATCAATCAATGTGTTAGGTAAGGAAACACCATTGATTTCTATGGTTACCACAGGGTTCCCTGGATCACTATACTTAGATGGAATTTTGGTTATAAATTCTGATAACTACCCTACCACCCATATGACAGGAGGTTCCTTCCTCTTTCTCCCTGGCTTTCTAATGCAAAGGTCCCTTACAATTTTAGCATAGATAGGTATGTCTTTAATGGCCTATAGTAGTGGTATCTTTACACATATGTTCCAGAGTTCAGTCTCTTTATTATGTTCTAGAGGTTCCTCAGTTTTCTTTACGAGCAGCCTTTCTGGGTAAGGGGGATTCATTTTATGAGGTGTTTCTTCTACAAGGGAGTTGGGAGAAGGAATTTCTTGTTGTAATAGAGTGTTTCTTTCTTCGTTCAATGGATTAGTCATCTGTTCTTCTCTTTGAACTGTTTGGATATCTATTTGTTCTTCTTGATTTGTGTGATTGTGTACTTGTTCTTCTTGTATGACCATAGTGGGATTTATTTTGTTTACAACCCTTCCCGATCTTAATTCAATTCCATTATTACATATGTAGGGAAGGTTTGTACTTCAATATTTTGTATAGGTTGTGTCATCCTGTTATTTGGGTTAGGGATAGGTTGTGCAGGAATAGGGGTAGGACAAGGAGGGTTTTGGATGGGTGCAACTTGCATTGGTTGCTACATATTTGGATTCATGGGTAGTGCGAGTTGTTGTTTTAATTGTGGGGGCAGAAGAAGAGAAAGGGGGTTAAATCCTAGGAGTAGCTGTGAAATATTTGAAGGGTATTATGGATAGGTGGGAAAATTTGTTGGTTGGAAGGGAACATTCCCATACACAAGTCCTCTCCACCCTTGTTTCCAAAGTTGGGTTTGTGTCAACCACTTAGGGTAAGACATGGGGGGTGCCCGTTGTTGGTTGTGGAGCCTGATTATCTTCCTGATTCAGAGGTCCTTGCTTTCAGCTATGTTTATACCCCATGAAGTATTTACACCCCAGAAGTATGTACACTCTTCCACGTGGGGGAGTGCAGAGGGGGGGTACCCCCTCTGCGGGGTCTGGGGGCAAGCGGGCCCCCAGCAGGGGTTCGAGGGCGAAGCCCCCGAAGCAAAAATTGCCTTATAAAAGTATATTGTAATTTCATTGTAAATCTGGACCGTTCATTATAAGGTCGCAGATCTAA
>JZKD02S0405185.1:242380-267837 GCA_000966675.3 Picea glauca | reverse complement strand
AGAGGAAGTTACAACGGGTTTTGTTGTAGGTTTTATCCCTTCATTTTGCTGGATAATAATAAAGGAAGGACCTGGCAATTTCTTTGGTGGACGTAGCCCACACTGGGTGAACCACGTAAATCTGTGTCATTCTTGTATTGTGTGTCTTCTGTGTTTTTTTTTTTTGCATTTGTTTTATTTTATTGCTCTGCGGTCTTGTTTTTCTAACACCCGTTGTTGTTGGGGATATTTTGAAGTTGGGTCTGCAAACATGCTGGGGTTTTGTTGTCTCCATGGTTTCCTAGGGTGGTAGAATGTTTCAAGTTCTCCTCCCCCCTTGAACATGGCCTTGAGTCTGGGTAGAGAAGGGCATTCATTAGTAGGATGGTCCTCTGTATAGAGACCACAGATTTCAATAACATTAAGGGGGCATTCCTTTTCAGGGTGTTTCCTCCTACACTGATGACAGAAAATTGCTAACGCAACATTTTCTTCCTCTTGTTTTATTTTAATTTTTGTGGTATCTAGTTGGGCACTGATGGTGTTTAGGATATATGTTTTAAAGTTTTATAATAGATTTTCCAGTTCAATCCTAGTGACACCTCCAGATGTGGTTTTAACAATTCTATTGGTAGGGTCCCTTATACTTTTCCCCGTTTTAGCTTGACTGCGAGAGTATTTTTTACAATACTCTGCTATGTCTGCAAACAAATTTTGGTACACATCCTCATAACTCATGAGGTTTAGCACTTCAATGCAATCATCCCTCACACCCTTTAGAAAGACAATCCTAATTGTAGCTGTATCTAAGGAAAACTGCATAGTCTTTTAGTAATTGTATAAGAACCTTTCTAGGTAGTCTTCTAAGCTTTCTTCTTCAGATTGCTGCATTTTGAATATATCATTCCTAGCATCCCTAGGTTTGCAGTAATCTTGGTATTTCTAGAGGAAGGTCTCCTTCATACCATCCCAAGACAAAATGGTGTGTTCCCCTAAGCTCATGAACCACCTTAGTGCCGAATCTTTTAGTGTAGCTGGGGAAAGTTTTAATTTTTGAGCATTATCTGTGTAGTTATAGCTCCTACACAATATGTCAAATTCAAATAAAAATGAGTCAGTGTCTTCTGTCGACATACCTCGAAAATGAGGAAGTGAGGATAATGGAATTTTCTTCATAGCAACATCTTTAGGGATATCCAATATGGGGAATCCAAATGTCTCTGTTTCATTAGCTATGTTTCCCTCTTCTTCTTCCATGTCTCTAAACAACCTGTAGGGAGGTGGTGAAGTTTCTCCACTGAGTGATGGTTCCACCACTGGGTTACTTGGTATCTCTAGTTGTTCCAAGGTTTTGTGTGGCCTTCCAACAATAGATGCAACCTCTTCTATTACTACCTCTGCTTCTTTTCCAGTTTCTCCTTTGGATGGGGTCGCCAGTGCTTCCTCTCTTTCTTGTTGTCTTATGTCCTCAATATGAAAAGTGGCTTCATATTTAGTAATCTTTGTTGTTGTTGCAATTTCTTCCTTTGAGCTCTCTCCTCTGAGAAATTTTCCTACACAAATTTTCAATGAATTAGTATAAGGGGGGGGGGGGGGGGTTGTTGTTGTTTGCTTTTCTAGATTTTCTAAGATTTTAGGAGAAATAAATCTACCTTTATTATGCCTATACCTACTCATAAAATAAATTTAAATGAAATGAATGAAAAATGTAGATTCCTAATTAAAGGTAGGAGGACAACCTGACTTTGGAGCAACCCCACCAAAGTGGATGCGCAGGTTCTTACCTCTCGTCTTACCATCTTCTCTCCACCCTCATATTGTCCTCAAATCCAATCCAATACTTCATCAAACCAATCAAAAACTCAAAATGCTACCTATTACCATTTACAACTCCCCGACAATGGTGCCAAAATGCTGGTGTACAAATATGTTTAATATATATCTTACACTCATTTAAATTTCAATCCGGGATTTGTAATCAAAATAGTTGTTACACTATATGTGCTGAAAACAGGTAACCTACCTAAGTCTGTTGTATATAGGAAATCATTAATAACATAAAAACTTTGTTTCTAAGATTTCTAAATACTTCAAATATCTTTGAACTTCGAAGAGAAAATTGATATTGAAACTTAAACAAACAACCAATCAAAGAGATGCTATCATAAAGAAACAAGTCTATTCATTTCAGGCTCATGAATTAAAGGGATGAACTTAAGAAACTTCTCTCCTATAGCAATCAAAACAGTAAATAGCAATCAAGTACAATCATTCTCGAAATCAAAACCAACTTCAGCTTCATGTAATTCAAACAAACCAGTACAAGGAATATTCAATATAACTGAGAGACTTTATTGCAGAGCACAAAGGTGAGGTATAAAGTCTTCTGGTTCCTTGATATACTAAATCTACTGCAATCATAAACTGAAGATAGTAGTCCCGCGCTTCAAATAATTAAATTCCCATCTTCAACATTTGAGAATGAAATATCTATTCAATCTAGCACCTGATTATTCACACCAATCTAAAACGATTAACTCAATGCTGAACTCTGAAAATAAATTAAAGATCAATCACACACACATTGTTGTAAAATATCCACACAAACACATAGAATGTATACAAGGAGGTTTACCTTAGTTGGGACGGTGGGCCCTTACCGAGCCAACAAGGAACCTCTTAAGAAAGTAAAAGACTAAATCTTTTCACTCATATTCAGGAATTGACATAAAAGATATTTTGCATTAATTCAACTGGTAAATTGGATCAACAGTTTTTTACTTCATACATAAAAATGATAGGTATCGTCTGGTTCTGATAGAATACTTCACTACATGCCTTATTATCCACTCTATCGTCTATACAACATTCCTTATATAAGGTAAGATGACACTATCAATATCTATAGATAAGCATTAAACAGTTTGAGAGATTTTACAATTGATATTTACATCGAATTTCTAGGAATCGATTCCATCCTCATGACACGAAGTGCATGAGTGATGGAGTATCTCGTATTCTGGAAAACTGATTTGGGAGCTTATGTTCAACTACTTTCTCAAAATCTTCACCACCCTACTGGTCCAATTGGCGCATTATGGAAATAGAGGTTTTCGTACCGAAATGCACACAGTCGTGAGTCTGGTACCAGAATGGATGCAGAGCAGAAAATATCGGAATGGATATGGAACATAGTACCGGATCAAAACTGCCTTAGGTACCGAAATAGCTTTGGTGCTGGATTGCACGATGTCTGGTAGTACCAAAATAGCACAAGTACCAGATAAGTTGTTCATGAGTCAACCTATTATGAATATACAAAATAGAATACTTTAATTGAATTAATTCAAGAAAGTTAAACAAAACATGCTTTAAATCATCAATTACCTCTTGTGAACATGAACACGGTCATTAGGTATGTGTGCGGGAGAAAAATAGTCGAGTATAGGCTCATAGCATAGGAAAAAAGGCTTAGATACAAGGTAATATAGGGCATTATATATGTTAAAAGAGGGGCTCAACACAGGTCGTCAACGTAACTTTTCCACTCGCTCTATCTCAGCCCCTTCTTAAATTGTTCCCGCGACGTTGGATTTCATCACTAACTAGTGTGTTCATTGTGAGAAGGTTTTGTTTGCTTGCTTGCTTACTATATTTTTAGCGTGTGTTTCTTGTTTTCCCTAGAAGACTCTAGGTTGGATCTTTATTTTTATGGCATCAATTCCCAGAATGACCAATGAAGGAACCCCTGCTCCAGGGGAACCTTTTGTTTTTCCTTCTTACAGAAACATTGGTCCTCCTCACATTGCTACTTTGAGCCTTCCAGGTCTCAGAATTGGATTACCGGTATGGTTGTTTTCCACTCAGGTAATCTCGAATGCAATTAGTGCTTCAGTTGTAAGAACTTCTCCCCTAGAGCATCAACCTCATGTTGATCCTTCAACTTCTTCACCAGTAAGATCTTCTTCGCCTTCTTCACCTGCAAGGTCTTCCTCTATTTCATCTTCTTCACCAAGTGAAAGTTATGAAGCTAGTAACCTGGTGAATACGAAGAATAAGAAACAAAAGATTAAGAAGAAGAAAAATAAGCAAGGATCCACACTTCTGACCACTACCAGACATGTTCGAAAACAACCAGTTATTGTTAATCATGCTGGGAGTGTTGATGATGTTAAGATCACCTAAACAACTTGTAAGCCCAAGTACCCTTGCAGGATTTGCAAGGGTATCCATATTCTTAAGGTTTTCCCTGGTCTATCCAAGGTTATAGAAACATGGTCTACACACCCTCACCAACCCATGTCATCAGCCTCTGAACAAGATGTTGATGACCTCCCGTCAACTAGTCATGATACAGTTGGGAAAAAGAAAAATAGAGTCAAGTTCTTGTGTATGTTATGCAAAGGGAGTCATCTAACTCACCTTTTCCCTCATATGGAAGAAGCCTCAAAATTCCTAGAAGACATGACTGTTTCACAGCCTCAACTTCCAACTTCTTATTGTAAGCTTACTCTTGACCCACCTGTAGTTGATGGAATGATCAATATGGTCCCTTCGTTGATCAATCTGGTTGATCATACAGTCAAATTGGTCACGTCCTTAGTTGAACCAGTTGACAAAGTGGTTGATCCAATCCCATCCTCGGTCAATCCCACTCTCCCACCAAAGAGTGAAACTTAAGTGGTCGGTCTATTTCCATCTGTCAAACCCATTCTCCCCTTGGATAATGCAACCTAGGTTATCGATCTAATCTCGTCATCAGTCGATTCTACTCTCTTGCTAGAGAGTAAACCTGATACTACTCATGTTTTTCTCGTTGATACAGAATCTACTGTGCTAGGGGGAATTCCTTCTTCTCCCATAGAACCCCCTCTAAGTAATGAGGCTATTCTTTTTAATTGGGGTGTGCTAATTGGACCTCATCTTCCCTCTCACATTCCTTTCAAGATTACAGTACAGGTTTGTGTCCAGGACGTTCCTCAGACGTTGATAGATGAAGGTCCGTCTGTTA
This sequence comes from Picea glauca, assembly GCA_000966675.3. NCBI lineage: Eukaryota > Viridiplantae > Streptophyta > Pinopsida > Pinales > Pinaceae > Picea > Picea glauca. The sequence continues at coordinate 262,847 of JZKD02S0405185.1, read as the reverse complement.
GTATTTTGTCCTCTATTTCTTGGCAAGCTTTGGGTTATCCTCAGCTTGTGCCATTTACACAGACTCTGTTTTCTTTTAATAGAAGAACCAATCACCCTTTAGGGATCCTTCCTCAGTTTCCTGTAACTTTGGGAGGGAAAACTATCTTTATTGATGTCATGGTAGTCCAAGACCCCTTGGATTTTTATTTACTCCTTGGACGAGACTATGTCTATGCCATTAAAACTATTGTGTCCACTATTTTTCTTGTGATATATTTCCCTCATTATGGAATAATTATGACTATTGATGAACTTTCATTCATTGGTCTTGACTCAATGACCTCCCTAAATGGTTCTTATATGCAGACGATATCACCCCCTCCATAGGTCAATTATGTGGCATTGTCTCCCATGCCTTCACCTACCGATGAAGATGAGCCTCTCGCTATAAACTCAGTCTCTTATGACTTGGATATGGTAGTTGACATGGTGATATATTCGATAGGGCTATTGGAGCCTGATCTTTTTACCCCTGTCGCGACCCTCAACATGTGTTCCTTCCAGAGCATTGTTCTTCCATACAATGAAGATCTCTTGGAATCCATGACCGAGATTTGTCCCTTGACATGGTGTCCTTCTAGATCACTGTCCTCTTGGAAGTCATGATCAAGAAGAGTCTTTTGAGCATTTTTTTCTTATTTCAAGCTCATTAAAAAATGAAACCAGATTTGAACATGGTTTTCTAATTTCAATCTCGTTAAAAAATGAAACCAGTTGTGAGGATAGCTTTCGCGTCTCTATAGAAACCTTGTTAAAAAATGAAACAAATCTTACGAGCATAGTTCTTGTTTTTGTGTCAAGATCGTTAAAAAATGAAACAGAGGTTTGGGGATTGAACCTGGATTCACGAGCATAGTTCGTGTTCCTATGTCAATCTCGTTAAAAAATAAAATAGATTTTCCCTCCCCCTCTTTGTTTGAGGCAATTCCTTCGTCTAGTATTTGAAGCTTCATTTCATTCTCCTATGCAGTTGGACGAAACGAAGCTTGGGGGAGAATTTTCTTCCAGTCTTTGGAATTCATGATGAAGTTAAACCGCTAACTTCTTAAACTAGGGGCTAAGTACCAACCATCCCTGGATTATGCATTGGGAAGCCTCAAGCATAGTTTTCTTTGGTTCAAGCTTGTGTAAAAATAAAACCACCTACCTCGATCATAGTTATTTTTCTGTGTCAAGCTCATTAAAAAATGAAATAGATTTGTCCCCCTCTCTGTTTGAGTCAAGTCCTTCATCTAGTAATTGAAGCTCCATTTCATCTGCTTGTGTTGTTGGATGAGACGAAGCTTGGGGGGAAATGCTTCTAGCCTCTAGACTTCATGCTGAAGTTGAGCCACTAGCTTATTAAGATAGGGGCTAAGTACCAACCATCCCTGGATAATGCCTTGGGAAGTCGCAAGCATAGTTTTCTATGGTTCAAGATTGTGTAAAATTGAAACCACCTACCTCAAGCATAGTTTCCTCTGGTTCAAGATTTTGTAAAAATGAAACCAGGTCCAAGCATATTTTTGTTTAGTTTTAATCTTGTGTAACAATAAAATCTATCCCAAGCATAGTTTTGTTTTGTTTTAAAGCTTGTGTAAAAATGAAAACAATCTCGATCTTAGTTTTTGTTCTTTCTCATGCTCGTAAATCAATGAGAATCTAACCGAGTATACTTTTATTAATTTTTTGGACTCGTAAAGGTTATATGAAAAAGGAACCCCCTAAAGTCGTCTTTAAGCTCTTTTCAGACTTTCTAAACATGGAAAGATTGTCGAGCAATCTTGTTCTTTTCATGCTCATAAAAATATTTGAAGAAAAAAATTGATGAGTGGTAGGTTATCACTTTTTTGGTATCATCAGATTAATTTACGAAAAATGAACTTATGGAGTTCTCTTTATGTGTTTTTCATACTCTCTAAAAAAGAAAAAACCCCAAGTTTTCTTTCTTTGGACTCATGAAATAAACACATAAAGACCCATATGGGATCAAACCAACCCTTCTTAGGGTTCATTAAACATACTCTGAGGGACTCATTCGAAGGATGAGCTTACATTTCAAGCATATGTTATCCTCCTCAAGCTTGTGTAAAAGTAAGGAGGTGCTCGCCAGAAATGGTGGGGGGGGGGAATTGGGAAAGAAATGTGTCTAAACCTGTATTCTATGGAAGAGTGTCTTTTTTAACATGACACCCTTTCACTCACTCTAGGTTGGAAAACCCGCTTGTCTCTAAATCATACTCCTTTATAAGATTACCCTTTAGTATGTGATCCCTATTTTTGAGTCAGTATTTCCAAGACAATTGTCGTGTCATCAATATGTTCAAAAGAGAAGTTCAACCTAGAAAGACTTCTATTGCATTGGCCATTTCCACTGTCCTTAAGACTTCTATTGCGTCATCCATCCCTAAGTCATTCCTAAATCATTTGTTACTCTGATATACCTCAAATATTTTACCTGTTTCGTGTCATTGATGTGGGATACATTAAGGCCCTCCCATGACGAGTCTTTTCTTTTCGAATTCAACTCATTATCCAGGAATTAGACTTAGAAACTAATTGGTACCTTGGAACTTGCATGCCTCAATGGCAGGTTTCCTCGCTTTCAACAATGGGTTTTTATTATTGACCCCTGATTGGGAGATTCCACTGAGTGTTCGACTTCAGCTCATTAATTCACATTCATTGGATTGTACTAGTGTACCTTGGGAGTCATTGACATCAATGGTGATTTCCCTCTCACTTCTTAATGGTATACACTAATGACCAGTAATCAAGTGGTTTCTACCATGTTCGACTTCAGCACATGTATTCGCATGGTTAGATTCGTACTATAGAGTCGTGGAGATGAAGACCCTGAATATTTTTTTACAGATTCAGGTTGGGTTGGAGTATATTCAGTTTATACTATTGCATAGATCCACATTGTATGTCTCGTGGCTATGTTCAAATTTGAGTCTTTCACACATAGATCCACAGTGTATTTTTGGTGGTTATGTTCAGATTTGAGTCATATTGGCCTGGATCCTTAGTGTATGTTTGGTGGCCATGACCTATCTTACTTGACATGGATTTCTGCATGTCGAAATTTATGCTTTGAGTCATTTGTATTATGAGTATGGGAATGCCTACCTCAACGATGATATATTATTGTATTGTATTTCCTTGTTTGTTGGTAGGTTTTCGGCCGACTGTTCCTTGTTCCCTTCACACACTCAGCAAAGTATTTAAACTATCACTCTATTCTAACTTCATACTTTGGGGGCCTCTCTATTACACATTATTTTCATGACCCTTATGATTGTTAATGATGTAAACCTATATGTTTCCTTCAGAGGGGTCAGTGGCCTGAATTTCTGAAGAAAGAAGGGAGAAGAACTTTGCCTGAGAGAATAAATTGTATTTTCCTTTGTAAAATCCCCATTAAGGAAGATCGTCACAGGATGCACTATATGCAGGGTGCGGCGATGCCTGATCGCCACACCTTACTCTAAATCTAGACTGCAATGTAGTCGTAGGCTGCACTATAGCTAGGGTGCGACGATTCTTGTACATGGGAAAAACGATCATGTTATCGATGCTTCTAGAAGGAGAGGTTTCTATGGTGAGGTGGCCTCCGAACGCTTTGGATCTTAATTGATTTCATAAATTAGTGGGATCATCCTAAGCTCCTCACCTTATCCTCTTCAGCTTATAAAAGGAGAGGAGCTCTCATGGAGAAAGTTCGCTTGGCTTGGGATTAAGCTTGATGAGGGTTTGGATTGTCTTGTAGCTTGGATTTTTTGGAGCTTGTATGGTGGCTTTGAGATTTTCTTTGTCAAGATATATTGTGAGTAGCTATCAAATCTAGAGTCTCAGAATCCGTGGATTAGAAGTGTGTGGGAAGCAAGGAACTATTGGAAGGAACTTGACAACATCAAGGCTTTTGGTTGTATCTTTCTTCTACATTATTTAATACATATATACTTTTCTTTCCTATATGAATTTTATTTGTCCATATTGTATGATTCCTTGATCACATACATAGTTTCATATCTAATAGACTATTTTATTATTGTCTTCGTTGTCTTGTGTTCCTTTGCAGAAATTTCTTCATAAGCCTTACGATGAAGATTGGATTGCATTGGAGAAGTCAGATCTTCAATATTTAAAAGGTATGTTCTAGGTCCATTTCTCATTTGATAAGTGAAATCTAAGGAAAGAGTAGTGTATTGTCTTGTTTTGTTCTAGTTTCGTAATGAAGCTAGGGGGATTGATTTGTGTCTGCACTTAACAATTAGTCCGATAACACCTGGTGGAAGAAATTATTTTTCCAGAGGAAAAGGAAGAAGCAAAGGAGGAGAAATAATATGTTATACATGTGGAAAACCCGGACACAAGTCTTGGGAATGTCCCGAGAAAAAGAAAGAAAGAAGAGGTGAAGCTCACATTTCAGAAGTACATAAAGTGAATGTTGAAGCAGAAGGTGCAGAGGATGGAAAATATTTGATGTTGAGGAAGGTTCTCTTGAAGCCAGAACCAAAAGTTGAAAAACCAATGCAAAGGAATAATTTGTTCAGGACAATTTGCAAGACTAAATACAAAGTATGCAAGGTGATAATTAACAGTGGAAGCACTGATAATCTAGTATCCATGGAGATGGTGGAGAAATTGGAGTTGGAGACAACTGCACATCCAAATCCATATAAGGTCTCATGGTTGCAAAAATGACACCAGGTAATGGTAACTAAACAATGCCTTGTTGAATTTAAAATAGGTGGATATAGAGATGAGATTTTGTGTGATGTAATTCCCATGGATGTATGTCATGTTTTGTTGGTAAGACCATGGCAGTTTGACAGGAATGTCATTCATGATGGGAGAAAGAACACTTACACTTTGGAAAAGAATGGTAGAACACACATGTTGCTGCCAATATAAGAGAAGAAGGTAAAGGAAGAAACCAACACAAGCATACTTCTCATGAGTGGGAAGGAACTCCTGAGTGAAGTCAAGAAGGAACAAGAGATGTATTTTTTCATGGCGAGGAAACCCAAAGTTGTCCTTGCAAGTACTTTGGTGGATGATTTTCCCGAAGAAGTTCAGGAGTTGTTGGATAATTTCACTGACATAGTAGCGGATGAGCTGCCTAACTCATTGCCACCTGTCAAAAGTATCAACCATTATATTGACTTGATACCAAGAGAAATTATGTCGAACAAAAAAGCATATAGATTGACACCTCAAGAGAATGAGGAGGTAAAGAAACAAGTCCAGGAATTGTTGGACAAGGGTTTGGTTAGAGAAAGCTTGATTCCATGCGTAGTGCCAACTATGTTAAGTCCAAAGAAGGATGGAGGATGAAGAATGTGTATAGAATCAAGAGCCATAAATAATATCACCACCAGGTACATATTTTCTTTTCCAAGGATGGATGACTTAATGGATTTCTTAAGTGGAGCAAATGTTTTTTCAAAGATAAATTTGAAAAGCGGATATCGCCAGATAAGGATGAGGGAAGGTGATGAATGGAAGACAACCTTTAAGACAAATGAGGAGTTGTATGCATGGCTTGTTATGCCATTTGGATTAACAAATGACCCAACCACTTTTATGAGACCGATGAATGAAGTATTGAACGATTTCATTGGTAAGTTTGTGATTGTATATATGGATGATATATTGGTCTTCAGTAGAACTGAAGAATAACATTTGAGACATCTGACATTAGTAATGAGGAGACTACAACATGAGAAGTTGTTGATAAATATGAAGAAGTCCTCTTTTATGAAGACATAACTCATTTATTTGGGTTTTGTGATCTCTTCAAATGAATTGAAGATGGGTCTTGAGAAGGTCAAAGCAATCAAATAATGGCCATCGCCAAGGAGTATGTTTGAAGTGAGAAGATTCCATGGATTAGCAAGTTTCTATAGGAAGTTTATTAGAAATTTCAATGGAATTTGTGCACCAATTATGGACACGGTGAAGAAAAGACACAAGTCTTTTAAATGGACAGAAGAAGCTGAGAAAAATTTCAATATATTGAAGGAGAAGATAACAAAATGACCAATTCTGGTCTTACCAAATTTCAGGAAGACATTTCAAGTAAGGTGTGATGCAAATGGAGTTGCAATTGGAGCAGTTTTGAGCCAAGATAATAGGCATGTTGCATATTTCAGTAAGAAGTTGAATGAGACTAAGGGGAAGTACTCCACATACGACAAATAATTCTATGCCATAATTCAAGCCTTGAAGAAATGGAGGCACTACCTTGTTCCATAAGAATTTGTCTTGTATAATGATAACCAAGCTTTGCAATTCATAACCAGACAAGAAAAGTTAAACTAGAGACACACTAAGTGGATAGAATTTATGCAAAATTTCACTTTTGTTATTAAACATATTTCTGGTAATGCTAAGAAAGTTGTTGATACATTGAGCATGAGATGTTTGATTCTGCAGGAATTTCAGGTCAAGACCTTAAGGTTTGAACACCTTAAGGATATATATTGTGATGATCCCGATTTTGAAGAAGCATATGAAGCATGTGTAAATCCCGTGCTAAGAGACATGAGCCAGTGGACATAATATATGATCTGTTATAACCCTATGTTTCATAGGAATCACCTGGTGATTATAATCTCTTCTTCTAGTTGCATTATATTGTAAATAATATTTTATTCTGCAAATGATTTACAAAAGAAAGAAAAAGAAAAAGAAAAAGAAATAAAATAAAAGAAAATGGAAAAAGAAAGAAAAGAAAAAGAATAAAAATATAAAAATAAAATAAAAGAGGGTATAAAAAGAGAAAAAGATGAAGCCCCATGAAATAATTTGGCTTGATTCATACTATCTAACCATGATCAAGCTCTTTCAATTTATGCAGATAGGATAGTGAATAAATTTGGCCAAATAGTTTAATCTTAGCTAAATTAGTTAGGTTAGTGAATAACTTTGATCATACAGTCTAAGCTTAGTCAAATGTCTTAGGGTAGAGTAATTATTGATCCAACAGTTTAAACTGGGTCAATTTGCTATGTAATTAGATTAGGATATAGGATTAGCGTGTCTTATTTCAATAAAATTGATGAAAATTTGATTAAATGCCTTTGATTTGTGTTAAAATGATGTATTTTTGACCCCTTGGTGACAAAATGAAGGAAGGGGAGCAACGAAAAACCCATAAAATGATTTTATCCTATGTTTTGTGGTGTTATGATAGTTTTGTCATTTTTTGGTAAAGAGCACACTAATCTTAGCGGCTCATCAGCGCACGCAAAGATCTACGGTCAACAGAGAATATCAGACCCCCCCCGACCTTTCTGCCTTTAACGGTGGGGGGGGGTCCAAGTTGGTGGTTTTCCCAGCATGGGCCCCTCATAACATGTCATCTTCATGTTAAATTAGAATTCCCTCACTCCATACCACTTACTGCCTACCCCCCCCCCTCCTAGTAAACCGCCAAACCACTCATCTATACCACCTCCACACTTCGTCACCACATTCCACTACCCTGTAGACATGTACATCACATCCCATCTATCCATTGGGCATTCAATTCTCTCCACATTACATCCAATATGTCTGTTAGGAAATCAATGAAATCAACCATTACCATTACTGTTGGCACAGGGGTAGACCCAGGGTTCAACGCTACAACAACGCACCAACAAAACCCTAACTACCAGCCCTTTCGACAACGCCTGCGAAGCAGATGAGGTCTCACTTGAGGTAGAGGTAGGGGTGGTTGTAGGACTCCAATGTCTGCAACCTTAGCTAGGACACAGATCTGTGATTCTAACACTTAATAGAGAACTTAGCAGTTAACATTCGTTAATATCTAGTTCTTAGTTACAATGCAGTTAAACCCTAAACTACAGAGTATTGCAATATTCAACCAGATCTACTATATTCAAGCACTAAGCACATCCACATAGGCCAGATCTAGTATTCATCCATACTATTAAGAATATAGCAGTAACATATCTATCTACCATTCATCTATATCAAAGCACTAAGAAAGTTAACATATAAACACATCAATAAATCACACCAAGTATAGAAACACAGCATGTAAGTGGTTCAACCCCACCCTGGGGCTACATCCACCAACTCTTCGTCTTCTTTATTATCTTCTACAACCAGTTACATGCACGAAGCTACAAAAACCCTACTCTGTAGAGGACAGGAGATATGCACACCTCGCTAGATCCTCCTTCCCCGGGCTAGGTTACACCACTAAGCCTCTTCTCAATCTCTTACACTCGCTTGCACTTAGCTATGCAAGCCTCATACAATATGCACAAAAGAAATCTCCACTCAGCACTCAGCACTTTCGATCACATAGATCGAACTCTAGCACTTAGAACCACTTACAAATGACTCTTCATTATATTGCCTAGTCTTCTATATATATATTACAAAATTGGGCCTAAACATGGGTAAACCCATGGGACGACATTCCCATACCTATTACATAAGCCCAAAACCCAAAAATCCCTAAAAATGGGTTGAGATCCCATGATATCCATGGGTTGAGATCCCATGATATCCACCTTTGTAATGTCCCCAAGGCTGAGCCTAGTTGTAAATCTGATGCATGAAATGAATTGTAAATATGTGTTATAGGTTGGTGAGCCAAGTTTGTATAAGCCAGTGGGCTTATGTGATTGTTAGGCCAGAGATCCTAAGGGTTGGAGGCCAAGGGTCTGATTTTGTACTTGTATATATGCAAAAACATTTAATAAAATTGTAAACATTGCCAGGTGTAGACCGACCACAATGAATGAGTGAAGGGGGACTGAGTTTCCATAGAGAAGGCAAGGGATTAGGGGCTGGAAGGTGGGAAAAGGGGCTTAAGACTAGGAATAATATTTTATTATCATTCCAAAAGAATATGTGACATTTATATTATTATTCCTAAGTCCCTGACCAAGGGAAAGTGATGCGTGTTGGTGGAATGCATGCAGTCTCCAGGGCGACAAGTGTCGACCCTGGTGCATGCAAATAAAACAGTTTGGGTGGACCGTGAAGAGGGACGCTCCCTCAGATTCGAGTGGACTGCCTAAGGGGGTAGGGGCTCTGAGCTGTACGACTGACTCGAGCTCTGCAGAAAAACCTCGTACACCTTCTGAATTGAAAAACCCATGTATACCTCCGTGCTGAACCAGAAAACTGTGATCAATTCTGAAAGAGTTGGTTTCACCTCTGTTTGAAGGGGGGGGAAAGCTTGTGTTGTTTCTGGATAATTTGTGTGCATCCACTGCCCAGGATCAAGCCTGTTCCTAAGATCTTTGTCCCGAAGCCATGACCCTGAGCCATTTTTCCATTGCTGAGCCTATGGAAAAAGTCGTGTCTATTTTTCCATTGGTTGTGTGGCCACGTAGTGCTGGACTGCATGGGAGGTTTGTTGACCTGTGAGCGATTCTCTCCAGGCAAGAGAGTGCGTAGAGGAAGGAGAGAACTCCTAGAAGGAACCCTGTAGCTACCACAGAGCCCGGAGACTTCCGGTCCAGCCTGTTGCTGTAACCCAAGGCAAGGGAGGTTAGCAGCCGAAGGACTGTCTAGGTGACAAAGAAGGTGTATCCTCCTGGGGTGGAATAGGCATGTGGGGAATGAGGGACTGTGGGCAGTGAGTGTGGGTGGTTCCTGGGAGAGAATTCCTTCCTGTGGCTGTGTGTTGTTTTCCCTGTAACCTCAACCTAACCTAGGATTCCTTGTCTCGGGGTGGAGCTTAGTCCCAACTCGAGGGTGACCCACTGCCGAGCTGATGAGCAGTGTGGTCTAAGGTTGGGAGGTTCGTGGAAGGCCTGCACTTGGTTGGTGGATTCTACCACTGTTAAAAGATAAGTATCTAATTATGTTTTAATCACGTTTTGCATGACTCTACTGTTTATGTTATCATGATTTCCGCTGTGTATATGAATTAGTATGCAATGCTATTGATTGTTAATTATGGAAATAACTCATATGAATACTCTGTGTAGAATGTGTTTATTTGTTTAAATGCATGGGATTTATAATACCTGTATGAGTTATGTACCAAGTGGTGTTAAAGTTTCCTTTTTAAGAGCGATTAAGCCATGGTAGCTGAAAAGGTACACTACAGTTTGGTATCAGAGCCAAGGTTTCGACACTAAGCCTAGATGGGACAGTGGAGCGGTCTTTGGACCGAGAATGCGAGGGGAAATTGGGTCTGGAAGGTCAATTTCGGACCCTGGTTTTCTCCAAAGTGACAAGGAGTTACTTGACGAGTTTTTTTTTAAGCTCAGGAGGTATAACAGCGTTATGAAACCGCAGCCAGTGTGGTATAAGTCCACAGGACTCCACACCAGAAGTGTAGGAGCTTTAGGATCTGTTCGGGAGGGAAGGTGAAACCTCGTGACCGTTAGATCTGGAAAGTGTGCACGGGGTTTAAATCCCTTTGGAATTGTACAGGAGTGTGGAAATCGCAATATGCAAAATCCCGAATCAGTCAGAACCGTCCATCAGAAAGAACGCGTGGACAACGATCAGCCTTTCGCTGACTCATAACTTGAAAATGGTCAACGGGAAGAAATCGACATTTAGGGAGATGGGAGGTGAGAAGAGGTGAACACCCTCGAAAACCCGAAATCCTGAAACAATCTACACCGTAGATTGTGGGAATAAGAACTTGACCGTTGGATCAAGTAAGTTAGTAGACAGTGATTTCATGATCTCAGCAAATGGAAGTTCAATATGTGTGGATGCATGAACTTTCGATGCCCGAAACCCCGAAACATCAAAAGAATCTGCGTCGTAGATTTGAGAAAGATCTGACTGTTGGATTTTACTAGGAATAGAAGTGGACACCTGAATGTGTACCACGTGCCAGTGGGTCGAGGAGAAAAGTGAGAGTGGTGGGACCCGATGATGTCATTAAAAACGACGTGGACCCTAATGAACGTGCCACGTGCCATCATGGTTGTGGGTGACCACTATGCTATGTGGGCCTAGAGGGTAAAGTAAATCGAAATTTCGGAAGTCAGGGGGGTTGGAAAGGAAAGAAAGTCTGAAAGCCTCGTGGACCGAAAACCTGAAGTCTTGGGTACCAGAAACCCGAAGACCTGAATGTCCCGTGTACCGAAAGCCCAAAAGTCCCGAAATGCCGAAAATGAAAGTTTCGAAGACCCAAAAATTGCAGAGCCAAATGAGAGCTCAGAAAACTTATTTGAATCAAAATGTCTTTTATTCTTGTTTGTATTGGCGTATAAATGTTGTGGATTTTTCATGAAGTTTTAATGGCCTGACAAAATTCGAATTGAATTGCACAGTGCATGTGCAGAGTTCAACGAGGGTTAGGACTCCAGTTAACCAACACTGAGTATGGAATGGGAAAAGGTGCAGATTGCCTCCGAAACAGGAGATGAATGGGAAGGAAAGGATGTCAATATGGGAGTGGAAGGATCGAACTCCAATGGGCATAGAAAAGAAAAGGATAAGGAAGGACACATAATGAAAATCATTGAAGGATTGCAAAGAGAGGCCCAGGTTCGCTGAGCTGATAGCCGAAATCTCATGAAAGTTAGGGATCGGCAAGGGGTATTAAACTTAAAATTTTTGAAGAGCCTGGAAAGAATAGAGAGGAAACTCAAGAAGGGAAGAGACTCAAGTAAGATGGATTGTTGCAGAACCCCTGGGAGAAGAAGGATATCAAGAAGAGTCAGGACTCCTGAGAGGAAAAGGACGTCGAGGAGTGGTAGCCGACATCTTAGTCGCTCCCAAAGACATTCCAGTAGGGGAACACGCAGTAGTTCGAGCTTGTCTCCTACCAGAAAGCACCGAAAATCTGAAAGGGATGAATTGAAAGGGGAAATCAACAAGATTAAACCGCCTACATTCGATGGTGAACATAAGAAGGAATAAGATGCCGAAATATGGTTGTTGGGTATAAAGAAATGCTTCCAGCTGCAGAATTATTTTTCCCATGCAGAAGGAAGAATTGCAATGTACCAGCTGAAAGGAAAAGCATCTATGTGGTGGGATTAGTTGGTGCAGGTGCAACACATCAGAGAGAAAGAGGTCACGTGGAAGGATTTTAAGAAGTATTTTGAGAAGAAATACCTAAGCAAAAGATACTATGACATAAAGATGAAGGACTTCTTCAAACTCAAGTTGGGCAGTATGACCATTGATGAGTATGAACAAAGTTTTCTAGAACTACTGAAGTATGTTCCATTCATCAAAGACGAGGCTGTTAAAATTCAGAGGTATCTGAGTGGACTGCCACCTTCCATTGGTGACAAGATTCAATATGATGATCCTAAAACTATGGAAGAAACAATAAGAAGGGGAAAATGCTTATACGAACAACAAAGAGAAAATCCTACCTTTCAGAAGACTTGGAATGACCGAAAGAGGTTTAAGAAAGAACAGAGGCAGAAGGGAAACAGGCCACCCTTTTTCAAGAACATCCCTTGGGGACAGTCATCTTTTAGAGACCCCAGGAAAGTTGAAGGGAGTGAGCAGATGCCAAGGTCTCCACCCATGGAGTGTTGGGGTTGTAAAGGGAATCATATGTACAGAGACTTCCCCCACAGAAAAGACAAAGCAAGAACTGTCCATATTGTTCAGCAAGCTGAAACAGTGGAGGATATGGGAAGAAAAATGTCGAGGATCTATGCAGACTTGGACAACAAACAAGCAGAATTTCAATCGCACATGATTGAAGTGGAAGGTATGATCAACAACCGACCACTTGTTATTTTAATTGCTTCAGGGGCTAGCCATAGTTATATAGATCCTAGAGTGGTGGAAATTTTGCATCTAACGAGAAGAAAACATGAGAAGTCTTGGTTAGTGCAGTTAGCCATAGGGACCAAGAGGAAGGTCACTTAATTGGTTAAGTCTTGTTCAGTGGACATGAAAGGAATGACCACTAAGGCTGAATTGAACATTCTGCCTTTAGGCTCATATGATTTTTTAATTGGGATGATGTGGTTGGACTAGCACCATGCCCTTCTGGATTTCCGTAACAAGAGGTTTACATGCCTGAACAAGGAGGGAAATTAGGTAACAGTCCAAGGAATTCCCAGAGCCGTGGCTGTTAGGGAAATCTCAGCCATGCAGCTGAAGAAATGTTACCGGAAAGGCTATCAATTATTTGCAGCTCAGGTGGAAGAAGCATCCTGAAATCAAGTCTCGAATCTGGAAGACCACAAAGTACTCAAAGAATTCAAGGACATATTTCAGGAGGTACCTGGACTACCTCCGAAGAGACACAACGAGTTTTCTATAAATTTGATGCCTGGAGCAGCTCCAGTTTTGAAGGATCCTTACAGAATGAGTACACTAGAGCCGAAAGATTTGCAATTGCATCTTGAAGAGCTACTAAAGAAAGGTTACATTCACCCCAATGTGTCACTATGGGGAGCCCCGGTCCTATTCGTGAAGAAGAAAAATGGGACGTTGAGGTTGTGCATTGATTTTCGGTAGTTGAATAAGGTCATTGTCAAGAACGTGTATCCTCTGCCAAGGATTGATGATATTTTTGATCAGTTGAAGGATGCGAAAATATTTTCGAAAATAGATCTCAGATCAGGATATCACCAAGTGAGAATAAAGGATGAGGACATCAGTAAGACCGACTTTAGAACAAGGTACGGTCATTATGAATTCACAGTGGTGCCGTTTGGACTGACAAATTCACCTGTTGTTTTCATGTGCTTAATGAATGGAGTGTTTAGAGATTATTTGGACAAGTTTGTCATAGTCTTCCTGGACGATATCTTGGTGTATTCCAAGATAGAGGAAGAACATGAACAACACTTTAGAATGGTGCTGCAGGTGTTGAGAGAACACCAGTTGTACGCAAAACTAAGCAAGTGCTCTTTTTATCAAAGGCAGATCCATTACTTGGGGCACATTATATCAAAGGAAGGGATCATTGTGGATCCAGAGAGGGTACAGGCCATTCAAGAATGGCCAGCGCCAAGGAATGTGGCATAAGTGAGATATTTTATGGGTCTGGCAGGCTACTACAGAAGGTTTATAGCAAGATTCTCAAAGATAGCTCACCCTATCACTTCCTTGCAAAGGAAGGAGAAGAGGTTCCAGTGGACTGAAGAATGTGAGAGCAGCTTCCAACGATTGAAGCAACTACTAACAAGTGCTCCAATTCTGAATATTACAGATCCAAATAAGGATTACGTAGTGTGCATAGATGTGTGTAAGGAGGGGCTGGGAGGAGTTCTCAGCCAAGAGGGATTTGTAATTTGTTATGAGTCCCGAAAGCTGAAAGAGCATGAAAGGAATTATGCCACTCACGATTTAGAACTAGTAGAAATCGTCCATGCCTTGAGGAAATGGAGACATTACCTCATGGGAAGGAGATTTGAATTAAGAACAGACCACAATGGTCTGAAGTATTTATTTGATCAGCTGAATTTAAATGCGAGGCAAACCAGATGGCTGGAGTTTCTGTGCGAATGTGAATTTGATATCAAGCATATCAAAGGGAAAGAAAATAAGGTGGCTGATGCACTCAACAGAAAAGTGCACGAATTACATGCTACAGCCATTAGCATGTACCGGACTGAGATGAAAGACAGAATTTTGGAGGCTACAAATACTGATTTGCAGTACAAAATTCTTGTAGCAAAGCTACATTAGTGTGAGAGATCACAGACCAAGGAAAGTTACACCTTGGGAACTGATGGTTTACTTCTGTATAAAAACAGAGTGTATGTACCCAATGTCGGATAATTGAAGCTAGCAATTCTAAAGGAGATGCATAACGTGTCTTATGCTGGACATCCTGGTTATTAGAAGACTATGGCAGTAGTCAAAGGCCATTATTTTGGCTGGGTTTGAAGAAAGAAATCGCTGAATACATCGCCAGATGTATGGAGTGCCAAAAGGTTAAGGCTGAGCATAGGCACCCAACAGGGTTGCTACAGCCTTTACCCATTCCTGAGTGGAAATGGGACATGGTAACAATGGATTTTATCACCGGACTACCTAGAACAAGCAAGCAACATGATTCAATCATGGTGGTGGTGGACAAGCTTACTAAAGACGCCCATTTTATTCCATTGAAAACCACCCACAAGGTAGCTGATGTTGCTGATATATTTTTAAAATAAGTTGCACACTTGCACAAAATTCCTAAGACAATTGTGTCTGATAGGGACCCGAAATTCACTTTGAATTTCTAGAAAGGATTGTTCAAAGGATTCAGAACGAATCTGAACTTTAGTACAATGTATCATCCCGAGTCTGATGGACAGACAGAGAGAGTGAACAGAGTAATAGAAGACATGCTGAGAATGTATGTGATGGATAAACCATTAAGGTGGAAAGACTACCTGCATTTGGTAGAATTCACCTACAATAATGGGTATCATGCATCATTGAAGATGAGCCCATTTGAAGCACTTTATGGAAGAAAGTGAAACACTCCAATGAGTTGGGATAATCCAGCTGACAGAGTAGTAGTTGGGCCTAAACTTCTCAAAGAGATGGAAGATCAAATGATAAAAATTAAACAGAATCTAAAAGATGCCCAGGATAGGCAGAAAAGTTACGCTAACAGTAACAGAACCCATAGAGAATTCAAAGTGGGTGACCATGTTTTCCTGAAAGTGAAAACTAACAAGAGTTCCCTGAAACTGGGAAGTTGCGCCAAGTTGGCAGCAAGATTTTGTGGGCCATTTGAGATCCTGGAAAAGATTGGGCCAGTTGCATACATGCTTTCACTACCTACATCTATGACTATACATAATGTGTTTCATGTTTCACTACTTAAGAAATATGTACCTGATGCTAATCATGTTATTGATTGGAATGTGATTCAGGTGGAACCAGAAGGTGTCCTGCAAGTGCATCTTGTGCGCATATTGGACAGGAAAAGCAAGCAGCTCTGGAATCAAGCCATAGAGCTTATAAAGGTCCAGTGGACCTGGTACAGTCCTGAGGATGCGACATGGGAGCATGAAGAAGTTATGCAGGCAGAGTACCCACATCTTTTTGAAAATTTTGAAAGGCTTGCAGAGACAGTTTAAGTTGCACTAAGGACAGTGAAAAAATAAGGGAGGGGGATTGTAATGTCCCCAAGGCTGAGCCCAGTTGTAAATCTGATGCATGAAATGAATTGTAAATATGTGTTATAGGCTGGTGAGACAAGTTTGTATAAGCCAGTGGGCTTATGTGATTGTTAGGCCAGAGAGCCTAAGGGTTGGAGGCCAAGGGCCTAATTTTGTACTTGTATATATGAAAAAACATTTAATAAAATTGTAAACATCGCCAGGTGCAGACCGACCATGATGAATGAGTGAAGGGGGACTGAGTTTCCATAGAGAAGGCAAGGGATTAGGGGCTGGAAGGTGGGAAAAGGGGCTTAAGCCTAGGAATACTATTTTAGTATCATTCCAAAAGAATATGTGCCATTTATATTATTATTCCTAAGTCCCTGACCAAGGGAAGTTGATGCGTGTTGGTGCAATGCATGCAGTCTCCAGGGCGACAAGTGTTGACCCTGGTGCATGCAAATTAAATAGTTTGGGTGGACCGTGAAGAGGGACTCTCCCTCGGATTCGAGTGGACTGCCCGAGGGGGTAGGGGCTCTGAGCAGTATGACTGACCTGAGCTCTGCAGAAAAACCTCGTACACCTTCTGAACTGAAAAACCCATGTATACCTCCGTGCTGAACCGAAAAACTGTGATCAATTCTGAAAGCGTCGGTTTAACCTCTATTTGAAGGGGGGGGAAAGCTTGTGTTGTGTCTGGAGAATCTGTGTGCATCCGCTACCCGAGATCGAGCCTGTGCGTGAGATCTTTGTCCCGAAGCCGTGACCCTGAGCCATTTTGCCATTGCTGAGCCTGTGGAAAAATGTGTGTCTTTTTTTCCATTGATTGTGTGGCCACGCAGTGTTGGACTATGTGGGAGGTTTGTTGACCTGTGAGCGATTCTATCCAGGCGAGAGAGTGCGCAGAGGAAGGAGAGAACTCCTGGAAGGAACCCTGTAGCTACCATAGAGCCCAGAGACTTCTGGTTCGGCCTGTCGCTGTAACCCAAGGCAAGGGAGGTTAGTATCCGAAGGAATGTCCAGGTGACAGAGAAGGTGTATCCTCCTGGGGTGGAACATGCATGTGGGCAATGAGGGACTGTGGGCAGTGAGTGTGGGTGGTTCCTGGGAGAGAATTCCTTCCTGTGGCTATGTGTTGTTTTCCCTGTAACCTCAGCCTAACCTAGGATTCCTTGTCTCGGGGTGGAGCTTAGTCCTAGCTCGGGGGTGACCCACTACCGAGATGATGAGCAGTGTGGTCTA
Organism: Picea glauca; assembly: GCA_000966675.3. Lineage (NCBI taxonomy): Eukaryota > Viridiplantae > Streptophyta > Pinopsida > Pinales > Pinaceae > Picea > Picea glauca. Next base: position 245,557 of record JZKD02S0405185.1, on the reverse strand, counting down.
AGGATGGGAGGTTCGTGGAAGGCCTGCACTTGGTTGGTGGATTCTACCACTGTTAAAAGATAAGTATCTGATTATGTTTTAATCATGTTTTGCATGACTCTACTGTTTATGTTATCATGATTTCTGCTATGTATATGAATTAGTATGCAATGCTATTGATTGTTAATTGTGGAAGTAACTCATATGAATACTCTGTGTAGAATGTGTTTATTTGTTTAAATGCATGGGATTTATAATACCTGTATGATTTATGTACCAAGTGGTGTTAAAGTTTCCTTTTTAAGAGTGATTAAGCCATGGTAGCTGAAAAGGTGCGCCACAACCTTCGACAGCCTATTGAAATCCCAAAAATAGTTCAAACATGACCAAGAATCCTCAAAACTTGTTCAAGGGCCAACAGGCCCCCAACACTCACCTGTGACTCATCCCGAGTCACTCTGGTTTGGATAGTTCTACTTCAAAATCCTTGATCTTGGCTCGCGGTGCTTCAACTTATTGTTGAGACATGACCTCCTGTTCAACTAACTCTTGAATGACTACGTCGTTGATAGGTCTCTCTAAGCGATGTTCAGCTTTGGTGATGACTTGCTCCAGTTTTTCTCCTCGTCCTTCGATATCCATGAACAATTGGCAAGCCTCATATTGTACAGGTTGGATCCTCTGAGTCACTTCCATAACTCTTCTCTGAATGGTGTGGATCTGTTGTTGGGCGGTGCACTTCTCTTGGGATCACTTCATTCTTTCCACAACTGACAGGGGCTTCAACTATGCCTGTATTGTTTTTTCTTGCTACTTCGCCTCTTGGAGATATGACTCCAGTGCCTTCAGTTCTATATTCTCAGTGAGTTTCTCATATCTATGGGCACTGCGATCATTTAGTTGCTTTCATTCCATGGAAAGGGCCTTTATTCTCTCAACTGTGCTCCAGGCAATTGCTTCTCTTTGATCCCTTACATCCTACGGAGTGTCAGGCACTGTGCGGAGCTCTAAGTTTGCTATTCTTTTATGTAGTTGTTAGATATATTACGCAAGATTCTCTACTTCATGTGTGTCTCGGTCTTTTTCCTATGGCTCTAATCCTGTCACAGAGCGAAGTTCTCTGTTGACTGCTTCTTTCACTTTGAGTTGCTCTGCGAGCAACTGTTCTTTTTCTTGTTGCATTTGTGTTTTCTCCTCTTCAAACTTTGCCCAGAGAGAAACCTTCTACTGCTCTGCAACTTGACGTTGTTCTACGAGTACTCCTTGCACTTGCTTCAAGGCTTAGGTGGATTGTTCTATTTCTTCTTGTGAACGATGAAGGTGAGCTTCGGTCGCATCGGCTAGTTAGTAGAGTTGGGCTGGCTCATCTCCCAATTCTGGTTCTTCTGTTGGCAGGGGTGCAATGGACACTGTGCGACTAGACTAAAGGGCCTATTGTACCCCTCTAAGTTTGACCTCAATTCTATCATACATTTCTTCTTGCTTGACTTCTTGTTTCTCCTTGATTTCCTGTGAAGCGTCGTTTAGAGCTGCTATGATGAAGTCAAAATCATCGGTAGTGAGTACAGTCTGCATCTTGGTCAAGGTGGCTCTGGATTTCTTCCAGGAAGAGTGTTTTAGGGGAGAAACCTTCCTTTTCTTCACGAGATTAGCATCATCTCTAGGCGGTATTACTTCACCTTGATTTTGCTCATCTTCATTGCCATTTATCTCTTCTACTTCATCGTCACCCCCTCGGCCAGGTGATGCAGTCTTTTCTGAGGCGCTTCTTAAGTCTTGGACCTCGTCGGTCTTCTTCTTTTTGCTGGGTCTGGGTGTATCATGTTCTTTGTGCATGGTATTTGGGCTATCAGGGTTAGACATCTCTACAAGGTCTATGGGAATAAGGAGGTCTGTCGACCAGTCCTTAGTGATCTCCTCAAGGTCCTCTTCTGTGAGCTTGTAGTACGACTGAAGTTGCTCCTTATGGTCATTGGATCGCACTGTAATGTAGATGAAGTGTCGATCTGTGCAGAACTTCATCGGGGGTCAAAACCTCTGTAGGGTGTTTGGAGTCATGCAAGGTTCAACTTCGATGGCTCTCTTTAGCTGGAGGTAAAATGTATGAAAAACTATGTTCGGCTGCCACTTCTTGCTCATATCACTTGAGTACCATAGCGTGGTGAACTTCGCAGTAAGCGACTCGAATGGATTAATATCTGGGAAGGTCACACCTTCCAGCATCTCCTAAGAAACAAACGTGATGAGGATTAGGAGCCAGCTAACGTGAAACTCGTAGCCCTGATCCTGTGCTTCGCGACAGTCTAGTTCCAACTGGTTAACTAGGTACTTCTTTCCCAGTTCATCTGTAGACCTTCCATGCACTTCCCTGCAAGGTCAACAAAAAATCCTGTGACTTGCATGGGTCGGTTCTTCCTTACTAGATTTCCAGCTATTAATTGGCATGCTAGGCGCACTACGTCCCCTTCTCAACATCACCCTATGTATCCTTGATCTTTTGTGCTAGTGTGCGATCTGTGGCTTTTCTTGGATAGAACTCCTGCAGGTCGGGTCCTTGCATACTTAATCCAGTGATCTTATGGATCAACGTTAGATTGACTGTGATACGATGGTCTAGCCATAATAGCTGCCATGGTAACTTGAAAGTAGTATCTTGACACAGGCGTTAACTTCTTGGTTACTTCCAAAGTGTGTGATTTTCATTACATTCAGTAGGGTGAATTGCGCGAGGTTTTGTAACACATCCACTATCATAATTTAAAAATTTTGGGTTAATTTCCCGCAATTGAGAAGTGCCCACAAACCTGCCTTAGCGAAATGCCAATCCCTGGTTCACTATCGAGATTCAGGGTTTCTAAAGTCAAAACTCATTCACCCCCATGACTCGTGATCCTCAAAATCCCGATGCGCTCCTTACGCATTAAGTCCCCAGGCCAAGCCTGTGGTTTATTTCCTTTACGACCGTGGTCTTACCTTCTGTACAGGGCTACTCCTATCGGAGTTTCGGGATTTCCGTTGTCGTAATTCACGAGTTCTCAGAACTCGCAGTTCTCCGATTCCCGATATGATCCTAACGCATTAGCCCTCTATGCTATACAGTAGTCTATGTGACCACTTACCATAAGACCACCATTGTATAACCTCCCATCGAGGCTACGACGTTTGTGATGACACAAAACACATGTCCATGGGAATTGT
>JZKD02S0405185.1:227065-242370 GCA_000966675.3 Picea glauca | reverse complement strand
CAGCAGTTCTGTAATATAAATTCATAATGTTATTTACATTTTCATCATGCTTTAGCATGGTAATTCCTGTATTAGGATTAATTACAAATTTGGGGGAAACAGGGTGTTACAGGTTTAGAGCCCATGACTGGGGGATTATCTTTGAGTTCTTCCCCTTCATTCGGGTCAAGTATTTATATGAGGTGAGCATATTATGGTTCTTGCAGTCTCCTAAGTTAAAGCCGCTAAACTTCATTGTTGCAATATTGTCCTGTTGTGCTCGAACTGCGCATATCCCCTTCATGAGGTATGCAGTAACCATGGTTTACTCAAAATATATTGGCATACTATCATGACTCACCACGTTGGCTAGAGGCAGGATGTAGTCGATAAATATGGTCGGGATTAGCTTCACATTTGCTAGGTCATCTTTGTGCTTGGTTCTCTTCTCTATTGTTGGTCGGGATGGTCCGGCTCCGCGAGTAGTCGATAGAGAGGCTTCCACTCCTCTCTTTGATAATGATTTTACACCCATAGACATTACTCTCTTAGTCATGAGGTTGATGAGTACCTCCTTCACAAACTTTTCAATTGCGCTAAGTTCTTCGGACATACATGCTCGTAGTTGAATATCTTGGGTTTGAAGAGTAACTAGTCAATGCAACGAGACATATGGTGATAGCGCGATGATCACTATGTGAAATCAACTAATCTATGATCTCAGATTCATGGTTAGAAAAAGTGTTCTTGGTGCAAGGCTCAACAAAATAAATATATAGCGAGGCAACTGATCTCTCCAATGGGCGAGAAGCCTCCATTAACTCAGTTATGTCCGTTATGGCGCAGTCCCAACGATCTGATGGTGAGTTGTCTGACCATAAATGCCTTTCTACCTGTTCGGGGTGTTGATCTAACGGTTATACTTTTCCCAATGACTATATTGCTTTGCTATGGTGAAGTGCCATGTGGCATTGTTCTGATATCCCAACAAAGTTTCATTTTTGCAAATTTTCCCTTTGCGAAGTTCCCACTAGAACCTTCTATAACTTTTCGATCTTGGCTCTCTTCTTACTTAGTTTTTTGGCCTTCTTTCTAGTGAGCTTCATCTCAGTATTCCTTTTTCCATTCTGATTCTTATCTTCTTTTTCATAGTAACTTTGCATTGTTGAGACTCTTTCAAGGGCAATACTTCTTTATCTGGGATAGGTGCTTTAGTCTTTTGTGAGTCTTCTTGTTTTCTTGCAACTTCTACATCCAAGTATCTAGTGTTAAAGAACTTCGATCTATTCTCCCATTCTTCAATCAAGTGTGTGATCCTCCTAGTCATGAAATCTTTTAATTCTTGCTTCTTTTGTGCTAAGACTTCTTCTTTCTTCCTTCTGGCCTGATCTCTTTCAATCCAAGGTTTTCCTAGTAACATAGCAAATGGGGCATTGTTCTCAGTAAATTTAACAATCTCAAAATATTCCTCTGTCGACATTCCATTGGCATTCATAGATATATGGGTGAGCTTCCCACATAGGGTTATCATTTTTCCTCTGAATAATCCTATTCCTCCCAATGAAGGAATCATAGCGTGCTTCCCTAAAAGTTCCCAAGTTCTTTTTGTCATGATATTCACCTGTGTTTCTTCATCTAGAACACAATCAATGTTGAAGTCTCATATTCTTGCTTTTATGCACTCTTTTTCTTTGAAGATCTATGATAATTTGATATTTCTATGATCATTCAAGGTTTCTTTCATTTGTAGAAATACTTTCTCTGATTCCTTTTGGGGTTCTGCCATAATCTTAGTTTCTGGATCTGCCTTAGGGTTTTCTTGTTTCATATTTATTCTTTCAATATTAGCAATCATTCTAGGGAAATCCAATACTTCATGGTTCATAGATTTACAACAAAGACAACTAGATCTTCTACCTGGGCACTCCTTAGCAAGATGTCTCGGTTTTTTGCAACTGCAATAGAGGGTTAATCCTCTCTTTCTTTTAAATGATCCCCAACTTTTCCTGTACTGCGCACTAGGATCATAGAAGCTAACCTGCAAAATATTCTTTCTAGGATCTTACATCCATTTGTTAGTGAAAACATTCTCTCTATGCATAGGTATAACATATATTTCACTATTATTATGAGATCTTCTCATATCAAATCGTCTTTCATCAATCAGTGTCCTAGTTTTAAAGCAAGGACAAATCTTATCAAACATACCTAGATCCATACTTTTGAAACAAAAATGTCCACTTATATTACTTTTAACAAAGCACATAGCTTAAAGATCTTACCTCTTCAAGAAAAAATTCTCACTTTTACCTTTCTCAGAGCACAAAACTTTCATATCTTACCTCTTTAAGAAAAAAATTCTCACTTTTACCTTTCTCAGAGCAAAAAGCTTTCAGATCTTACCTCTTTTCTTCAGATCTAACCCTTCTTCTTGGCACAAAGCTTCATAGATCAAGTAGAATACTGGGCATTAGGGAAACAGATCTACGCACGGAGCTTTCACGGTTTTAGGTCTGATCTTCGTACAAAGTTTCTTTTTCCTCAGTTCCCAGCAATCACAGTTTCAATTCAGATCTTTGTACAAAGTTTGTTCTTCCTCAGTTCCCAACAATCATAGTTTCAGTCTCAACAACAAAACCATTTGTTGGCACAAGGGCAGACTGAGGGTTCAACGCTACAATAAAGCACCAACAAAACCCTAACTACCGGCCCTTTCGACAAAACCTACGAAGAAGATGAGGTCTCACTAGAGGTAGAGGCGGGGGTGGTTGCAGGACTCCAGTGTCTGCAACCTTAGCTGGGACACAAGTCTATGATTCTAACACTTAACAGAGCACTTAGCAGTTAACATTCTTCAATATCCAGTTCTTAGTTACAACGCAGTTAAACCCTAAACTACAGAGCATTGCAGTATTCAACCAGATCTACTATATTCAAGCACTAAGAACATCCACATAAGCCATATCTAGTATTCATCCATACTATTAAGAACATAGCATTAACATATCTATCTACCATTCATCTATATCAAAGCACTAAGCAAGTAAACATATAAACACATCAATACATCACACCGAGCATAGAAACACAACATGTACATGGTTCACCCCCACCCTGGGGCTACGTCCACCAACTCTTCATCTTCTTTATTATCTTATTCAATCAGTTACATGCACAGAGCCACAAAAACCCTACTCCGCAAAGGATAGGAGAGTTGTGCACCTCACTAGATTCTCCTTCCTCGGGTTAGGTTACAACACTAAGCCTCTTCTCAATCTCTTACAATCGCTCGCACTTAGCTCTGCAAGCCTCATACAGTATGCACAAAAGAAATCTCCACTCAACACTTAGCGCTTTCAATCACATAGATCGAACTCTATCACTTAGCACCACTTACAACTAAATCTTCATTACATCGCCTAGTCTTCTATATATATTACAAAATCAGGCCTAAGCATGGGAAAACCCATGGGCCAACATTCCCATACCCGTTACATAAGCCCAAAACCCAAAAATCCCTAAAAAGGGGTCGAGATCCCACGATCTCTGCTTTGTCTTGCGCTCTGCCTTTGACAGCCTGTTGAAGTCCCAAAAATAGGTCAAACATGACCAAGAATCCTCAAAACTTGGTCAAGGGCCAATAGTTACTTGTCAAACTCACCGTCCGCTCCATAACAGATACCCCGTTCAAGAATTTAACTTCGTTCTTTCACCATTTTTTCACTTTTCATCAATCTAGACACGGTCGATGCCACCATTTCCCATTATCAAGACAACCTCCATCAAAGCTTACAGTCAACAATCGTCATTAAACCTGGTAAACATAGTTAACGTCATTTTCTGCTTGTAGATCTCCATTCTATAATGGCACCCAAATCCAAATCGGTAGAGATAGAATAAAATCCTTTCCTCCCTCCTCTCGTTGACTTGGATCGTATAACTTTGGTCGATAAATATTATCTAATGGCAGAGCCGAAGTGTGAATTCAACTTCTTCGAATTACACTTCTAGATCAGAGATATTTTTCTGGACCAGAGCGACGAGATCAGACTCTGGGAGTCCAATCCCTCGCTGTACCTGTTTCCTAAGACATACCATTTTCCTGAATTTTCTCTGAAATGAGAAGCTCACTACCTTCCCAACCAAAGAATGATTGTCTCTTCATCTAGAGAAACTCTTTTCACCATCACTCCTGAGAGGATAAATCAAATATTGCATATACACATGAATGATTTCGCCTACCCCTTCTCTATCAAAATCTTGACTGAGTTGTACCAGAAATTATCTTTCCCGTTGAGAGCTCAAATATTTGAACTCTTTCTCCCTGAAGCCTCACATTTACCCAAAAATAATCCCCCATACTATTCTTCCATCTTCTTAGTTAAATGAAACCATATCATTTCCTCCCTTTGTTGTCTACTAGGATATTATTCAGACGAGTGGGTAGATGAACCCATTCTGGGTTTTCTATCCATTTTCTCCACCGAGGAAAAGGCTAATACACAGTTTGACTATAGTCAGTTTCTAATTGACAAAATCCATGAACATCTCTTCAATTTTTCTACAGAAGGTACATCTAGGTATTCTTCAAGATTGTCATACATGTTCCTTTTCTTCCAAGTAGACAAGTTCTCTTTCTCCCTCCATAAGTTGGATCCAGATGGTAATCCTCAGCCTGTGACCTCTTAGACATCAATGGTAAGGAAAATATCACCTGAGTTTAACTTCAGGAAAGTTCATTGAACAGTTCTACCACCTTATGGTATGCATGCTCAACAATAGAACAAAACCAAGAGTAAATGAGGAAGTCCAGAGGATCCTGCACCTATCAAACCTAGCTAAAAAAGGAGACGGGTACCTTTACCAGAATCACACAGAAATCAAGGTCTACGGGTGTGAATTACCCCCTTACAAGCTTCCAGAGTATTTGCCTGTCAGGATATTCACTTTGTAATATATTAGACATATTATAAATTTTGATGATATTCACTTTGTGGCTTTCAAGAAGAAGAAACAACTCAGGATCAAAGGTCAAATAGGTTCTTTCATTTGCAACATCAGAGCTGCAGGGGAAGAAGCTAATAATATGTTAAAATAAATGAAGTTCAGTCTAAGTTTCCCATGGCACTGTGACCCCTATGGCATTATTTCATAAAAAAGACTAAAAAATCAGATTTCCCCCTATGCTCATGTGCCTAAACCTAAAATTGAAAAATTCATGAACCAGACAGAGTGGGAGGAAAACACTCTGCTAGACACAGAACAATATTCTTCACTTGCAGGCATTTCACATACCAGTACTCCACAGGTACTAGCAAAGAAGAGACCCAGAAAATAAGTCTCTCCTTCAGTTACATAAATCTCAGCAGAAGACTTCCAAGTCTACAGGAAGAGGACCAAAACTAGCCATACACCTGACAGGTCCAAAGAAGAAGAAACTCAGTCCACCATAGTTATGGAGGGACTACATTCATCACTCTTCTTAGGTAACCAACATGCAATGTCCATTTCCTCATCCAAGAAACAATCTAATACCACATTGTCAACTAAGTCCTCATAGGAGCCTGCAGGACTTAATATTTTTGAGAAGTATAACTTGATTAAAAAGAAGAATAAGTTGTCGACCAACAACACCTATGCACAGTTTTGAAATCAGACTTCTACAACGCAACACAAGTTATTATCTTCCTTCAACACAGAGAAATGAAGGATGCACATGGAATTCCTGCAGGCACAAGTTCCTCATCCCAAGGGAGTTTCAGATTACAAAAGGGAAACATTTGAATTTGATGTCATAGAGGTGCATCCAGTTGATCAAATGGATATGCACAGATAGACTAGGGAGATGATTTTCTCAACCTTGGAAAATACCTCCATGACTATTGTAAAGTTGCAGGTCTCTTTAAACAATGTCCAGTCTCAGTTGAAGCTGGAGAAGATATATTCCCTAACAAAAGATAACAAGATCAAATCTCTGGAGGAGTTGGTACTCAAAATTGGATACGATCCATCAAATGTTAAAGCAATTGAGGAACTACTAAAGAAGAATAATGTTGGCATAGCATCCTTAAGGAAACAACTGAAACTCCCAGCCACTGAAGATTCACAGGCAAAGGAAATGGATGAGATTGAAGACCACAAGGAGGAAATTATGAAACTAATCATGGATCAAAATGCACAGATTAAGGAGATGGAGGCTGAGCTGGAGAAGCTTGTCAAGGAGAAGAAAAAATATGTGCCAATGATTGTCATCCCATTGGATGCAGTTCCTCTCAAAGGGATTAGTACAACAACAACAACAATATCCACGTCAACAGAAATTCCAGCAGCCATTCCAGTAATAGCTATAGATACATCTGAGAAATTGGCAAAGTCAATGGAGGACATGACCCTGCAAGGAGAAGAAATCAAAAGACTGCAGGAAGAGATTAATAACCTCCAGAAGCTGAAAGCCACATTTCAGTCTAGCTACAACACAGAGATGCACAAATCACAAAGGCTCAAGCAAGACTTGCAAAAACTATAGAAGGAGACTGTCATGGCCAAGACACTATTAGAAGCCAAAGAAAACATCTGGATAGACATCTGCAAATCCATGTCAGAGATTTGGCCCCTTATATAAATTGTATTTGAACAACATGAACTGGTGGAGATAGCCATCCAAGCCATCGACAATATAAGGGAAGAATTGGGAGAAAAGCCTACAGAGGCCACAAAAATCATCAGGTTCTTGAATTCCAAGACCAAAGAAGAGTTGGAGGCTTTGAACATTGAGGATAGGACAAAAGCTATGCTTGAGGTCAAGAAGGTTTTGACCAACAAGGTATTGATACTGCAACTTGAGGAGAAAGATCAGACAATGGATATTGGAGCACATAGGTTCTTCAACAAGTTCGACTCACTACACAAGAAAGGCCTTCCAGGTTTATTAGTGATAAATGATAAGCTCATCACCGTGTATGACTACAAGCAGAAGATCCTAGCAGTGGAAAATGATGGTTCTAAGTTTGTAGGGATACATGGGAGAATTACTGGCAAAGCATTCTTAGAAACTCTGCAATTGTATCTGAGCATCCAACATGAGATAAAGTACATCTTCATTACAAAGCCTACCTTTTCCAAGTACACAGAGAATAATGAAACATACCGAACATTACTCAAGGTTTCCATCCCTAGTCAAAAGAGAGGGGAAGACCTATGTTCTTTGATCGAGTAGAGGTGATGTGGACATCCGAGACAACATGAGGAACAATCAAAGTCAAATTGGATGAATCACCAACTACCTTCCCCAGAATCAACACCAAGGATTCGAGAAGATCATTTAGCATTCCTACTTTTTGTAATATGTAATCTAGTTAGTTAGATTTTCTCTCCACGATATCCTGATCATTAATGACATGATCAAATGTAATTATTGTATAAATACTTCTCACTTAGAAGTATTGAGGGTTGATTTTTACGCCCAGGAAGATATCTTTGTAATCTTTTTGAGAAGATCGACCAGTAATAAAAAAGATAGATTCACAGGATTCTTGCATTTGGATGTTGGTGATGTTTATCTTTCCCTGTTAATGTTTATCTTACTCTGTAAATCATATTTTTTTCTGTTTCTAATCGTTTAAAGGAATTTAATGAACATAATTTGTTTTGTGCACTCTATTTCTAGTCTTTAGTGATCTGCATGTTATTTCATCTGATATTAAGTGAAGAAATTCTTAATTGCTTCTTTAATTAGTTGAATCTCTCACATATTCTATCTTTCCACCACATTTAATCTTAATATATCCAACATTCTTATTATCTCTCCATGTGAAGAAATCTTATAAAAGATGTAATCATATCTTAATATTTAACACAGACCCCATAGCCCAATGTATTTTTAAAGAAATACTTCAACCAATCTTTATAAACAAAACAAACAAACCCAAATTATTTTAACTAGGATAATATCCAAAACTCAAATATATCTAAATCCTACAGAGATATCCCTCTCTGAAAGTGGGAGGGTTAGATCCCAGTTTCAAAGTGGTTTTGGTAAGTTACCTATGTTAATTTCTTATTCCCTTAACAACCTCTAGGAATTACAGAGTTCTAACATAGTGGTGACCATACTGGGGAACTGAACAATTAATTTTTCATCTTTACGAATTCTCTTCCCTAGATAAAGAAAACTTTATTTCTAAACAATTAAAGATCTAACTATCAAAAGATAAATGTTCAGAGGTCATTGAATTTTGTATATATTAATTTAGATTTATTAAATTTTATATTCTGGCTCCTAAAAGAATTCACACTAGATCTCATCCTGATCTAGAACCTGTAGCAACAATAGATAATCCACAAAAATTACTCAGAAAAAGAAACACAGTAGAAGGTCACGGGAGTAGCATTCCTCTTCTTAGAAAAAATTGTCTTCCAGAGAAACTTATCTCAATACAAGAACTTGATTTTGACCTACCTTTTGAGACAAGACTTTTTAGAACTAAATCTAATAGCTTTGTGAATGAAATAGTTCTATATCAAAACATCCTCCAACCTATAACCCCTGAAAGACTTTATCCTAGAGGAGTTTTTGATCAACGGTGTCGTCAAGAGTTTAAGAAGTTAGAAGATCTAGTATCAGATCTTGATCAAGCTTTGAATACATCCCACTTCCAACAGTCAGTCAAACTTTCTTCCATTTCTATTGTTGTTGCTTCACTCAATCCTCAAGTAACTTAGAATATACCTCCTAGTCTTGCATCATCTACATCTTTTGTCACTTCCCCACCAATCACACAAGTTGTCATTCAACCTCCTCCACTAATCATGGCAGTGGGATATGCTCCCTTGGTGTTAGTTGCTCCCTTACATGCCATGCCTAGGGACTATCAAACCAGGCTTCCTCATTTTGATGGTACTGGACCCCTTAATGCACAACAACATGTGGATAAAATGAACGATTACTTTTATTTGTAGGAATTTGATGAGGCAGATGTCCAGATGAGACTTTTTTCACAAAGTTTAACTAGCGATGTCAAAAAATGGTTTAAAGAATTACGTGCTTCTAGCATTGCTGATATTACTACTTTTCATCGAAGTTTTCTCAACATATGGGAGGTAAAGAAAAAATCTCTTCAAATTTTATCAGAATATGAAAACATCAAAAGGAATCAAGGGGAAACGGTACAAGACTATTGCATTCATTTCAATAATCTCTATAATGCAATTCCTGCTGATATCAAGCCTCCTCAAGGTTTGGCCTTAATTAAGTTCCCTGGTGGATTTGATGTTGATGTGTCCTACCAACTGAGAGGAATAAATTCCACCACTTTAGAAGATATGCAGAAAAGTGCAATGAGTGTTGAAGAAAATCTATTAGCCAAAAGGGTTAGGCAAAGAACAGAAAGGAGAGTTATAATTAAAGAACCTTCCACTTCTACTTCAGATACCAAAATTGATTCTTTAGTAAGAACCATGGAGAGAATGATGGAAATATTGCAAATCGGAGATTTAATCCCTCCTAGAGAGAATCAACCTACTCCTCAGATTTGAAATCCAAATTTCAGAAGGAAACCTCCCCAAATTAGATAGAGAGAGCCTAGAGACCAAAGGGAACAAAGACGTCATGATCAGAAGATTAGACCACCTCTTCAAGAAAACTATGTTGATGAAGGAGAAGAGATAATTGAGGAGTTGGATGACATTCACATAAAACTTATGGGGGTTAATGATAATGATTCCATATTTCTCACTCAGGAAGAACTATAACTTTTTCTCCTTTCACAGACAAAGGTAAATGATGAAGAGGAAGAATCTGAATAGCAAGCCTTCGAAAATGCAATAATGGAGGTCCACAGAGAATACAAATTGAGAAGAAAGAAGTCTAACGACAACCCAACTAAGAAGGTTTTTGAAACTAAGAAAGATGTTGAAGCTAAGAAAACCTCCGAGATTACTCCTAAGAAAGTTCTTGAAAAGAATAATTTAGAGACTCCTGCAAAAAGAACTCATGAATCTTCACCAAGAACAACTCAAACTGAGGTTGCATCCACAAGTCAGCCCAGTACTCCTGCATAGAAAAATGTGGCTAATAAATCAGAATTGCAGAGCCAAAGAAGAACTTCAACCACTTTCATCTTGGAAAGTGAATTGTCCAAACTGAAGATTCTTATTCCTCTAACAGAACTAATGAATAAAGATGCTCACAAATCATAGGTGATCAAAGCATTAAGCATTGAACTGGGAGTAGGCACAAAAGAATTAAACATTGGATTGAGAGTACACACAGACATTGTGAATGTTGTTGATGATCAACCCGAACTGATGTTTGGTCCTGAGGTTGAGGGACAAACTGACAATGGTTATGTTCCTCCTTTCTACATCAGTCTAAATATTCATGACAATATTCTGGTGCTTCTCACAATATTATGCCCAAGGTTGTGATGGAGAAGTTGGGGCTTGATATCACTAGGTCTTACAAGGAATTATACTCCTTTGAATTTAGCAAGGTTAAATGCATTGGTCTAATTAATGACTTGTGCATCATCCTATCTCAAATCCTAGCTAAACGCATGGTGATGGATATTGTTGTGGCAGACATTCCTTCGAAATATGGTATTCTATTATCTTGATCATGGGGTGCCACGTTAAAGGGAACTTTGCAGCTAGATATGTCTTATGCCACCATCCCTGTATTTGGTCAACAGAGAAGATTGTACAGAGAGACTCTGATGAAATACATGGTCAGCAGTCAAGAGAAACCTCATAAATATCCTTTGAACTCTGTTCATTTTAACCTGGATTCCTTCATTTTATATAATGATGGTGACTTGGACAGTCAAATTGCACAATTAGAAGATGATGCATCTAGCTTGAAATAAAGTAAAGCAACCCCTGAGGAAAGTGAAAAGGTGACAACAAAAACTGATGAATTAACGGAAAATTTCTGGAGTATGGATTTCGATGGAGTTGTAAACAAAGAAGGAGTTGGAGCTGGTGTGTGGGTGCATAATCATAAAGAAAGGTATTCATAAAGGCACTCCTATAAATTAAATTTCCAGTGCACCAATAATATAGTTGAGTATGAAGCATTGATGCTCAGACTGAAGTTGTTGAAGAAAATTGGTGCCAAAAATATCATGGTAAGAGGGGATTTTGAACTTGTCATTAAATAAATTAAAGGTGAGTATTCTAAAAAACACCCTAAACTCAGAGCTTATAGAAATGCTGTTATAGATTTTCTACAATGTTTCACTGAAATTGACTTGCATGTTATTCCCCGAGGCCAAAACATACTTGCAAATGGAATGGCTACTTCTGCAACCACGTGTAAATTACCTTTCCATCCAAATCGCCAATACACAATCGAGGTGAAGTGTAGACCCACTGTTCCAGACAATATCAGGTACTGGCAAGTGTTTGGTAGTGATAAAAAAATTGAAGATTTCCTACAATCTAAAAATTATTTTGAGTGTACAAATATTGATGTAAATAGAGATGATGAAAATGCAAATAAACTAGACTTAGAAAATGGTAGTGTAAATAAAGTAGATTCAGAAGAAATAAATGAAAAAGATGAAGAATTTGATATTTTGCAATTGAAGAATAATGTTTTACCTAGAGGTTTAGTTCCTTTAGAAGAATTGTTTGATTTCAATGATGTAGCAAAAAAGACAAAAATTGAACCTACTGGAAAGGAGGTTGAGGAATGTAATATAGGGACAGAGGAAAAACCCAAAATGATTAAACTATCTAAATATTTACCCCCTAAGAAAAAACACAAATATATTGAATTGTTTAAAGAATTTTTATACGTTTTTGCTTGGAGCTATGAGGATTTAAAGTCTTATGACACCAGTATCATACAACACAAAATTCCAATAAAAGAAGAAAATGAGACTTTCAAGAAGAAACTTAGAAGAATCAATCCAAAGTTATTGTCCCTGATAGAAAAAGAGATAAAGAAAATGTATGATGCCAAAATAATAGTCCCCTTGAGATTTTCAAAATGGGTTTCCAATCTGGTTCCTACTAGAAAGAAGACTGGAGAAATCAGGCTCTGCATTGATTTTAGAAACCTCAACAATGTTTCCCTTAAAGACAACTATCCTCTGCCTAAAATGGATCACATCTTACAAAAGGTAGTTGGAGCCAGTAGGATCTCTTTGCTAGATGGTGTTTCTGGCTATAACCAAGTCCTCGTCCACCCTGATGACTAGGTGAAAACAAATTTCACTACACCCTCGGGAACTTTCATGTATGTGAAAATTCCCTTCGGTTTAATGAATGTCGGTGCCACATTCCAGAGAGCAATGGACATTGACTTCGTGGATGAGCTTGGGAGGTTTATAGTCATATACTTGGATGATGTTACTGTCTATTCAAAATCAGATGAGGAACATTTACAACACCTCAGATGAGTGTTTGAAAAGTACAGAAATTTTGGGATCTCGTTAAATCCCAAGAAAACTCTTTTTGGTTTAGAAGAAGGAAAACTGCTAGGGAACATTATTTCTAAATATGGAATCAAGATAGACCCCAGTAGAATTGTGGCCATCTAGAAGCTAGACCATCCTAAGAACATTAAGGAATTACAATCCTTCATAGGAAAAATATTTTTTCTGAGAAGATTCATACCCAATTTGGCAGAACTCCTCAGGAACATTACAAATATGCTTAGAAAAGATACAAAAATAAATTGGAACACAAAATCTAGAGAGTCCTTTGAAAAAGTGAAACATTCATTGACACAAGCTCCTGTATTAATCAGTCCAGATTACACTAAAGATTACTACTTATTCTCTTTTTCTTCTGAACACACCATTGCAATGGTCCTTTTGAAAAAAAACAGTGAAGGACATGAACAGCCTATTCTTCAGCAAGTCATTGAGGGATGCTACACTGAAATACAGCATAATGGAGAAACAAGATTTTGCCTTGGTAAAAGCAATCAAAGACTTTAGAGTTTACATTCTTCATTCACATACTATTGCTTATGTTATTAATGCAGTGGTGAAAGACATTCTAACTTAGGATAATCCAGATGGTAGAAGAGGGAAGTGGATTGCAATGATCCTTGAATATGACATAAAGATAAAACCAACCAAACTGATCAAGGGTCAAGGTTGGCCAAACTTATGGATGAATCAAATTTTCATGCTTGAGACATAAAAATTTTAGTTGCATTTGATGAACAGGAAGAGTAGGCGACTCCACATGTCAAAGAGTCTCCATGGTACGAAGACCTCATCTTTGTCTTACATAATTTACAAGCTCCTCGTAGTTTGAAAAAGGCTAAAGATAGATTCTTAAAACTTAAATCATTGAAATATTGCATTTCAGATGGAAATCTTTACTGGAAAGATGTTGGAGGCATTTTACTTAATTGCTTATTAAAATATGAAGCTAACAAGGCATTGTAGGATTTCCATGAAGGATATTTTGGTGGGCATTTAAGTTAGAAGACTACTGCTAACAAGATTCTTAGAGCTGGTTTTTACTGGCCCACCTTGTTTGCAGATGTCCATAAAAAGGTAACCTCCTATCACAAGTGTTGGGTCTTTGAAGGTAAAAAGAAAATTTTTCCTTTAACTCTGAAACCCATTTCGGTTGAAGATCCATTCCAGCAATGGGGGTTGGACTTTATTGGCGAGATTTACCCACCCTCGTCAGGCCAGCATAAGTGGATCCTCACAGCTACAGACTACTTCACAAAGTGGATTGAAGTTGTACCTTCCAGGTAGGCCACAGATGTCGTGATTATTAAATTCATGGAAAATAACATTCTCTCTCGTTTTGGTTTCCCTAGAAAGCTTATCACCGATAATGCAACAACTTTCAGATCAAAAAAGTTGATACAATTTTGCAGTAAGTACCATATTACTTTGGGGCATTCTATAGCCTATTACCCCCAGGGTAATGGGTTGTTAGAGTCCTCTAATAAAAGTTTGGTGAATATCATAAAGGATATGTTGCAAGAAAATAAGAAATCTTGGCACAACAAGTTGGTTCATGCGCTCGGGGCTGACAGACTGACCACAAAAAAATCAATCGGTATGTCCCCATACCAGTTGGTATATGGAACTAATGTTGTTTTCCCCACCTCTTTGGGTGTTCCTGTTATGAAGATGTTATAAGAAGTATAGGAAGAGCCTAATGATATCCAGAGGAGGATCAATCAGATGATCCAACTTCAACGGTCTAGAGAGGAGGTGTATAACCAGACACAGGTAATTCAAGAGAGCATAAAAAATATTTATGACAAAAGAACCAAGGAGGATGATTTCAAGTTGGGTGATATGGTACTAAAATGGGATTCAAGAAATGAGGACAAGGGAAAGCATGGAATGTTTGACAGCTTTTGGAAAGGCCCTTACATCATCCATGCATATAGAGGAAACAATTCATTCTTACTCAAGGACAGTGATGGAGTAGACCTGCTCGGAGGACCTATAAATGGCAGAATGCTCAAACATTTTGTTCCACCAGAATGAAGATCTTAGTCACTCACCCCATTGTACAAGCCACTTTTAATTTTACTTTTATGTCATGTGTGAGGTGATTTTTATCATATGGTTGAATCCCGAAGAGAAGACCCTAAGCCACTGATCTCGATCACCAAATTTACAATCATAATAAAGCAAATCAAGATGCAGAAAAAGCACCGAGGAAGGAGATTCAAAGTAGCAGGTAGCTAGATTCTTGGCACCTCACAAGGAGAGCACCATTCCCAAGTGGAGCCATTGTTATAACCCTATGTTTCATAGTAATCACCTAGTGATTATAATCTCTTCTTCTAGTTGAATTATATTGTAAATAATATTTTATTCTACAAATGATTTACAAAAGAAAGAAAAAGAAAAAGAAAAGAAAAATAAAGAAAAGAAAAGAAAATGGAAAAAGAAAGAAAAGAAAAAGAAAAAAAAAAGAGGGTATAAAAAGAGAAAAAGATGAAACCCCATGAAATAATTTGTCTTGATTCGTATTGTCTAACCATGATCAAGATCTTTCAATTTATGCAAATAGGATAGTGAATACATTTGGCTAAACAGTCTAATCTTAGCCAAATTAGTTAGGTTAGTGAATAAGTTTGATCATACAGTCTAAGCTTGGTCAAATGTCTTATGGTTAAGTAATTATTGATCCAACAGTTTATACTAGGTCAATTTTCTATGTAATTATATTAGGATATAGGATTAGCATGTCTTATTTCAATAAATTTGATGAAAGATTGATTAAATGCCTTTGATTTGAGTTAAAATGATGTATTTTTGACCCCTTGGTGACAAAATGAAGGAAGGGGAGCAACGAAAAACCCATAAAATGATTTTATCCTAAGTTTTGTG
>JZKD02S0405185.1:199182-227015 GCA_000966675.3 Picea glauca | reverse complement strand
GAGTTGGTGGTTTTCTCAGTGTGGGCCCCTCATAACGTGTCATCTTCCTCTTAACTTAGACCCCCCTCACTCCTTACTGCTTATTGCCTACTCCCCCCACCCCGAGTAAAGCACCAAACCACTCATATATACCACCTTCGCACTCTGCCGCCACACTCCACTACCATGTCGACACGTCACCCTCCACTCAACTATCACACATCACATCCCATCTATCTGTTGGCCATTCAATCCTCTCCACATGACATCTGATATGTCTATTATCTAATCAATTAATTCGTCCATTACCATTACCCATTCGACTCACCATCTGCTCCATAACGGACACCCCGTTCAACCATTTAAATCCATTCTTTCACCATTTTTGCATTGTTCATCGATCCAGACACAGTCGATGCCACCATTTCCCATTCTCAAGACAACCACCATAAAAAATTATAGTCAACAACCGTCATTAAACTTGGCAAACACAGTTAATGTCATTTTGTGCTTTCAAATCTCCATTCTATCGTGGCACCCAAATCCAAATCTGTAAAGATAGAAGAAAATATTTTCCTCCCTCCTCCCATCAATCTAGATCGTATACCTTTGGCCAATAAAGATTATCTAGTGGCAGTGCCGAAGTGTGAATTCAAATTCTTCGAATTACACTTCTGGCTCAGAGATATTTTTATGGACCAAAGTGACAAGAGGGAGTCCAATCTCCCACTATACCTATTTCCCCAGACATACGATTTTCCTGAATTTTCTTTGAAATTCCAAGATCACTACATTCCCAGCCAAAGAGAGATTGTATCTTCGTCTAGAGAAACTCTTTTCACCATCACCCCTAAGACGATAAATCAAATACTGCATATACCTAGGAATGATTCCACCTCCCCCTTCTCTATCGAAATCCTGATTGAGTTGTACCAGAAATTATCTTTCCTACAGAGAGCTCAAATCTTTGAACTCTTCCTCCCTGAAGCCGCACAGTTACCCAAAAAGAATCCCCCATACCAATCTTATATCTTCTCAGTTAAAGGAAGCCAAATCATTTCCTCCCAGTGTTGTCTACTAGGATACTATTCAGACAAGTGGGTAGATGAACCCATTTTGGGTTTTCTATCCATTTTCTCCACCGAGGAAAAGGATAATACACAGTTTGACTACAACTAGTTTCTATCTGACAACATCCATGAAAAAATCTTCAAGTTTTCTACAGAAGGTATGTTTAGGTATTCTTCAATATTGGCATACTTGTTCCTTTTCTTCCAAGCAGACAAGTTCTCTTTCTGCCTCCAGAATTTGGATCCAGATGGTAATCCTCAGCCTGCGACCTCTTGTACATCAATGGTAAGGAAGAAATCACCCAATTTTAACTTCAAGTAGTTCATTGAATAGTTCTACCACCCTATGGTATGCATGCTCAACAATAGAATAGAACTAGGAGTAAATGAGGAAGTCCATAGGATCCTGCACCGGTCAGACCTAGCCAAAACAGGAGACTGATACCTTTACTAGAATCAAATAGAAATCAGGGTCTATGGGTGTGAATTACCCCCTTACAAGTTGCCAGAGTATTTTCCTTTCAGGATATTCGCTTTGGAATATATCAGACAGATGATAAATTCCGATGATATTCACTTTGTGGCTTTCAAGAAGAAGCAATAGCTCAGGATCAAAGGTCAAATAGGTTCTTTCATTTGCAACAATAGAGTTGCAGGGGAAGAAGCTAATAAGATGTTAAAATAAATGAAGTTCAATCTAAGTTTCCCATGGCACTATGACCCTTGTGGCATTATTGTAGAAAACAGGCTAAAAAATAAGATTTCCCCCTATGATCATATGCCTAAACTTGAAATTGAAAAATTCATGAACCAGATAGAGTGGGAGGAAAACATTCTGCTAGACAAAAAACAATAGTCTTCACCTGCAAGCATTTCACAGACTAGTACTCCACAGGTACCAATAGAGAAGAGACCCAGAAAAAAAGTCTCTCCTTCAGTTACAGAAATCTCAACAGAAGAGATCCAACTCTATGGGAAGAGGACCAAAACCAGCCATACACCTGACAGGTCCGGAGAAGAAGAAAATCAGTCCACCATAGTTATGGAGGGACCACATTCATCACTCTTCTCAGGTAGCCAACATGCAATGTCCACTTCCTCATCCAAGAAACAGACTAATACCACATTGGCAACTAAGTCCTCACAAGAGCTTGCATGACTTAGTATTTTTGAGAAGTATAACTTGATTAAAAAGAAGAATGAGTTGATGACCAACAAAACCTATGCACAGTTTTGGAAGCAGACTTCTACAGCGCAACATAGGTTATTAACTTCCTTCGACACAGAGGGAATGATTCACATGGAATTCCTGCATGCACATGTTCCTCATCCTAAGGAAGTTTCAGATTACAAAAGGGAAACATTTGAATTCGATGTCACAGAGGTGCATCCAACTAATCAAATGGATATGCACAGACAGACTGGGGAGATGATTTTCTCAACCCTAGAAAATACCTTCATGACTGCTACAAAGTTGTAGGTCTCTTTAAACAATGTCCAGTCTCAGTTGAAGCTGGAGATGATATCTTCCCTAGAAAAATATAACAAGATCAAATCTCTGGAGGAGATGGTACTCAAAATTGGATATGATCCATCAAATATTAAAGCAGCTGAGAAAATACTAAAGAAGAAGAATGTTGACATAGAATCCTTAAGAAAACAACTGAAACTCCCAACCATTGAAGATTCACAGGCAAAGGAAATGGTTGAGACTGAAGGCCACAAGGAGGAAATGTTGAAACTAATCATGGAGTAGAATGCGCAGATTAAGGAGATGGAGGCTGAGCTAGAGAAGTTAGTCAAGGAGAAGGAACAAACTGTGCCAATGACTTTCATCCCACTAGATGTAGTTCCTCTCACAGGGATCAGTACAACAACAACAACAACAACAACAACAACAACAATCACGACAACAAAAATTTCAGCAGCCATTCCAGTAATAGCTATAGATGCATCTGATAAATTGGCAAAGTCAATGGAGGACATGACCATGCAAGGAGAAGAAATCAAAAGATTGCAGGAAAAGATTAATAACCTCCAGAATATGAAAGCCACATTTCAGTCTAGCTCTAACACAGAGATTTACAAATCATAGAGGCTCAAGCAAGAACTACAAAAACTATAGAAGGAGACTGTCATGGCCAAGACATTGTGAGAAACCAAAGAAAACATCTGGATAGACATCTGCAAATCCATGTCAGAGATTTGGCCCCTTATACAAATTGTATTTGAACAACATGAACTGGTGCAGAGAACCAGACAAGCCATCGACAAGATAAGGGAAGAATTGGGAAAAAATCCTACAGAGGCCACATAAATAATCAGGTTCTTGAATTCCAAGACCAAAGAAGAGTTGGAGGCTTTGGAAATTGAGGATAGAACAAAAACTATCCTTGAGGTCAAGAAGGTTTTGACCAAGAAGGGATTGATGCTACAACTTGAGGAGAAAGATCAAACAATGGATATTGGAGTACATAGGTTCTTCAACAAGGTTGACTCACTTCACAAGAAAGGTCTTCCAAGTTTATTAGTGATAAATGATAAGCTCATCACCCTGTCTGACTATGAGTAGAAGATCCTAGCAGTGGAAAAATATGGTTCTAAGATTCTTTCTTTTGGATGTTGGTGATGTTTATCTTGCTCTGTTAATGTTTATCTTACTTTGTAATCATATTTTTTCTGTTTCTAATCGTTTAAAGGAAGTTAATGAACATAATTTGTTTCGTGCATTCTGTTTCTGGTCTTTAGCAATCTGCATGTTATTTCATCTGATATTAAGTGAAGAAATTCTTAATTTCTTCTTTACTTAGTTGAATCTCTCACCTATTCTATCTTTCCACCACATTTAATCTTAATAGATCCAACATTCTTATTATCTTGCCCTGTGAAGAAATCTTATAAAAGATGTAATCAGATCTTAATCTTTAACACAGACCCCATAGCCCAATGGATGTTTAAAGAAATACTTCAACCAATCTTTATAAACAAAACAAACAAACCCAGATTATTTTAACTAGTCTAATATCTAAAACTCAAACATATCTAAATCCTATAAAGAGATCCCTCTCTGAAACTGGCAGGGCTAGATCCCATTTTCGAAGTGGTTTTGGTAAGTTCCCTGTGTTAATTTCTTCTTCCCTTAACAACCTATGGGACTTACAGAGTGATAACATGATCCAAGATGGATTATTGTTTAAAGGTTTCCAATTTTTCTTACCAAGGTGCTTAATGAGAGAAAATTTATTGAAGGAAAAACACAGTGGAGGTCTAGCAGGACATTTTGGCCATGACAGGACATTTGCACAGTTGAATGCTTCATACTATTCGCCAGGTATGAGAGTAGAGGTGAAGAGGTTTGTGAACAAATGTAATATTTGCTAGTATGAAAAAGGAAAGAAACAAAACACCATATTGTATCAGCCACTGCCTATTCCAGATAGGCCTTGGGGTGCAATACACATGGATTTTGTGTTGGGACTGCCATGAACAAAGAGAGGAAGTGATTCCATATTTGTGGTAGTTGATAGATTTTTGAAGATGGAACACTTTATCCCATGCCAGAAGACTAGTGATGCAACACATGTTGAAAATTTGTTTTTCAAGGAAGTTGTGAGACTTCATGGATTTCCCAGGAGCATTGTCTCAGACTGAGACACTAAATTTGTTGGTCATTTTTGGAGAAATTTATGGAGAAAGATGTGAACCAAAATATATTTTAGTTCAACATATCACCCTCAGATATATGGATAGACTAAGGTGGTGAATAAGAGTTTGGGTAATTTGTTGAGGAGTCTGGTCACTGAGCATCATAATCAGTGGGATCAGATTCTGCCACAAGCATAATTTGCATACAATGACTCACCAAACAGGAGCATTGGAAAGAGCCCATTCCAAATACTGTATGGAATGCAGCCAACATGAGTATCTGAATTGAGAGACTTAGAACATAGTGAGTTCAGAAGTGTTGGAGCAGAAGATTTTGCTGCAGAAATCGAGAAGCTCCATTGCCAACTCAGGGAGCATTTGCAGAACAACAATGCATAGTATAAACGTAGATTTGATCAACAAAGAATAGAACTTCAATTTGAAGTGGGAGATCAAGTCTTAACACACTTTAGGAAGGAAAGGTTCCCAAGGGGAACATATAACAAAGTGAATCTAAAGAAAATTGGGCCATGCAAGATCCTAAGAAAGTTTGGTAACAATGCTTATGAGATAGAGCTGCCAGAGGATGTGGGAATATCACCCATATTCAACATTTTAGACATGTATCCTTACAGGGAAGATGACACCAAGAGATTAGAATATCAAGAGAAGATTCAATGGGAGAAGTAGATTCCTGTAGTGGAAAATCCACAGATGGAGAAGATCGTTGATCAAAGGATTGACAAAAAGACCAGGAAGAAGACCTATTTTGGATATTTGGTCAAGTGGAAGGGACACCCGATTGAAGATTCCAGTTGGGTAAGTGAAGTTGATGTCTATAAGCATGGAAGGTCAGTGCAGGAGCTCATGGACAGGAGTCCATGATTTTTCGGTCTAGAGGAGTATGATGCAGGAGCATCGTCAGCCAAAGCCACAGGGGATGACAACACAACACCTAGCATGCCTTTTGAGTAAAATTTTAAATTTTGAAAGATGGTGTATCTCAGAGAACTTCTGAGTAAAAGATGAATCAAAGAAGTTAATGAGAGGAGTTTGAATGATCACGTCAAAACCAAAAGAGATCAGACCGTCCTTTAAGTATTTGATTTTTGCGTGGATCTGAAGACTTACCTTAAATTGTCTATCACAAACTTTTATGTAATAGGACTTAAGTAGATGTAGAATTTAATTTCGATCAGGTAGGTAGATGGAGGAAGTCCGAGAGGACCTCTTGTATAAGTAGATGCATTGTATACCTGAATAAGGTTAGCTGCAAAGTAGGAGATAATGATTATTAAATGTAAGTTGTTTTTATCAGGCTGTAGCCATTTTACATTGAATGGAATATAACATAGAGATATTGACTCAAATACATGGTGTTGCTACTGTTATAGTTTCCCTTTTGTTTTTTATCTTTATGAATGAATTAGTTATGTTGTTGAGTAGATGATACTGTGAAGTATTTGGATAAGTTTCCATTGCTTCTCTTCATTGAGTTATGCAAGGTGTGCATACATTCTGTAAGGAGTGCGTTGATAGAGTCTGTTTTGACTCAGAAGCTCAGAAGAGATAGCGTGAAACTTCCATTTGCAAAGAGTGCAAAGGGACTGCTGCAAGGTGTGCACAGTTCCCTGCAAGAAGTTAAGTCTTGTGTAGAAATTTGTTGCAAGGAGTGCACAGATTGGAAGTTTGACTAAGGATCGGAGTTAACCCTCTAAGGAGTCATAGGATCCTAGCGATAAAGCTCAAGAGAGATAGTGGAGAGAAATCTTCGAAGGGGGTGAAGCTCTAAAGGTTTCACGAGCCATCGGCTAAGATCCGTTCAAGAGGGAGCGAGATCGTTCCAGACCGTTTGATCTGGGTAAAGCGTGCGAGGTTTAAGTCTCTGCACATGCATAGGAGAGAGGATTCGTCGAAGTCCCGAAGAGGTCAGGGATCATCCATCATCCAGAGGGACAGGTACTGTAAGATCCACAACTCTGGAGTGAAAGCACTTCATAGGTTTTGTGGAAAAAAAGAAAGAGAAATTTTCGAAGAGCCGAAGGCCAAAGTAGATCCAGGTCATTGGTCACTAGGAGGCACGTCTCGACAGATCTGAGACTTTGGGTAAAGTCACTTCAGAGTATTTCAGGTGTGGAGTGTGATGAAATCCTGAAGTCCCGAAGGCCGAATCCGATTGCAACCGTCCGTTGTAGAGAGCACGTTGAAAGAAATCCAGAAGTTCAGATGCTTAGCACTCCGAAAGAAAGTCAACGTGGGTAGAGAAAATCTGGACCGTCTGATCCAGAGGGACGCGTGCCGAAAATCCATTGTCTTTGGGTGAAAGCACTCCGAGAGGAATGAGTGCGCAAGAGTTTGAAACTCCTGAAGCTCGAAGAGCCGAAGTGGATAGTGTTCGTCAGATCAAGAAGGACACATGTCAAAAGATCACGTACTTTGGGTGGAAATTCTCTGGGAAAAAGTAGAGGCAAAAAGTTTAAAACTCTTGAAGCCCAAATAGTCGAAGAGGTTTGTGGTCATTGATCTATGAGAGGTACGTGTCAACATATCATGCACTTCGGGTGGAAGTACTTCGGGATGAAGCAAGTGTGGAGAGATTAAAAATCATGAAGCCCGAAGATCCGGAGTCAATCATAGTCGTCGATCTGTGGGAGGACACGTGCCGACAGATCGTGAACTCTAGGTGAAAGCGCTCCACGAAAAGTGAGCGAGGAGAAGTTGAGACTTCTGAAGTCCGAAGTCCCGAAGTGGACGAGAGCCGCTTATTTGAGGCAGACATGTGGCACCAGATCAAGAACTTCAGGTATGGAACACTTCGAAGGAAGGTGGAGGTCAAAAGTGCCAAACTCCATAAGCATGGAGTCTCGAAGTGAATTTTGATTGTTGATTGTGAAGGGGGCTGAGGACCATTGATCTAATATTGGTTGGAGGTTCCAAAGTCACGGAGTGCCAGGAGGTTAAGCCTTAGGTCACAGTCCAACGTCACAGGTGAGGAAGGAGATAGCGCATGTCAGTGTGAGATTTGGAACATAGTGTTAAGGGAGTAGGACCCGCAGATGACCGTCAATTTGAGAAGGGGAAAATCGATGGTGAGGAATCATTGTGGGGAGAGGAAGAAAAATTAGTAGTCGTGCTAGTTTGCAACCCTCTATTTACCAACATTGTTGATCTCGTCGAGATAGGGGATCAACAACCACGATTTAAAGGTGATTTGGGTGAGCACTTTTCAGATTGCAGGGACATAGCTCTCTAATAAAGAGTGAGAAAGTTGGCAACCCACAATTTCTGTGAGTCGTTGATCGATGGGAAATCCGGCCACGACCAGATCGTCATAGTGAGAAACCCTGAGGGTGATAACAAGACTCGTGTTTGATTGAGTTTGAGACCAACAAGGTCCCAAAGAGCTGATCCAACTCGAGAATATTTAACAATCCTTGACCGGGAGGTCAAGCGACCCTGGGGAGAGTAAGGGGGTCTGCGTAAAAGATTAATTTTCCTTTAGATCTCAAATTATTAAATTACTAATTTTCTTTTTAAAATGTATGAAATAGATGAAATGTGAAAAATATAGAACATAAATAAATACTCGCAAACCATCCACAAATAAACATAATATATAACCTGGGAAACCCAACATGGGAGAAAATCTAGCTAGAAGGTGAGGCCGCTTTGCTCTCTTATCTTCAATGCAAATACAAAGAAAGAGGCACTCTTTGTGGAGTTTCCTTTGACATAGTGGCCTGTATGGCTACCACATAATCTCTCCACCTCTATTATTCCCATAAAATATCACTCTTAGATTTTTTTTTCTCAATTATGGAACAAGACACAATGCAAAAGAATGGAACCCCTTCTCCTCTAAGTGGCCTAGTATTTAACATAACTTGATATCCATTTGTGGAATCCTCTTGTACCATGGTGGTCAACTTGCGAGAGGCATAAATTTTGCATACACGCTTTGATTGACCTGATTTTTTCATCGTTGGAAAATAATCGATGTGTAGAATACCATCACAGGGTCCAAGATATTTCTAGGAAAGTTATGATAAAAAAAATTGTCGCTTGATGCTTCAAAATGGCTCCAAAAGGTTTCAAACCCCAATTTTCCTAACTCGGACGTGCCATTAAAATGACCCTGCAAGTTGATTCCTCCAATTCTTTCGACTTTGAAAGCATCGATATGGGTGAAAAATAATATAATGATCCAATATGGATCATTATTGATGAACCCTTATACTTGAAACACAAACAAGGTATACAAATAAATTACAAATACACCAAAGCATATACAAGAGACAAATAAGGTGAAATATGTGAAGTATACCCATGCATTATGATAATCGAAAGAAAGAAAACAATGTTCACTTTCCTCTTAAGGTGGGGTGACCTTTCACTAAGCAATGCTCCAAATACAACAATACTCGACAAAACATTCCATAGCTTCCTATCACTTAAAATAGATTCTCAATAGAAAACCCTAACTACTTGTGGTCTCTTCGTTAATGAGTGCCAACTACCTAGTAGGTCTTATTTAATAAAGATTACCTTTTTACATTAAACAACTATCCACTATTATTTAATGGGCCTTATTCAAAGAGTATGGCCATATACATCAATTAACTAATTCCTAGGTATCCTAAAGTATGGAGGCTAGGGTAGGACTAGGACCCTAACAAAATCTCTCATGACAAAGTTCCATGGTCAAAGTTCCCATGAATCAAATGGGACTATAGCTTCTTGCAAAATTCCTATTGGATTGAAGAAAAAATTCAATGGAAAAGAGGTTGAGTTTGTCCACTAATTAACTTACTCTTTTTATGGTCCATCTTGTATTTGAGTTTTGGTCTCATTAGATAGATACCTCAACTTAGTACTCCATACAACAACCTTTACAATGCAGTGCCCCATATTAGTTCCATTGTACCACCCATCATTTACTATTGAAAATCCATTGATACTTGGTGTGGCCTTGTTGCATGACCTAATCTAACCTTGCCTTTCACACTTGAAGAACCTCTATTATGCCATCCTTACATGACACCAATCCTACTTTTTCATCCCACCTTTCTCAATGCTTCTCAATTCATGCATCCCCATCACATAAATTGACTCTTTTGATGGATTTATGCTAAATATTCTCGTCAAATACATCTCAAAGCTTTTGCCATGGCTTCCTTAGTGTTTGCAAAATTTTGACTGGATAATCTAAATGTATGATTATTAAAAGGTTTCACATTACATTACAATATACAATTTCATCAAATTAAGTTCATAAAAATTTACTTGATACCCTTCAACATCAATGATCACTCATATTAAGGCTAAGTCTACAATTTGACTACAGAGATATACATACCCTACCCCCTTAATCTTTCAATTAAAAAAAATAATCCACTTTGGCATTGATATTCAATGTAATATTTTTTCTCTATTTTTATCATTTGCAATATTTTATGGTATTCTCTTTTGGGTTGTATCTAGTGGAAATGACAAATTTTTTTAATTTAAATTACATTTATGAATATATAAATGAATTCACAGTAAAAAAAAAACCTTGGTTAGCCATTCAAATTTGTAAATTCAACAATTTCTCACCATCTAAAAAAAATAAATACATAAAAAAACAAAACTTTGAACATTTAGATTGACTAAGTAGTATTTATATAAGAAAATGTTTATTATTAAAACTTTAATATTAATATTAAATATATTATTTTTCATGAATTTTATCATTTGCATTATTATATATATTATTCTTTTTACATATTAAAAAAAATATTTATTATTAAGTTTCATATATTTAAAATCTATATGCTTTGAAATTATTTTTATTATATAAAAACATTTTTTTATAACAATTTAATCCTACATTAATTCAAACATGTGGTACACAACAATTATATTTATGATCATTTAAAAAAAAAAAAAATTAAAAATATCTTTTTCTATTTAAAAAAATATTTTTACTGGCTTTAAATAAATATTGAACATATAAAATTATTTTCTAGTTAGCTTAGTCTTTGGTTAGACATATACCTATTGGTAATGGACACAATTAATGATCTTTTAATCTTAAATTCTAATCTAATAGCTACTCATTGAAGATGTTGGAATTTTCTTAGTCATTCTCCAAAATCAATGCTTATAACTTCCTTACATTTATGAAAACATCCTTTTAACATGTTTATTTTTTACTTTTTTACATTTACTTAATCACATTATAAAATTACTGTAAAAAAATGCCACCGCCTACCCACCCACATATGTTTAATATTCATCTAGCATTATCCAAAATGAACTCAAATCATATCATAAAAAAATTCTCTTGTGTTGTTTATGTGCGCTCTGTATTGAAGTCGGCTCAATCACGGCCATGCAAAGCTATTTTTCAATTAAATTTTTACAATATCAATTAAGTTTTTTTAATTAAACAGTGGATTTTTATTAGGCTGATGAGCCTGGCATTTTTACTGTATCAATTAGATTTTTGTATCAATTAAACTGAAGATTTTTACTGGGCAAGGAATTTTACTAGACTGAGAGTTTTACTGAACGGGGAATTTTACCAGCTGATACCTTTCGGCCTTCTCTAGCCGCGAGTTAGCGGCTCACGGCTGTGCTAGTTATATATTCACTACAAAATGGTTTGGTTTGCCCATTTGTATGCGTTACAAACGCTCATGTATACCCTATTTGTTTTAATAAAATTTTATTAATTTTTTTCTCGTGACAGAGGCCTTTCAATTCCTGCTATGCTTCAAATTCCACCACCTGGTGAGTTGAGTTCAGCAATAACTATGTCGTTGCATTATTACTAAAGAACCTAGAGCTTGATATAAAAAAAGAGCTTGATAGAAATCTACTGGGCCTATAGCTCAGTGGTAGAGCATTTGACTGCAGATCAAGAGGTCACCGATTCGAACCCGGTTGGGCCCCTGTATTGCAATTGTATAAATGTTTTGCAGACTATAGAATAATAAGAGAGTAAGATTCGAACCTGGGCGAGCCAAAGCCCACATGATTTCTAGTCATGTCCGATAACAACTCCGTGCACGTCCAGTTTAACAGAAAGGTTTAGGAAACAAAAGCGAAAAGAGAGAGTTAACTTCAGACGGTGCTAACAGCCTCAGCTAAAATGAGCGAGCAAACGAATAAAGTGGCGCCTCTTACTGAGGAAAAAGTCGTAGGTTCGATCCTCATCAGCGTTAGAAATAATGAATAATTTGTTGTTTAGCCTCTCGTCCAGGAAGGTTTAAGGTTGATAAAGCTTTACATCCTAGGCAGTGAAAAATCCAGGATAGCCGAGTATGGGTGAGAAAAATCTTTGAAACATTTACTCTAATTTTGTCTCTTAGGTTACATCTTTTAGCCTTCATTTCATGGGAAGCAATCTTATGAGGGGATTATCATTTTCTTTGGTTAATTGAGTTTCATTTTGTTTAAATGTTTGTTCAGGTTAATGTTTTTAAGTTTTGTTTTAACCAACACAATTATGGAAGCCAATCTTATTAGGAAATCACTTTTGTTGATTTATATATATATATAGATATTGTTTAGCAATCTCATGAGGGGATCATCATTTTTTTTTGGGTTCATTGAGTTTCATTTTGTTTAAATGTTTGTTCATGTTAATGTTTTTTATTTTATTTTAACAAACACATGGAAGCCAATCTTATTAGGAAATCACTTTTGTTAATTGATCAAATTATTTATTTAATATATATATATATATATATATATATATATATATATATATATATATAAATAATGAGCTTTATTGTTTAGAAACATAAATGCATAGGGTTTTGAGTGTTGTGAGTGTGAACTGATTTGAGATTTGTTCAGGTGAGTGCTTGCATATTTCAATGCACGGTCATATGTTATAAATAGAGCTGGCTTATTACGAGAGTGCAATGTCTTTAGGGGTTTTCCCAATTAACAACATACTATTTTGGTAAAGTGAGTGCTTGTATATTATAATGCAAGGTTATAAGATGCACATGGAAATGGTTTATATATATAGTACAATGTCTTTAGATATGTGCTCAATTTTAATTTATTTTAAATCATTGAAATTTCATTGTCTACTAATTTGTTCATGTGAATGTTGCATATTACAATGCACGGTTATAAGATCTACATGAAGATGGCGTATTTAGGAAGTACAATATCTTTGGAGGTTTGGTCAATTCTAAATAGATAGTTTATTTTTCTTATTTTTATTTTAAATTAATGAAAACTCTAATTCCTATACTATTAAATTTCAATAACAAAATAAAAAATTGTCCTAAAATTAAACAATTTAGTGGAATAACACCTACAACATCTCTTCTCTATTTAACCTTCATTACAAGTGCAATTCCAAGTGATTTTTCATTAAATTAGTGGAATAACACCTACAACATCTCTTCTCTATTTAACCTTCATTACAAGTGCAATTCCAAGTGATTTTTCAATGATTAGAATTATCTTTATTTTAGGTTTGCATATGTTTTTTCTTTAATTGAAAATAATTTATTTTAGATTTACAATAAAATATTTATTTGAAATTATCAAAAAGTATTTTTTTCTTAAATGGAAAATGACTTAATTTAGACTTGCATAAAGCATTGACATATTTGAAATGATCAAGAGTATTCCTTTTTATTAGTCCCTGTCCTTCTGGCTGGTAGGGACTAATAGTCTATGGATTTTCAATGTTTCTATTAACTTGGCACAACAATCATTGAATTTTGATGGTTTTAATCAAAGTTTTACAAAATCATACATTTTAGGTTGTAATTTAATCAAAGTTCAGGGTTCAATGCTGCTTCTACCTCATGAATCCTTTTATTTCATCTTAAATTATCCTCTTGCTGCTTATGGATTGAGTGTTTGAGCATGTCCCTTGTGGCCTGGTGCATCCTCAAAGCTCCATAAGGAACTGAAATTGCTCTTTTTTTCTCTTGGTGCTTCACCTCCATTCATTAGAACCTACATTAGCAAAATGAAAGATAGCTATGGCGCGTCCGGCCAAACAAAGTAGGGGGGCGCTCGATTGGCACATATCATCCGTGGTATTTCAATTTTGTAGCACAAGTAGCTATACTAGATGACCTATATCGCCCCTTACCGTGCCTCCTTAGTTTCCCTGCCTATTTTGATGCGGGGGAGAAATTCCCCTCAATCCACAACAAAGTAGCGATAGTAGTTTAGTTCTACAACAACCCTGCAACAACATTCATTTATGTTCCGTTCTGTTCCATGTCTCATGTCGAAAAAGGATCCCGTAGATTTTATAGCGTAGAGGCTCCCCCGTTGTTGCCTACGAAATAAGCTGTAGATACCAATAGTTAGCCCTATGTAAGCAGCAGCCGGTGCCAGCAATAGTTTGAGTGAGGGAGGATTGAACCCAGACTAAGATTGAACCAAGTGGAGCAGAGGCACTGGCATCATGCATGCAAACCAAGTGGAAGTGATGCATGGCTACTACGTGACATGTAATACACACCCGTAAATGCACATAAATAGAATAAATTATTAATTTTTGAATTAATAACATTTTTGACATTACTAAAATTATTAAAATAACCAACTTTGTCTGCTTTCTCTAAAATGTCTCTTTTCAAAGACATATAAAAACGAAGAATTAATCTTTGAGACATATATTAAAACTTAAAAATAAATTTATTAGACATGTTTTGGTATTTAACACTAAGTCCACAACTCAATAATAATGTTTACTTTGAATTGGCATCATTAGTATTCAAAGAAATTCTCCAAACATCTTGTCAACAAATGTTCTCGATAGAATTAAGAAGTTAACACAGGGCGCGACAATCTATCTATCCCTCACAACTGCACTCAAGCTGTTTGAATGGATGAAAGCAAAGCATGAGCAAGTTGCTACCTATTAGAACCACACCAGTAAAACTTGAACTATAACCAACTAACTGCTAATTTTTATATTAAATGGAACAAACGAATATCAGAACAACAAGTCCCTGACTTTAGGCTGCCTTCTCAGCAGGCACTTGTTGCTCCGCAACTGCCCTTGTTGAATATACGTTCTCTCCTTATTTTTGTGATATTCGAAAATAACTTAGTTTACACTTGCATTGACATATTTGAAATGATCAAAAGTATTCCTTTTATTCAATATATGTTTGCTCCTTATTTTTGTGATATTCGAATTTAATGAGAATACTCATATGTAACATCTTTTTAATGTTGTTATTTTCAAAACTTCAAAATTTCAATTATATACATTTTTAAAATGTAAAACAAAGTAAGTGTTTAAACCAATGTGTTATATTACTTTTCATAGTATGCTTTATCACTTAATTATAATCATATCAATTTTGAATGATATTATGTTTAATGTAAGATTTAAATTTTTAATTCTCAATAAATTAAATAATAATTTAATAATAAATAAATAAATAAAAGAAATTGCAATTTCTTTTCCTAATTGAAGATTAAAAATATTTCTATGTTTTGAATAATTAAAAAAAAGAGAATCAATATTGTTAAAATAAAAACCAATTCTTATCAGTTGAACATTGGATAAAGGAATGAAAGAACCTGTAACCTTTATAACTATAACGTTCCCAAAAGTTACGACCACATGTGACGCTTATCAAGTGCTTTTTTTTGTTTTTTTTGTTGTGTTTTATCAACATTAGCTAACAAGAATCAAGGTGCATTTCGGTTCTGATACTAGTTTTGTTTCAATGCCAACTGTTTTCCTTTTTATTTCAATACTCGATGGTTTGATTTTCTTTTGCAAAACTCCATTAGCACTCTTGGTTCAATTCCATGTCTCTATTCTTTAATCTAAGATTAATTTATTCGCTCGTCATTTATTAATGTCCACGCTATGTATAATCTGTGTTGCCTGACACATAGCCTTAATGGCCGCCTAGACCATAGGATACTGAATGATTCAATCCCAACTACTCTATTGGTTGAGTGTTTTTGGTGGTTGACTATAATGAAATTGGTTTGTACCATGTTGAACCATTCAGTAAATTAATGCATACACCGATATAAGTGTATTCCCATGGAAATTAGTGAAACTTCTTGAATCATTATTATTAAAAAATAAATCCAAACTTTGCTTAATTATCCTAATTCTCCTCATTAACAAAGACTCTTAGGAGCTCTTGCCTTGGTGCGGTTACAGTTACTTCTTTTACATTGCTTCTTTTAACAATTTTAAGATTACAATAATTAAGCAGATTTTGCCCTCACAAGTTTCACTTAATCCCTTTTATGTAATGCTAGGAAGTCCAAGGACTATGTCCTTCTGGGATGCATTCAAATACTACAGTAATCAACCGTTTCGTCAAAATAGAGATAATTAAGTTTTTATTTTCTCTCCTCTTTTTTTTATTTCTTTTATCAACTATTTGTATTTAGTCGACCAATCTGGGTAAAATATAAAACAATAAGGTTTAAATGGATCTATATGATTAAATGGTGTTCCTTAAAAATAAGTATGATTATAACAGATGAGTTATATAAAACTTTATTCTCAAGATTTTTGAAACATTGTTAAAATTTTGATATTCTTTTACACATTATTACAATTACCTGTACAACTGACAACAAAGATCTGAAGATTTTGAGCAAAAAATAAACCGCTAGTTTCCGGTAAAACCCAATTGGGAAAAGGCCACAAATTTTTGAACAATATTAAGATGACACATGGTCAAGGATGACAAACATTAGAAATTCAGGCATTTCTAAAGGTCACTAGACTCTCCTCATTTCCCTCTCAATATTTAACCTCACCTCTATAACGACTACCTGAAGACTGAGGATAGATTTTTAAGTTTTCGATTTACTCTCAGAATACCTAGAGCCTTTGTACATTCTAGTTGGAATACAGGAATCAAGGATGTAAATGTTTGCAAGGAATCATTTCGTCGACGATGAAGATGAAGAGAGGCCAGAGAAGCCCTGCCATTACGGACTCACATAAATCAGAGCCCCCAATTATTCTATTCTTATTCATAAAGTAATAAAATAATTAAAAACCAAAAATCAAATTTAGCCGGATGGTTAATCTTGATTAAATATAACTTTATACAACAAGATGAGAGCCATAGGATACACGACCAAGCGTGAGGAAAAAGACATTTTTACAGTAAATCATTTTTTTAAAAACGTGATTCAGCAAGATGAGATCCATAAAATTATACTGAATCGTTGTCTGTACAAAACACTGTCATTCCCACATAGATGAATTCGTTTCCATTTAAAACACTGTCCCATGAGCATTGCTACCTAAACAATAATGGTTGTCAACAACAGGCTATCAATCAACAATCATTTATGGAAAATGTTGGGTAGACATCGCTGAGTAATCAAGGCGAATTCACCCTGACTGTGTAAAACTAAAATCATGGTAAATTAGGTGAAATCATTGTGTATTACAAGATGAAATCGTTGTCTCTACAATATAGATTCGTTGTCAAAAAGTTACTAAATCTCTGTGTAAGAAATGGAAAAACTTTCATGTGGTGAGTGTTGTGTAAAGGCTGTGTGCTCGGGCACAGAATCACAGTAAGAAATCGTGTGATAGAGCAAAACCAAGGTTGTGTAATATGCACTTTAGAAGTAAATTTAAAACGCTAAGGAAGTGGATCGAGGCCCAACAATTTCGCTGTGGTTAGAGCATAAGGCATAGCATAAAAATTTCAAGCCAGACGTATGTAGATTCACTTGTAAGAGGGATGGGACTATCCATCTCTGCTGGAAATTATCAACCAACCAAAAACACTAGGAAATATCCAAAACTAAAAAGACAGACATATTGTTACTAATGCAGACAGACTAAGGTTATCAACCAGTGGATGCTTAACCAACCTTTTAACTGGTGTGAAATACATATCAACAATAAAATCCATTATTTAACATTTAAAAAGGAAATCGTTGTCTCAAACACAATGGTAACCATTCACAAAGAAAGAGAAAGATGAAACATTCAACATTTAATCAGACAAAGAAGAGAGAAAATTCTGGGAAGGATGAAGGGATAAAGCACAGAGATAATCATCAAAAACACAGAGACACTCAGCACAAGAAGGCACAAGGACTAATCATTCAGCCACAAATCAATCGACGCAGAGATAAGTAAGGGTAGTTAGCTGGGAAAAGAAAATTATCCTCCGCTCATCATCCATGCACAAAAAAGTAGGGCATTAGAATCTATAGGTCTATTAACACCGAAGTGACGGACGTCGATTCCGTTCTTGGCCGACTGCTTAGGATTGGACTGATGATCTAGGGATAAGGATGGAAGATAAAGAACAATATCTTCATAATGATCAATAAAAAAAAACAGAATAGTCATAGCAATCAGGGATCGGGTTGCCAAGGAAATCAATTCAAAAGCAGCGAGCGTAAAGCTATGATGACTTTAAGTTCTCGATTAAAAACGTTGAGTAAAACAAATTTCTTTACACAATAGAAGTACGGTAATGAAAGCACAAGAACAATATTAATCTACCATTCAAAACAAACGCATGCGTACCGTATCCCAAGGCGACATCTCCGAGTCGTTGTCCCACGTGTGCTCCGTCCAGCTCCTGCTTGTCGAATGATGTAACATCACCAGTACCTCCCACCCAACGCTAGGGGTACTCTTCTTCCCCTGAGACCCCGAGCCGCAAAGGGGCCACAAACACTCAACCAAAGAACAACTATCACCCAACGCGCCTCAGAAGGTCGAGCTACCACCCGTTACTCGAGCTGGGTATCCCAACTCCCACAAGATAAGTTAGTCAAGACAAAAATTCTGTAGCGTAACGTTACACATCCGGATCCGATCCATGGTCCTCCTCCTCTATCCTTTTTATAGAGTTTCTAAGTGATTTCTTTCCCAAATTCCCATTTAATTTATTTTTCATTAATTTAATTTAGAAAAACCTCCCCTGTACACATGTCACCCATCCCCTAGTTGCACTAGAAATTAATTTTATTAATTATTTAATTACTCCTATTTCCCTCACCCACCTAAAAACATTCCTAAAATCGCTCCTTGGTGTCCCCATATTCCCTTACACATTTTAAATGACTCACACCTTTACTAAATTCCTAGTTGAGTTCATAATTAGAAAGTTCTTAAAGGCAAGATTCCTTACTAAGTTAGTCATTCAACTTTTTCCTTACATTTCCCTTTTTCGTTATGTTTCCCCTTTTTCCCTTAGTTTCCTATTTCTTTTAAGTTTCCCTCTTTCCCCTTTTTATCTAAAACTCAAATTAGCAAGTGTAGAAAAACTACCTCTTTCTCTTTTTAATTAATAAAATTTAATTAACATATGTAGAAAAACAATCATTTCCTTTTAAAAAAAAATTAATCCCCCAAAGTAATTTGATTTTAATAAATTAATTGAATTTCTTACCCCCTTCTCGTCACATGTTTAATTATGATTATTATTATTATTATTTTTACCATAAGTATCACTTAGACCTAGATTTTAATTTCCTAGGCTCGGCGACATTTTTATTAGGGAAATTGTTTTTAAATCTTACCTATCACATCATTCATTTTAAGGCCGACTAGGTTTATTCACCCCCCCATTGAAATCGCGACGTGCCCTTCAGGATGCACTAGGTGCTCCAAGGGTTCCACTCGCCTTTTTTTGTTTTCCTTGTGCGACGTGCCCTTCAGGACGCACTACGTGCTCCAAGGGTGCCACTCGCCTCTTTCCATTTTCCTTGCGCGACGTGCCCTTCAGGACACACTATGTACTCCAAGGGTGCCACTCACCTCTTGACTGACTTGGTAGACATAAAAAACCTCGGGAGTCAATACTCTCCCAGGTGATCTTGTGGAAGACTAAGGGCCTCTAAGGAATAAGGTCCCTACCTTATTATGCGCCCTTTAGAATCATCTTGAGCGATTGTCGCAATCTTCCCTCACGGCATCGTGGGTCTTCACGAACTAGGTAATTGTTGACCTACAGTTCAAGCAACAACATGAGTGCTAGTAGGTTGTGGCAGGGCTATTGTCCACACCTCTCCCTCAAAGTATCTGGTTATTGTGCATGACTCCTCTACTCCACATGTGAGTCTGGCCCGCAAGCTATCATCAGCCTGCATCATCAATGAATCATGTCAACAGAATAACCAATCATCATAACATCTAATCAGCTGTACACATGTCATATCTACAACAATGAAACCTCAATAGTCCACTCCCTAACTCAATCTGGAGCCCAAGGGGTTTCATCGATGCCTCTACATCCTTGAGGTCCAAAGTCTTGCACACTTAGGAGAACTGAGTCAATAGCACCTGTCTAAGTCAATACAACAAAATAACATCAGGAAAAAGTCGTAGGTTCGATCCTCATCGGCGTTAGAAATAATGAATAATTTGTTGTTTAGCCTCTCACCCAAGAAGGTTTAAGGTTGATAAAGCTTTACATCCTTGGCAGTGAAAAATCCACGATAGCCAAGCATGGGTGAGAAAAATCCTTGAAACACTTACTCTGATTTTGTCTCTTAGGTTACATCTTTTAGCCTTCATTTCATGGGAGGCAATCTTATGAGGGGATTATCATTTTCTTTGGTTCATTGAGTTTCATTTTGTTTAAATGTTTGTTCAGGTTAATGTTTTTTTGTTTTGTTTTAACAAACACAATTATGCAAGCCAATCTTATTAGGAAATCACTTTTTGTTGATTTATCAAATTAATATATATATATATATATATANATAATGAGCTTTATTGTTTAACAATCTTGTGAGGGGATCATCATTTTTTTTGGTTTCATTTTGTTTAAGTGTTTGTTCATGTTAATGTTTTTTATTTTGTTTTAACAAACACATGGAAGCCAATCTTATTACGAAATCACTTTTGTTAATTTATCAAATTATTTATTTATATATATATATATATATATATATATATATATATATATATATATAATGAGCTTAATTGTTTAGAAACAAAAGTGCATAGGGTTTTTAGTGGTGTGATGGTGAACTGATTTGTGATTTGTTCAGATGAGTGCTTGCATATTTCAATGCAAGGTCATAAGATCTACATGGAGATGGCTTATTAACAAAGTGCAATGTCTTTAGGGGTTTTCCCAATTAACAACATACTAATTTGTTAAAGTGAGTGCTTGTATATTATAATGCAAGGTTATAAGATTCACATGAAAATGGTTTATATATACAATACAATGTCTTTAGAAGTTTGTTCAATTTTAATTTATTTTAAATCATTGAAATTTCATTGTCTACTAATTTGTTCAGGTGAATGTTGCATATTATAATGCAAGGTTATAAGATTTACATGAAGATGACGTATTTAGGAAGTACAATATTTTTGGAGGTTTGGTCAATTTTAAATAGATAGTTTGTTTTTTTATTATTTTTTTTTAAATTAATGAAAACTCTAATTCCTATACCATCAAATTTCAATAACAAAATAAAAAATTGTCTTAAAATTAAACAATTTACTCTTTTACAACTATTAAATTAGTGGAATAACACCTACAACATCTCTTATGTATTTAACCTTCATTACAAGTGCAATTTCATGTGATTTTTCATTGATTAGAATTATCTTTATTTTAGGTTTGCATGTGTTTTTTCTTTAATTGAAAATAATTTATTTTAGATTTACAATAAAATATTTATTTGAAATTATCAAAAAGTATTTTTTTTCTTAAATGGAAAATAACTTAGTTTAGACTTGCATAACGCATTGACATATTTGAAATGATTAAGAGTATTCCTTTTTATTAGTCCCTGCCCTTCGGGTTGGTAGGGACTAATAGTAATTGATTTTCAATGTTTCTATTAACTTGGCACAACAATCAATGAATTTTGATGGTCTTAATCAAAGTTTTACAAAATCATACATTTTAGGTTGTAATTTAACCAAAGTTTTCATTTGAACCTCTTATTTGGTCTCTTCCCGAGGCTACGGAGAAAATAACATAGTCTATCTTGGATGAAAGGCTTACACCTGCAACCTCATTTTTGGAAATGGAGTAGTGCTAGAAATGACTCTAGCATTACTTCTCAACATTAAATGTTTGAGAATGTTTACTCCTCACATACTTAGTGCATAAAGCATGTCCTATTGACATGTCTCCTGTAGCTGCTACCATGCAAACCTTCTAGCATGAGCCTGTTCATACTTCCTCTCCAATTTCCCCAAGAATAACCCAATTGTCCCACCCTGGGAATGATGAAGAATCCCAATACCATAGACTTTCCTGGGAGTGACGAAAATCCCTGATAGAGGGGTCGAGGAAATTCGTAGACCGACGATGGTGGCGTCGTCATCGCCTTTACTGCATGCTTTAATGTTGGGGAGGCGTTGGCTCGAATACATGGGCAAGAAGGCGACAGTGTCAACAGCCACAAAGCTATAGTGGATTAGAACAAAAGATTGGATACTGCAAAGAGAAGAATATTCAGATGATTAAATCCTAGAGATTTCGACTGGTGGTCATGCTGGGCGTGATGCTCCTGCTGTTGCTCAGCACCGATCTGACATACAGAGTGACCGTGCTCAAAATTAATTATTCAAATGAACTTTGGTGTTTGATTCCATCAAGAGGAAGGTTTACTAGAATACCAAGATATTTTCCGCACCGAATCTTGGTCTATTTCTCTTTGCCACACCGAATCCTGGTCTATATCAAACCTGTGCATTGAGCAAGTAGCTCACGAGCCATCCCAACAATTCGAGTTGGCCAGTTTGGCGGATCTAGATACAAATATTAGAGGACTCGTAAGCTCTGTTGAGCGGGCCAGAGCCAGAGAGACTAGAGGCAAGGAGTCGTCTCGGAGCAGAGAGCGAGGGGAGGCAGGTTAATTATATTATAACTGCATCATATAGACCTATAAATAGAGGATATGAACTAGATATCGAGGAGTCAACTGCTGGAAACGACCAAGTTCCCACTTAGCTATTCTTAGGTAAGGTCGCTTGCCTGTTAAGAAAAGGAAAATTTTTCTTTTTCCTCCTGTGCTCTCTCATATCAGACAACTTTTTAATGAAAGTGTATACACAATTCTCAGTCAAATCCATATCTTACTATATCTCTCATTTGAATAGTTCTTTCAAAGAGAGAATTATTCCATTAAGAATAGAAGATTTATTTGTAAGGTCCCAAAATTCCAATAACGAAGTCATTCTATCTTCAATATTGCTTGCTACAACCTTCCTGAATCCATGTATTAACTTCTGAGCCCCCTTAGCATTAGCATAATTCTCTAATGTCTCTTCCATGGTTTCCTCAAGTCCTCTAATAGCCAATGGCTGGGTGAACAATGGTTTAGGGTTTAATGTTGCTTCTACCTCATGAATCCTTCTATTTCATCTTAAATTATCCTCTTGCTGCTCATGGATTGAGTGTTTGAGCATGTCCCTTGTGGCCTGGTGCATCCTCAAAGCTCTGTAAGGAATTGAAATTGCTCTTTTTTTCTCTTGGTGGTTCACCTCCATTCATTGGAACCTACAATAGCAAAATGAAATATATATATGGCGCGTTCGACCAAACAAAGTAGGGGGGCACTCGATTGGCACATATCATCCGTGGAATTTCAATTTTGTAGCACAAGTAGCTATACTAGATGACCTATATCGCCCTTGACCGTGCCTCCTCAGTTTCCCTGCCTATTTTGATGCGGGGGAGAAATTCCCCTCAATCCACAACAAAGTAGCAATAGTAGTTTAGTTCTGCAACA
Organism: Picea glauca; assembly: GCA_000966675.3. NCBI lineage: Eukaryota > Viridiplantae > Streptophyta > Pinopsida > Pinales > Pinaceae > Picea > Picea glauca. The sequence goes on along the minus strand of JZKD02S0405185.1, from coordinate 203,619 downwards.
ACCCTGCAACAACATTCATTTATGTTCCGTTATGTTCCATGTCTCATGTCAAAAAAGGATCGCGTAGATTTTATAGCGTAGAGGCTCCCCTGCTGTTGCCTACAAAATAAGATGTAGATACCAATAGTTATCCCTTTGTAAGTAGCAGCAGGCGCCAACAATAGTTTGAGTGAGGGAGGATTGAACCCAGACTAAGATTGAACCAATTGGAGCAGAGGCACTATCATCATGCATGCAAACCAAGTGAAAGTGATGCATGGCTACTACGTGGCATGTAATACACACTCGCACATGCACACAAATCGAATAAATTATTAATTTTTGAATTAATAACATTTTTGACATTACGACAATTATTAAAATAACCAACTTTGTCTGCTTTCTCTAAAATGTCTCTTTTCAAAGACATATAAAAACGAAGAATTAATCTTTGAGGCATATATTAAAACTTAAAAATAGATTTATTAGACATGTTTTGGTATTTAACACTAAGTCAACAACTCAATAGTAATGTTTACTTTGAATACTTTGAATTGGCATCGTTAGTATTCAAAGAAATTCTCCAAACTTCCTATCAACAAATGTTCTCGATAGAATTAAGAAGTTAACACAGGGCGTGAAAATCTATCTATCCCTCACAACTGCACTCAAGCTGTTTGAATGGATGAAAGCATAGCATGAGCAGGTTGCTACCTATTAGAACCACACCAGTAAAACTTGAACTATAACCAACTAACTGCAAATGCGAAAAAACAACTGACTAAATGGGCACCAGGAAGAATATCCATTACTAACTGGGCATATGGAGAGGAATATTGCAATCACAGTCCATGTAGTTATCTATCACTACTGCAGGCACAATATAAGTCAGGCCGACACAATATTAGCCAGGTCGTTTGGCAGTCTCTGAATATTAATTTTTATGTTAAATGGAACAAACAAATATCGGAGCAGCGAGTCCCTGACTTTTGACTGCCTTCTCAGCAAGGACTTGTTTCTCTGCAACTTCCCTTGTTGAATATATGTTCTCTCCTTATTTTTGTGATATTTGAAAATAACTTAGTTTACACTTGCATTGACATATTTGAAATGATCAAAAGTATTCCTTTTATTCAATATATTTTTGCTCCTTATTTTTGTGATATTCGAATTTAATGAGAATACTCATATGTAACATCTTTTTCATGTTATTTTGAAACTTTAAAATTCCAATTATATACATTTTTAAAATGTAAAACAAAGTAAGTGTTTAAACCAATGTGTTATATTACTTTTCATAGTATGCTTTATCACTTAATTATAATCATATCAATTTTGAATGATATTATGTTTAATGTAAGATTTAAATTTTTAATTCTCAATAAATTAAATAATAATTTAATAATAAATAAATAAATAAAAGAAATTGCAATTTCTTTTCCTAATTGAAGATTAAAAATATTTTTATGTTTTGAATAATTTAAAAAAAGAGAATTAATATTGTTAAAATAAAAACCAATTCTCATAACTTGAACATTGGACAAAGGAATGAAAGAACCTGTAACCTTTATAACTGTAACGTTCCCAAAAGTTACGACCACATGTCACGCTTAGCAAGTGCATTTTTTTTTTTGTGTGTTTTATCAACATTAGCTAACAAGAATCAAGGTGCATTTCGGTTCTGAAACTAGTTTTGTTTCAATGCCAATTGTTTTCCTTTTTATTTCAATACTCGATGGTTTGATTTTCTTTTGCAAAACTCCATTAGCACTCTTGGTTCAACTCCATGTCTCTATTCTTTAATCTAAGATTAATTTATTCGCTCGTCATTTATTAATGTCCACGCTATGTATAATCTATGTTGCCTTACACATAGCCTTAAAGGCCGCCTAGACCATAGGACACTGAATGATTCAATCCCAACTACTCTATTGGTTGAGTGCTTTTGGTGGTTGACTATAATGAAATTAGTTTGTAACATGTTGAACCATTCAGTAAATTAATGCATACATCGATATAAGTGTATTCCCATGGAAATTAGTGAAACTTCTTGAATCATTATTATCAAAAAATAAAGCCAAACTTTGCTTAATTATCCTAATTCTCCTCATTAACAAAGTCTCTTAGGAGCTCTTGCCTTGGTGCGGTTACAATTACTTCTTTTACATTGCTTCTTTTAACAATTTTAAGATTATAATAATTAGGCAGATTTTGCACTCACAAGTTTCACTTAATCCCTTTTATGTAATGCTAGGAAGTCTAAGGACTATGTCCTTCTGGGATGCATTCAAATACTACAGTAATCAACTGTTTCGTCAAAATAGAGATAATTAAGTTTTTATTTTCTCTCCTTTTTTTTTTTATTTCTTTTATCAACTATTTGTATTTAGTCGACCAATCTGGGTAAAATATAAAACAATAAGGTTTAAATGGATCTATATGATTAAATGGTGTTCCTTAAAAATAAGTATGATTATAATAGATGAGTTATATAAAACTTTATTCTCAAGATTTTTGAAACATTGTTAAAATTTTGATATTCTTTTTACACATTATTACAATTACCTGTACAACCGACAACAGAGATCTGAAGATTTTGAGCGAAAAATAAACCGCCAGTTTCCGGTAAAACCCAATCGGGAAAAGTCCCCAACTTTTTGAAAAATATTAAGATGACACGTGGTCAAGGATGACAAACATTAGAAATTCAGGCGTTTCTTAAAGTCACCAGACTCTCCTCCTTTCCCTCTCAATATTTAACCTCACCTCTATAACGACTACCTGAAGACTGAGAATAGATTTTTAAGTTTACGATTTCCTCTCAGAATATCTAGAGCCTTTGTACATTCTAGTTGGAATACAAGAATCGAGGATGTAAATGTTTGCAAGGAATCATTTCGTCGAGGATGAAGATGAAGAGAGGTCAGAGAAGCCCCGCCATTACGAACTCACATAAATTAGAGCCCCCAGTTATTCTATTCTTATTCATAAAGTAATAAAATAATTAAAAACCAAAAATCGAATTTAGCTGGATGGTTAATCTTGAGTAAATATAACTTTATACAACAAGATGAGAGCCATAGGATACACGACCAAGCGTGAGGAAAAAGGCATTGTTACAGTAAATCATTTTTTTTAAAACGTGATTCAGCAAGATGAGAGCCATAAAATTATACTGAATCGTTGTCTGTACAAAACATTGTCATTCCCACACAGATGAATTCATTGTCATTTAAAACACTGTCCCATGAGCATTGCTACCTAAACAATAATGGATGTCAACAACAGGCTATCAATCAACAATCATTTATGGAAAATGTTGGGTAGACATCACTGAGTAATCAAGGCGAATGCACCCTGACTGTGTAAAACTAAAATCATGGTAAATTAAGTGAAGTCGTTGTGTATTACAAGATGAAATCGTTTTCTCTACAATATAGATTCGTTGTCTAAAAGTTACTAAATCTTTGTGTAAGAAATGGAAAAAATTTCGTGTGGTGAGTGTTTTGTAAATGCTATGTGCTGGGCCATAGAATCGTAGTAATAAATCGTGTGATAGAGCCATGTAATAGAGCCAAACCAAGGTTGTGTAATATGCACTTTAGAAATAAATTTAAAACGCTAAGGAAGTGGATCAAGGCCCAACAATTTTGCTATGGTTAGAGCATAAAAATTTCAAGCCAGACGTATGTAGATTCACTTGTAAGAGGGATGGGACTATCAATCTCTGCTTGAAATTATCACCCAACCAAAAACACTGGGAAATATCCAAAACTAAAAATACAGACATTTTTTTACCAACGCAGACAGACTAAGGATATCAACCGGTAGATGCTTAACCAACCTTTTAACTGATGTGAAATACATATCAACAATAAAATCTGTCATTTAACATTTAGAAATGAAATCGTCGTCTCAAACACAATGGTAACCATTCACAAAGAAAGAACAAGATGAAACATTCAACATTTAATCAGACAAAAGAGAGAAAATTTTGGGAAGGACGAAGGGATAAAGCGCAGAGATAATCATCAAAAAAGCAGAGACACTCAGCACAAGAAGGCACAAGGACTAATCATTCAACCATGAATCAATCGACGCAGAGATAAGTAAGGGTAGTTAGTTGGGCAAAGAAAATTATCCTCCGCTCATCATCCATGCACATAAAAGCTGGGCATTAGAGTCTATAGGTCTATTAACACCGAAGTGATGGCTGTCAATTCGGCTCTTGGACGACTACTCAAGATTGGACTGATGATATAGGGATAAGGACGGAAGATAAAGAGAAATCTCTTCATAATGATCAATAAAAAAAATAGAATAGTCATAGCAATCAAGGATCGGGTTGCCAAGGAAATCAATTCAAAAGCAGCGAGCGTAAAGCTATGATGACTTTAAGTTCTCGATTAAAAACGTTGAGTAAAACAAATTTCTTTACACAATAGAAGTACAGTAATG
>JZKD02S0405185.1:173535-190509 GCA_000966675.3 Picea glauca | reverse complement strand
GTTTTATTGTTTAGAAACAAAAGTGCATAGGGCTTTTAATGGTGTGATGGTGAACTGATCTGTGATTTGTTCAGGTGAGTGCTTGCATATTTCAATGCAAGGTCATAAGATCTACATGGAGACGGCTTATTAACAAAGTGCAATGTCTTTAGGGGTTTTTCCAATTAACAACATACTAATTTGTTAAAGTGAGTGCTTGTATATTATAATGCAAGGTTATAAGATTCACATGGAAATGGTTTATATATACAATACAGTGTCTCTAGAAGTTTGCTCAATTTTAATTTATTTTAAATCATTGAAATTTCATTTTCTACTAATTTGTTCAGGTGAATGTTACATATTATAATGCAAGGTTATAAGATCTACATGAAGATAGCGTATTTAGGAAGTACAATATTTTTGGAGGTTTGGTCAATTCTAAATAGATAGTTTATTTTTTCTTATTTGTATTTTAAATTAATGAAAACTCTAATTACTATAGCATTAAATTTCAATAACAAAATAAAAAATTATCCTAAAATTAAACAATTTACTCTTTTACAACTATTAAATTAGTGGAATAACACCTACAACATCTCTTTTGTATTTAACCTTCATTACAAGTGTAATTCCATGTGATTTTTCATTCATTAAAATTATCTTTATTCTAGGTTTGCATGTGTTTTTTCTTTAATTGAAAATAATTTATTTTAGATTTATAATAAAATATTTATTTGAAATTATTAAAAAGTATTTTTTTTTTAAATGGAAAATAACTTAGTTTAGACTTGCATAACACATTGACATATTTGAAATGATCAAGAGTATTCCTTTTTATTAGTCCCTGCCTTTTGGGCTGGTAGGGACTAATAGTAATCGATTTCCAATGTTTCTATTAACTTGGCACAACAATTAATGAATTTTGATGGTTTTAATCAAAGTTTTACAAAATCATACATTTTAGATTGTAATTTAACCAAAGTTTTCATTTGAACCTCTTATTTGGCCTCTTCCCGAGGCTACAGAGAAAATAACATAGTCTATCTTGGTTGAAAGACTTACACCTGCAACCTCTCTTTTTGGAAATGAAGTAATGCTAGAAATGACTCTAACATTACTTCTCAACATTAAATGTTTGAGAATGTTTACTCCTCACATACTTAGTGCATAGAGCATGTCCTATTGACGTGTTTGTTGCAGCTGCTACCATGCAAACCTGCATACATGCAAACGTGCCAGCATGAGCCTGTCCATACCTCCTCTCCAATTTCCCCAAGAATAACCCAACCTTACCACCCTAGGAATGACGAAGAAGCCCAATACCATTGAATGGCCTGGGAGTGACGGAAATCCCTGATAGAGGGGTCGAGGAAATCCCCAGACTGACGATGGTGGCGTCGTCATTGCCTTTACTGCATTCTTTAGCGTTGGGGAGGTGCTGGTTCGAATACACGGGCAAGAAGGTGGCAGTGTCAGTAGCCGCAGAGCTATAGTGGATTAGAATAGAAGATTGGGATACTACAAAGAGAAGAATATTCGAATGATCAAATCCCTGAGATTTTGACTGGCGGTAATGCTGGGCGTGATGCTCCTATTGTTGCTCGGCACCGATCTGACATGCAGAGTGACAATGCTCAAAATTAATTATTCAAATGAACTTTGGTATTTGATTCCATTAGGAGGAAGGCTTACCAGAATACCGAGATATTTTCTACACCGAATATTGGTCTATTTCTCTTTGCCGCACTGAATCCTGGTCTATATCGAACCCGTGCCTTGAGAAAGTAGCTCACGAGCCATCCCAACAATTGGAGTTGGCCAGTTCGGCGGATCCATATACAGATATCAGAGGACTGGTAAGCTCTGTTGAGCAGGCCAGAGCTAGTGAGACTAGAGGCAAGGAACTGTCTCGGAGCAGAGAGCAAGGGGAGGCAGGTTACATATATTATAACTACATCATATAGACCTGTAAATAGAGGATATGAACTAGATATCGAGGAGTCAACTGCCAGAAACGACCAAGTTCCCACTTAGTTGTTCTTAGGTAGGGTCGCTTGCCTGTTAAGGAAAGGATGATTTTTCTTTTTTCTCCTATTCTCTCTCATATCAGACAACTTTTTAATGAAAGTGTCTACACAATTCTCATTCAAATCCATATCTTACTATAGCTCTCATTTGAATAGTTCTTTGAAAGAGAGAATTATTCCATTAAGAACAGAAGATTTATTTGTAAGGTCCCAAAATTCCAATAATGAAGTCATTCTATCTTCAATATTGCTTGCTACAACCTTCCTGACTCCATGTATTAACTTCTGAGCCCCCTTAGCCTTAACAGACTTCTCCAATGTCTCTTCCAGGGTTTCCTCAGGTCCTATAATAGCCAATGGTTGGGTGAACAATGGTTCAGGGTTCAATGCTACTTCTACCTCATCAATCCTTCTATTTCATCTTAAATTATCCTCTTGCTTCTCATGGATTGAGTGTTTGAGCATGTCCCGTGTGGCCTGGTGCATCCTCAAATCTCTGTAAGGAACTGAAACTACTGTTTTTTTCTCTTGGTGGTTCACCTCCATTCATTGGAACCTACATTAGCAAAATGAAAGATAGCTATGGCGCATTCGGCCAAACAAAGTAGCGAGCCACTCAATTGGAACATATCATCTGTGGTCTTTCAATTTTGTAGCACGAGTAGCTATACTAGATGACCTATATTGCCCTTGACCGTGCCTCCTCAGTTTCCCTGCCTATTTCGATGCGGGGGAGAACTTCCCCTCGATCCACAACAAAGTAGCGATAGTCGTTTGGTTCTGCAACAACCGTACAACAACCCTACAACAACATTCATTTATGTTCTGTTATGTTCCATGTCTCATGTCGAAAAAGGATCCCATAGATTTAATAGCTTAGAGGCTCCCCCGCTGTTGCCTACGAAATAAGCTGTAGATACCAATAGTTAGCCCTATGTAAGTAGCATCCGGAGTGAACAGTAGTTTGAGTGAGGGAGGATTGAACCTAGACTAATATTGAACCAAGTGGAGCCGAGGCACTGGCAGCATGCATGCAAACCAAGTGGAAGTGATGCATGGCTACTACGTGCCATGTAATACACACTCGTACATGCACATAAATCGAATAAATTATTAATTTTTGAATTAATAACATTTTTGACATTACGACAATTATTAAAATAACTAACTTTGTCTGCTTTCTCTAAAATGTCTCGTTTCAAAGACATATAAAAACCAAGAATTAATCTTTGAGGCATATATTAAAACTTAAAAATAGATTTATTAGACATGTTTTGGTATTTAACACTAAGTCCACAACTCAATAATAATGTTTACTTTGAATACTTTGAATTGACATCATTAGTATTCAAAGAAATTCTCCAAACTTCCTGTCAACAAATGTTCTCAATAGAATTAAGAAGTTAACACAGGGCGCGACAATCTAGCTATCCCTCACAACTGCACTCAAGCTGTTTGAATGGATGAAACAAAAGCATGAGTAGGTTGCTACCTATTAGAACCACACCAGTAAAACTTGAACTATAACCAGCTAACTGCTAATGTGGGAAAACAACTGACTAAATGGGCACGAGGAGGAATATCCATTACTAACTGGGCATATGGGGAGGAATATTGAAATCACAGTCCATGTAGTTATCTATCACTACTGCAGGCACAATATAAGCCAGGCTGACACAATATAAGCCAAGTTGTTTAGCAGTCTCTGAATATTAATTTTTATGTAGGGACTTGTTACTCCGCAACTACCCTTTTTGAATATACGTCTGCTCCTTATTTTTGTGATATTCGAAAATAACTTAGTTTACACTTACATTGACATATTTGAAATGATCAAAAGTATTCCTTTTATTCAATATAAGTTTTCTCCTTATTTTTGTGATATTCGAATTTAATGAGAATACTCATATGTAACATCTTTTTAATGTTGTTATTTTCAAACTTTAAAATTTTAATTATATACATTTTTAAAGTGTAAAACAAAGTAAGTGTTTAAACCAATGTGTTATATTACTTTTCATAGTATGCTTTATCACTTAATTATAATCATATCAATTTTGAATGATATTATGTTTAATGTAAGATTTAAATTTTTAATTCTCAATAAATTAAATAATAAATAAATAAATAAAAGAGATTACAATTTCTTTTCCTAATTGAAGATTAAAAATATTTTTATGTTTTGAATAATTTAAAAAAAGAGAATTAATATTGTTAAAATAAAAACCAATTCTCATGAGTTGAACATTGGACAAAGGAATGAAAGAACATGTAACCTTTATAACTGTAACGTTTCCAAATATTACGACCACATGCGATGCTTAGCAAGTGCATTTTTTTTTTGTGTGTGTTTTATCAACATTAGCTAACAAGAATCAAGGTGCATTTCGGTTCTGAAACTAGTTTTGTTTCAATGCCAACTGTTTTCCTTTTTATTTCAATACTCGATGGTTTGATTTTCTTTTGCAAAACTCCATTAGCACTCTTGGTTCAACTCCATGTCTCTATTCTTTAATCTAAGATTAATTTATTCGCTCGTAATTTATCAATGTCCACGCTATGTATAATCTATGTTTCCTTACACATAGCCTTAATGGCTGCCTAGACCATAGGACACTGAATGATTCAATCCCAACTACTCTATTGGTTGAGTGTTTTTGGTGGTTGACTGTAATGAAATTGGTTTGTAACATGTTGAACTATTCAGTAAATTAATGCATACATCGATATAAGTGTATTCCCATGGAAATTACTGAAACTTATTGAATCATTATTATTAAAAAATAAAGCCAAACTTCGCTTAATTATCCTAATTCTCCTCATTAACAAAGACTCTTAGGAGCTCTTACCTTGGTGTGGTTACAATTACTTCTTTTACATTTCTTCTTTTAGCAATTTTAAGATTATAATAATTAGGCAGATTTTGCACTCACAAGTTTCACTTAATCCCTTTTATGTAATGCTAGGAAGTCCAAGGACTATGTCCTTCTGGGATGCATTCAAATACTATAGTAATCAACCGTTTCATCAAAATAGAGATAATTAAGTTTTTATTTTCTCTCTCTCTCTTTTTTTTAATTTCTTTTATCAGCTATTTGTATTTAGTCGACCAATCTGGGTAAAATATAAAACAGTAAGGTTTAAATGGATCTATACGATTAAATGGTGTTCCTTAAAAATAAGTATGATAAATGGTGTTCCTTAAAAATAAGTATGATTATAACAGATGAGTTACATAAAACTTTATTCTCAAGATTTTTGAAACATTGTTAAAATTTTGATATTCTTTTTACACATCATTACAATTACCTGTACAACCAACAACAGAGATCTGAAGATTTTGAGCGAAAAATAAACTGCCAGTTTCTGGTAAAACCCAATCGGGAAAATGCCACAACTTTTTGAACAAGATTAAGATGACACGTGTTCAAGGATGACAAGCATCATAAATTTAGGCATTTCTGAAAGTCACCAGACTCTCCTCCTTTCCATCTCAATATTTAACCTCACCTCTATAACGACTACTTGAAGATTGAGAATATATTTTTAAGTTTTCGATTTCCTCTTAGAATATCTGGAGCCTTTGTACATTCCAGTTGGAATACAAGAATCAAGGATGTAAATGTTTGCAAGGAATCATTTCTTCGAAAAGATGAAGAGAGGTCAGACAAGCCCCGCCATTACGGACTCACATAAATCAGAGCCCCCAGTTAATAAAATAATTAAAAACCAAAAATTGAATTTAATCAGATGGTTAATCTTGGGTGCGTTATGGTTTGAGATGGTGCGAGCATAAGGGCGTGAGCAGGTAAGTGCAGCGAGTCATGGCGGCGCCAGGGGGCGGGAAGCGTGCCCCCCCTCCTTCGAATTCGGTCGAAGATGCCTTTCGAAGGCTCCTACATAGTCAAGGGAAGAAGTCAGCCCCCCCCGAGATTCCGAAATTTATCAAGAAACTTGATGAAATCCCTGAAATTGTATTACCCGAAGAGAACCCCATGAAAATTGCAGTGGCGTTAGCTTAAAGAGGATTAGTGGGTCAGTTTATGGGACTGTGGCCGTCTACCAGGACTACGGATGATTGGATCCAACAAAACTGGAAACCAAATCTAGCTCATGGTGTAACCTGCTACCTAGTCGGAAGAGGGTTTTTCGTCTTTGAGTTCATCTCTGAGGAAGACTGGGACTTAGTATTCAAGAACGGACCCTACTTCATGGGGACGTAGGGGCTGTACTTGAACAAATGGACCCCAAATTTTGACCCGTTGGTGGACACGCCTAAGGAAGTGTCGGTGTGGGTCAGACTGCTAAATCTTCCTATGCACTACTGGGATTTTGACTCATTGCAAAGGATAGGAAACGGGGTTGCTAGGTTCATAGATAAAGCTGACAATAAAGGCCAGTATACCTACGCCAGAATATTTGTGGAAGTTGATTTGGAGGTGGGACTACCAGAAGCTGTCAAGTTAACTGTCGGATCTTGGACTCATTATCAGAAACTGGATTATGAGCACCTGCCATTCAAATGCAGAAACTATAAGGAGCATGGACATTTCCAAAGAAACTGCCCCAAATCACAAGTCAATGGGACAGAGGATGCAGAAGGCTGGCAAAGGGTGAAGAGAGGGAAAAATTCGCACAATGCTAAAAATAGAGACAAGATGAACCAGGAGCCGCCAAAAGAGGGCCTTCCAAGGAAAAATTCTCAAGAAACCCCAAAAGCACAAGAAACCCCCATAAACGATACAGAAGAGGATGGAAACCAACCGACCGTGGCCCCAAACGATCCTTCCTCGGGCGCCAAGAGTATAACTGCGAGCAAGGAGAACATCAGCCTGAATACGAATACGGATGTCGAAACCCTGAAAGATGAGGATACTGAAGCAAGCAGCTCGAAAGGAACTCCCGACCAGCCAAAGAGGGGCAGGAAGACAGAGAAGAAAAGAAGAGAAGAGCACTCCTATAAGGAAGTAGCTCAGGGCACACAATATACAATCCACGACATGGTGAACACCAGATTGGGGGTGAAACAGGGGAAGACGCTGAAAGGTGGCCCCCCTCCACATCCAAGTAAATAATGCAATTTGTGTCCTGAAATTGCAGAGGAATGGGAAGCAAACTAAAAGAGGAAGCCTTGAGGGACTTAGTAAGGCTAGTAAGACCTGAAGTCCTCCTAATCCAGGAGACAAAATTGGAGGAGGCAGATCTCCTCCGGGCAAGCAATGCATTCTGGAAAAAAGGCCCAGGAAGGGCAATAAGCGCTAGAGGTGCCTCCGAGGGGTTAGCAACCCTCTGGGACTCTTCAAAGATGGAACTAGTAGAAGAAGCAGCAACAACCCATTGACTATTCACCAAGCTGCTCCACAAGGGCTCTAGACATCTGGTAAGTTTATTTAACTTATATGTTCCTGTTTCAGTTAACGAAAAGAACGATTGCTAGGATTCCTTAGCTCTATTTCTTAATCAAAACAATCCTGAAAATTTAGTAGTGGCGGGGGATCTAAACGTCACCCTCTCAATGGCCGAGAAGAAAGGGGGTTCTATTGTCCGAGACCCTGCTAGGGAATGGGTTGAAGACTTGATTTCGGAATGGGAATTGGAAGATATCTCTCCAATCAATGGGAAATACACTTGGTCCAATAAAAGACTAGGACCAGGCCACATTGCTGCTAGACTAGACAGATTCCTTGTCCAATATACCTTCCTAACTCTTGGTCTTATGGAAACTTCCAAGGTCCTGCCTCATTACACCTCAGATCACAAGCCTATCTCCCTGTCTCTCTTTCCTAACTCTGTTCTAGGCCCTATCCCTTTTAGATTCTGCCCAAATTGGACCAGACGTGAAGATTTCCTAAACCTTGTTTTTAGTACCTGGAAGCTCTGCTTCACTGGGTCCCCCTTCTATGTATGGGAAGAGAAACTCAGAAACCTCAAAGTTAATCTAAAATTATGGGCAAAAAATCTTGGCTCACCCATGGACGAAAGGAAAAGAATTCATGGAACTCTGGAAAGACATCAGGAAGTTATGGAAGAAGCTCAAGTGACCCAAGAACTGCTCAACCAGGAATCCAAAATCCAAAGGAAGTACCATAAAATTTGCAGGGAAGAAGAAACTTATTGGAGAATCAAATCAAGGGCGCTTTGGCTTCAAGAGGGAGATAAGAATACATCTTTCTTCCATAAGCAAACCCAAGCAAGGGCTAACTACAATTTCATCAGTGAAATCCAATGGCAAGATGAAGTCTACACGAACCCTGATGGCATCAAAGAGGTGGCTCATTCTTACTTCAAAACCCTTTATTCAGCCCCAGACCAAGTGGACTTGGAGTTGGACTCCTATCCGCTTTCAGAAATCCCATCCCTGGTCATAGAAGAGGACAATAGGATCTTGAACAGACCTATCAGCATTAATGAAATCAAGAAAACAGTCTTCAAAATGAACCCAGACAAAGCGCCTGGGCTGGACGGTTTCACAGTGCGCTTCTACACCCACTGCTGGGACATCATAATAAAGGATTTAAGAACAATGGTCATGAAATCTCAGGTCTGCAACAAACTCGGAGGAAACACAAACTCATCATTCTTAGCCCTAATCCCAAAAGAAAAAGGGGCCAAAAACTTTGCCAGATTCAGGCCGATTTCCCTTTGTAACACAGGTTACAAAATTATCACCAAAATAATTGTAAACAGGCTCAAAAAAATTCTGCCAAAACTGATTCCGGAAAATCAAGGAGGCTTTGTGAAAGGGAGGCAAATCCTAGATAACATTATCTAGTTCAAGAAGCCATCCATACCAGTTGAAAAAAAAAAAAAATTGGCATGGTAGTCAAGCTGGATTTAGCTAACGCTTTTGACAGGGTTAGACATGATTTTTTGTTTGCTGTCATGAGGAAGTTTGGATTTAATCAAAAGTTCATCGATTGGGTTAAGGCATGCATCTCTGCTCCTTGGATCGCCCCTTTGATAAATGGACGCCCTGCCGAGTTTTTCCAGGCTTCTCGCGGATTGAGGCAAGGGCGCCCACTCTCCCCCCTGCTCTACGTCCTTCAAGCCTCAGTTCTAAGCTTCCAATTGCAGAGTGGTCTTCATAGCAGAGCTCTCCCAGGTATTAGAGTAGTCCCCACAGTCAAGGAGGTCAGCCATGTGCAGTTTTCCGATGACACCCTCTTATTAGGGGACGCCAATCTCAAAACAACGAGGAATTTCAAAATAGAACTTGACCACTACAAGGCCTTTTCTGGAAGTGAAATAAATTACCATAAAAGCAAGATATTTGGCTGGAACTGCAATCCTAGAGAAATGCTGCAAATAATTTGGGCTCTTGAGATGGAAGGAATAACAGTTTGGGACAATTTTACCTACCTGGGGATTCCAATCTTCAAAGCACACTCCAAAGTAGCCCACTGGACGCCCATGGTGGATAAAATAAAAAATAAGATTCAAGCTTGGGGAGCAAATTGGCTCAACAAAGCAGGTAAAGTGGTGTTGATGAATTCATTCATTATCAGCCTTCCAATTTACCAATGTTTTGTTCTTCTCGCCCCTAAAACTATTACAAATAAAATTGATGAGCTGCTCTGGATATTTCTATGGGAAGGAGGCAAGAACTGTGAAAGGAAACTTCATTTAGTCAATTGGGATAAGGTCAAGAGGCCAAAGTTGGAAGGTGGACTTAGCATAAGAGATGTGGCTGCCCACAATCTTGCCATGGGAGGAAAATTGCTATGGAAAATGATCATGGGGAAAAGGTCTTGGAGAAAGCAAATCCTTAGGAAAAAATATTTCAGTGGTGATAGGGACCGCTACCTGGAGAGGCCTGCAAAAGTTCAGATAGGCTCGCCGATCTTTAATTTGTGCCAAAGAGCCATGCCTCATTTCAAGACTCAACTCACCTGGATTCCGGGGAATGGGTCAAAGATTCGGATTTGGGAGGACTCCATCCTCGGAGACCAGCCCCTCTTAGAACTAAGAGAAACAAGGAATATCAAGGACTGGCTTATGAACAAAAATTACAGAACACTTTGGGATATATCTCGGTGGAAGAATGACGCCAAGCAAGCCTGGGAAGGCTGGAACCTAGGTAGGTACCCGGAAGAGCTCAAAGAGGAAGCAACTTTTCTGTTGGATTTCCTCTAAGGGAAGTCGCCTTTAAGTGCCATAACCAAAGATAATCGAGGTTGGGGATCAGTTTCAGGAGCTTACACTTCGGAAGTTGGTTATAAGGTAGTTTTAGACCTACCGTGGGTACCTCCTAATCCTGCCCCGTGGAAAGCCCTCTGGAATTTCCCCTCAATCCCTAAGGTGGATCTCTTTGTCTGGACTCTCATTCACAACAGCATTTTAACTTTTGATAACCTGAAAAGGAAAGGTTGGGAAGGGCCTTCTCGTTGCCCCCTGTTCTTACAGGCAGAAGAAACCACTGCCCATCTTCTTTTCGTTTGTGAATTCTCCAAAGAAGTTTGGGGGCTTCTTGTGGGATCAATCGCCTCCAATCTTCCAACCTCGGGAAATGAGGTTTTTAATTGCTAGTTGTCCCTGTCCCCATTTGACCTGACAAAGAAACATCTCCTCAAAATGGTCTGGATGTGGATTCCCAAATTTATTTGCTGGAAGATCTGGTTGGAGAGGAAAAACTGGATTTTTAATGAAGAAAGAAGATTTCCAGCTCAGGTGGCTATCAAAGCCAAGACTATGATTTCAGAAGCCATAAGTGTGAATTCTTCTATCCAGAACTCTGCCACATTAACTGATGAAGAAGGGAATTGGCTCAAGGAGTTTAGGCAAACTCACCCGAATACCATCCAAATCATTTCTCCAAAAAAAAGGAATTGGGAGATCCGGATGACGGAGCAAGATTTCCTGAAATGGAGATCGTAGCTAGACGAATGGTGTCTCTTCTTTGATGGGGCTTCGAAAGGCAACCCTGGCAAGTCCGGGGGAGGAGGCACACTTCTCGATCCCACTGGATCAACTAATTTGTCCTTCGCTTGGGGGCTAGGCATCGCCTCCAATAATCAAGCTGAATTTTTAGCTCTCTGGAAAGGGCTTTATCAGGTGGTAAAGCTGGGCATTAAGGAAGTAACGATTGTGGGTGACTCTAAACAGGCAGTGGACGCGATGAATCTCAAAAAAATTCCAAAGGACATGAGGCTAGCTCAGCTGTACAAAAATATTCTTCTTCTCCTGGAGCAACTTAACGATTACAAATTCTATCATGTGATAAGAGGGATGAACGGTCAGGCAGATCAAGAGGCAAATCAAGGTACTCTAATAAGTAAAGGACAGTTGAAGATCAATGGGGAAATTTCTCATCACTCGATCCCCTAATCGAAGAACCAGTCCAGACGTGTCTGGTCAAGTGGGCATCCCGTCAGACTAGAAGAGCGTCAGAATCAACCTTGCTGCGGGACGGATGAGATCTCGGCTCAGAGATTTGGAGTCACACTCCCTCTGTGAGGATCATGAGCCGGAACAGGCGTGTTCATTGTTAAAATAAACCTGTCCGTTGCAAAACTCATTTCAGCAGCTGGACGAGTGAATGGAAGGGCATCAGGAAGAAACAATTAATCCAAGTCTAGAAGGCATGGAGTCGGGCTCGAAGACCCCCCTCACTGTGAAAGAGAGAATTGATCTGATTAGGGCAGAATTGGAGAGTATTAGAGCCTCTACAAATCAGATAAAATGGGAAACCCTCAACTTTGAAATGTAGGATCTAAGGGATGAACTTTCAGATGAAATTCACACTGGATTGAAGGACGCGGCCAACCTAATGGGCGACTTAGGGAAGCGTCTCTATAGTCTAGAGCAGAAGGTTGAGGAGCTAACTAAAGCATTTAGCAATATTTCTGAGGCCTCAACAGAAGCATCCACCAATTTGGGTAAAGGAGGAGATTGTTGATGGATTGGCCGATCGCCCTCAGTTTTTGTAAGGAGCCCAACATAAGATACTGTCTCGATAGTTAGCAGTTTATATTATCAGTTGTTTGGTCTCACTGGCATTTGAATTCTGGTTTGTATGTAACACAAGTACTCTAGCTGGATGAAGAATCATAGAGGAGTTTCTCTGATTTGCATTGTAAGGGTTAGGCAGCCGTCTCTACCATATTCTAAATAAAGCTCCATACCCGTTTATGTTAAAAAAAAAAATATAACTTTTTACAACAAGATGAGAGCCATAGGATACATGACCAAGCATGAGGAAAAAGGTGTTTTTACAGTAAATCGTTTTTTTAAAAACGTGAATCAGCGAGATGAGAGCCATAAAATTATACTAAATCATTCTTTGTACAAAACATTGTCATTCCCACTGTTAGGCTCCAATCTACTGATGTAAATTAGAGTACAAATGATTGTCAATCCGGTGTTTGTAAGACTTAGAGCCACATCCAAAGTATATGGATTTAGAGATAGCTTTTATCTTTAATGGAGATAAACCAAAACCTATTCTAAGGGATGAATATGGAAGAGATGCTAAGCTTCTGTTCAGAATTCCTATTCATAGATCTCATAGTAGTAATCAACAATTGTTTTCCTAAAGAGTATCAACAGTAAGCATTCAAGACATGTTCGAACTAGTTCTAAGACTTATCAAATGCTAGAAGGACAAAACTCTTATTCAAGAGATGCATTCATTGTCTTCTTTCATTCATTCATTAGTAACTATCATCAAATTAAATCAAAAGTACTAAAAGCGTAAATAACTCAAAAGGCATTCATGATTATCTTAATGCTTGAAGGCAAACCACACATTGAATTTTTATTCAATAAATCATTCACAATATGAGTAAGGCTTTGAAACATTAATCATATGAATTAGCTATATAATTCATCTAACTACAGCAAGATATGAATAAAACTCATCTACATCAAGATCTAATCTAAAACATGTATCAAGCATTACTTGAAAAAAACATAAAGAAAGAGTGTACTAGTTTGGCAAAGGGGGCCCTCCAATGCTTCACTTGTACACTTGAGTTGTCTCAGCTAAGAAATAGCTCCAACAACATTCAAATCATCATATCATCGGCATTATCAAGAAAAAAATGCAGAACTGATCTCAATATTGCAAATTCCAAAGTTTCTTCATTCACATTCAAGGTTGTCCTACTAGTCTATGCTTAAGAGTATTTATACAAGAGTTTCAAAACTAAAAATGCTAATAAGTCTCCTAAATATCATGATCAGATCCATAATATATCTGAGGAGGGTCGAATGCCTCCTTCAGATCCATAATATATGGCCAAATCCCACGAAAATCCAAAACTGTCCATGATTTAAGACTAAAACATGGTATTTTCTGCTGAAGTGGCCATGTTTGACCAGCGTTGACTGGACATCTGGAAGGCTCATATCTCAAAGACGATAGCTCATTATCCATCCTTGTACATCAGGGAACATGACCCAAGTCTTATATTTTTCCCAGGTGTCCTGCAAGTACACGAACCTAGGAGAAATTACGGGATTTAGTCAAATCCTGTAATTTCTGATAAATTTTCAATTTTAATGCCAAAATTTAGAAAACTCAATTCTTAAGCTAAAGAATGATAAATATACCTTGCATAAGCTGTTTTATGGAAAATATGGAATGAAATGAAGGCAAAATTGATGGATATAGATGCAAAAGTATAGTTTATAGAGAAAAAAGGAAGCATAAAAATGTACTCAACATCTCCCCCAAGAGGAAGTCCTTGCATGTCCTCATGCAAAAAAATGTCCCTGAACCTCTGTCACTGATCTTCTGCCACCACTACTGCCTGCAATAATGTTTCCACATTCACCTGAGCTGTATGAAGTGCTTTCATTCTTTGATATTTCTCTTTATATGCCTTTTTCTGTTGGAACCACTTATAGGCTTGTTTGGAGATTAACTTGTTCTGTTTTTGAAGCTTCTTGTTCTTCTTCTTCAAATTTTCATTCTCCTCCTGTGTTTTATGGCTTTGAGTTCTTAGCATTTCATTCTTTGTTTTTATATATCTTTCTAGGACTTCAATTTCCTTGATTTTTCTCTTCATTTTCCTTATTTTCTTATTTTTCCTATCAAGTTCAAATGTGGATGTACCAGCCACTTCTTCCATTTGAGGTTCTTATTTCATGTATTTAATCAATTGTTCCACATCTTCTCTCATTTTTTCATATGGGGTAGTTTCCTATTCTTCAAAACCATCATTTCCCAATGATTGTGCTTCTAGAGTCTGAATATGTGCATACTGTGCTTGTTGTGCTTCATCATCATTTTCTTGTATTTCGCCCTTTTGAACTTGTTGGCATTTTCTTGATTTCCTTTCATGTGTGGTAAAAATCTTGTCTTTTTCCTCAAGTTCTTTCTCTTTTATCACCATACTTCTTGTTCTTCTCCTCCCCATAGGCGGTTTGGAGCTTGTTTCCTTAGGGTTCTGTACTTCTTCCTCATCATCAATCACAACTAAAATTTGTTCCTCCTCTTCTTCTTCCTTTATTGTTTCAAAACCATTTTCAATGATAAATTGTTGCCAAGTCAAATTTTGCTTCTGTAGTTCATATATAATGATCATTTTAATAAAACCACAGTGATAAAAACTCTTTTCTATGTTCCTTCCTTGTTTCTGGACAGCCTTAGCCATTTTAGAAAGGCTTTGTAATAGAAAATAAGGTATATTGATTTCACAATCACCTTTTAAGTGTTGCAGTAGTTTAATGTGATATAGGTAGATGATGCTAAACCTTCCCTCACAAGTTATAAATTTTTGTATGAGGTATGCTAATTCATCCCAAGTATGAATCAACCAACTCCTTGGAATTCCCTTCTTCCAATTTACTGCTGCTACCCTTGACCTGAAAATAAAATGTGCCCATGATTTATCTATGAAATGCTTGGTTTTGAAATATCTCTTTCCTATTTGAGGAAGTCTAGTGACATGTGAAATGCTATCTTCAGAGATCATAATGGTAAGGTTTCCAACAGTAGCCCTTTCCCCATCAAATGAGTGAGCAAATTCTAAAGAAACTTCTTCACAAAATCCATCAAATTTTTCAAAGAAACCTATCCACTGTTTTTGCTCCAAAATTTGTATACAATCCCTGTGTATTTCTGATGTAACAAGCTTCCCTGGTTCATATCTAGATACCATACTTCCAAGTTTTAAGAGCAAGACCTAAAATATTTCCACTGTTTATAGAAAGGAGGTCTAAAAGCTTCAACCCTACAATTCTTTTGACCAAAATTTCTTAAACTTTCAGACTCTGTTTGGATTTAATTTTGTGTATGGTCTTCAAGAAGATTTTCTATTCAATAAGCAAAGGAAATCTCATATTTTTCAAAATTCTAAAGCTATTCTCTTTTCTTCAATTCATAAAAAAATTTATGCAAGGGCATACCTGGTAATTTCGAAAAAATCTCAGGCTTCTTGTTGAATTCTAGCTCAATTTCCCCTCTTTCAGTCGACCTCTGCTAGAAATGAGCTATCTTGTTTTAAAAATGTACCACAGGACGTTGAATTTACACTTGGCTATTTAATTATTTGAGTTTGGGCTTACCTTCAGTGGTCGACTCCTATTTGGATACATTCACTGCCTTTGCTTCACCACATATCTCCTTCAACCCCCGCATTTTCTTCCACAGAACGAAAATGTTGTATGTTGACAGTGAAATTGTCAACATACAATTCATTTTTTATTAGAGAATTCGGGATAGGAATTCATAGTAGGGAACAATGTGCTAGAGCATAGGGATTTGGGATGGCGCTGGCATGGTGAAACAGAGCGTGCAATTTTGAAATGGAGGTAAGTCTATGCATAGGTGCATCGGCGGTTCGAGTCTGGGGAGCGTGCAAGTGAGACACAACCAATATGAAAATTGTTTGAGTCGTTTTTCTTTTATGGAGGAAAAACGTTGGAGGAGACTTTAAACAAGGGTCTTTATTTTAAAAATGGATTGTACAGCGATCATAGCTTAAGGTGCTGCTATATTTGTACCTTTGTACTTCTCTCTTAGTTGCAATCATCATAAGAAATGGTTTTTTTTTTTCTTTTAAAATGTGTTCACTTGACTTATAACTCCCTAATTCATTTTCAAACTCTTCATCAAGCATGAACCCTTCTTCTTATGACCCCTTTTTAAATGTATATGCAAACCACCTTTAATCTATGCAACAATACTTCAGTCTGTGTATGCAACTTATGTCTTCAAAAACAGAGCATTTGACAGCTCAAAACAAACAATGTGTTTTGTATTTGAAACCCAATCCCTCCTTATAACTCATTTGGAAACCAAAAGTGGTTCCTTTAAGTACCATTTTTAATGCTTTTGAGGATGAAAATGGAGTGATGAAAAGATGATATAGGGGAAAAGAAATATAGGATATTTATCATTGCTTAGTTTAGGAAGAATTCTCAAATTTAAAGCATTAAAAAGGAAAATATATACTAACTTGTTTGCTCATTGTGTTTTACTTGATTGAAGCTGGATGGAATGTTGTTGAAAGTCCTCAATTTCCTCTTGTATTTATTTTGCTTAGTATCTCAGTTCCCTTTGCTGATTGAAATTGATTTTCTTCTCAGGTCTCTTGCTGATTGAAATTGATATTTTCCTCAGGTCCCTCTGTTGAATTGAATGGATACTTTTCTCAGGTCCCTCTACTGAATGGAATGGATATATTCCTCAGGTCCCTCTGCTGAATGGAAATTCCCTTCTTTTAAATGCATGTTGTCATCTGTAGAAGGATTGAAAGGTTTTCAAAATATATACCTTATCCCCCTCAGCCTTATTTATTGACTTGTCCTCAAGTCTCAGAGATAAATGTTTGTAAAAATTTTGAAGCTGAAAAATGAAACTAGATGTTAATGATGAAAATTATTATATTTTTTTGAAGAATTTTAGTTGGCCAATGTTACTTGGTTTTCCAATCAAAATTCGAGTTTATATTGTGCAAGTTTCCTGGATTTTCACAACTAAACTCCCTTTTTTTCTTTTTCTCTTTTTTTTTCTTCTTAT
>JZKD02S0405185.1:154107-173525 GCA_000966675.3 Picea glauca | reverse complement strand
GGGATTGTGCATCGGAGCCTCACGAAAAAAGGCTCGAGAACTGGAGCACGGAAATCGTGAAATCGCGAGGGAGCGAGGTCGTGAGTCTCGACATCTTGGGTCTCGGGAGCTGGAGTAGAAGTTATTCCACTTTGTGAGAAGCAAAGTTGCGAGGGAGCGATATCGCGATAGTGCGGACGTCCTGACAGAAGTGACGGGTGTGGACAGGTCGAGTCACACGTGCGCATCGGAGTTTCGGTACCTCGGGTATCGGAGGTTGGAGAACCAAAAGTTTGGTATCGTGAGTAGTGAGGTCGCGAGTAGCGAAATCCCTCAGGGAAAAGTCAGCGAGTTGACTGACCATTGGGTCTCGGGGATCCGAGAACCCAGTGTTCAACCTTTGAACTCACGAAGTCACGAGTTCTGATCCTCCGAGAAGTTAAGGAAGGGAATCGTGCGACAAAGAGAATCTATGGGTAGGAAGATTCCCGATAGGGAGTTAGGAGAACCTTTGAGTTCTTCTGGCTGAGAAGAGAGGAAGGTCCTGTGTGAGCGGACGTGCCCATGGGGGTGGGGCGCGTTTGCATCAGAGTGGTATCAGAGCGAGAAAATTTCTTTGTTTTCTGTAGGAGAGGAGAAGAGAGAATTTCACCATGCCACCGAGGAGAGAAATATAATCACCTGATCCAGAGGATAGGGGAAACCAAAGAGGTAGAGGGAGACAAGCACAGAAGACAGAAATGGAGAGACAGATACGTGATCTCCGAGCGAGATTAGAAGATATGGAAGCAACGCAGAAACGCACAGCCAGTGCTGGAGATCTGAGTGACTCCGAAGGCGAAGTTGAATTTGAACAACAAGGAGAAGTTGTAGCCGAAGATGTAGCCAATGAGCGATTAATTAAATCTATCGCCCGGATGAGTTTGAAAACAAAGATCGATATCCCAGTCTATGAGGGGAATCTGGATGCAGAAGAGCTTCTAGATTGGATTAGAGCTCTTGACACTTACTTCGATTATGAAGACATCGAAGAGGATAAGAAGGTCAGGCATGCTGTCACAAAATTGAAGGGACACGCAGCATTATGGTGGGACGTGCTTCAAGAAGATAGACGTTCCAAAGGCAAGAAAAATATTAAAAGCTGGGATCGAATGATTGCGAAGATGAAGGCAAAGTTCATCCCAAGGGATTATCAAATCACACTGTTCAGGAGAATGCAGAACCTGAGACAGAATCTGATGACAGTAAAGGAGTATACTGAGGAATTCTACAAGCTAAATATCAGAGCAGGTCATCGGGAGAGCGATGATGAAAAAGTTTCCAAGTATATGAATGGCTTAAGATACGATATCCAGGATGAGATGAGTATGACAACCATCAGAACGATGGAGGATCCGTATCAAATGGCTTTGAAAGATGAAGAGAAGTTGAGCCGTAAGTCAGGACAGCGAGGCAAGAGCCAGCCAAAGGGTAAATCAGTTGCCCAAGATAGGTTCCATAAATCCAAGGATGACTGGAAGAAGCCTCAGACTAGAAATGAAAGGGGTGAAAGTTCACAGCGAGGACATCCCGCTGAACAGCGAAGGCAGTAGACAGAATAGAGCGGAGGATACGCAGATAATAACACATTTCCTTGTACCAGAGGTAGAGGAAGAGGCAGAGGTGGAGTCATCACATGCTTCACGTGTGGAAAGAATGGACACAAGGCAGTTGACTGTATATATAGGAAGAAGGATGGAGGAGAAGCTCACATCGCCGAGGCATAGAGGCGAGATGCTGAAGCAAAAGACACAGAAGATGGAAGGTCATTGATGATGCGTAAGGTTATCTTAACACCCGAGAAGGAGGTGGAGGACACAACTCAAAGAAGCCGACTTTTCAGAACCACATGCAAGACCAAAGTCAGGAAGTGCAAGGTTATTGTGGATAGTGGAAGCACAGACAATCTCGTCTCAACCGAGATGGTGGAGAAACTAGAGTTGGAGATAACTGATCACCTGAGTCCATCTAGAGTCTCATGGCTATAGAAGGGACATCAGGTAAGTGTCACCAAACAGTGCTTAGTTGACATCAAGATAGGAGGATATAATGATAAAATACTCTGTGATGTTATTCTTATGGATGTATGTCATTTATTTCTAGGCAGACCATGGCAATATGACAGGAACGTAGTTCATGATGGGAAGATTAATACGTATACTTTGGAGAAGAATGGAAGAACACATATGTTACTTCCAATTAAGGATAAAGAAGTAAAACCAGAATCGAGGAATACTGTACTTCTCATGAGTGGGAAGGAACTTCTGGCATAAGTAAAGAAGAAGGAAGATCCACAGTTCTTTGTGGTTAGGAAACCGAAAATTGTCTTGACCAGCACAAGAGTGGATGATTTGCTGGAAGAAATTCAGGAACTGCTGGAAGAGTTTGCTGACATTGTGGTAGATGAATTACCTCATTCGTTGCCACCAATGAGGAGTGTGAGTCATCATATAGACCTTGTACCAGGAGCCAGTTTGCCAAAAAAAGATGCATACAGGTTGACACCGCAGGAGAGCGAAGAGGTTAAAAGGCAGGTGCAAGAACTGTTAGATAAAGGACTGGTTAGGGAGAGTTTAAGTCCGTGTGTCGTTCCAACGGTACTGAGTCCGAAAAAAGATGGAGGTTGGAGAATGTGCACTGATTCCAGAGCCATTAAAAAGATAACCATCATGTATAGGTTTCCATTGCCACAGATGGATGACTTGATGGACTGTTTAAGTGGAGACAAATTTTTTTCAAAGCTTGATTTGAAAAGCGGATACCATCAGATTCACATGAGGGAAGGCGATGAGTGGAAGATAGCCTTTAAAACCAACGAAGGGTTGTATGAATGGATAGTCATGCCATTTGGCTTGACGAATGCACCGAGTACCTTCATGAGGTTAATGAATGAGGTGTTGAAGGAATTTATAGGGAAGTTTGTTATTTTTTATCTGGATGACATATTGATTTTCAGTAAAACAAAAGCAGAACATCTGAGGCATTTAGCTGCAGTAATGAGGAAGCTACAGAAAGAGAAGTTGTTGATCAACATAAGGAAATCTTCATTTATGAAGACATAACTCATTTACTTGGGATTTGTCATATCAGCGAATGAATTAAAGATGGATCCAAGTAAAGTGGAGATAATTAAAAATTGGCCATCACCGAGAAATATTTTCGAGGTGAGAAGTTTTCATGGACTGGCTAGTTTCTACCGAAAATTCATCAGGAATTTCAATGGAATTAGCGCAGCGATGATGGACAAAATCAATAAATGAAATAAATATTTTCATTGGATTGAAGAGGCAGAGAAGAGTTTTAATCTGTTGAAGCGAAAGATCACATAACAACCGGTTTTGGTGTTGCCGGATTTTACGAAAGTGTTCCAGGTGAAATGTGATGCAAGTGGCTTTGCCATAGGAGCAGTCTTGAGCCAGGAGGACATACCAATTGCATATTTCAGTGAGAAGCTAGATGAGGAAAAAGTGAAATACTCCACGTATGATAAAGAATTTTATGCTATCATACAGGCATTGAAGAAATGGACACATTATTTGATTCCGAAAGAATTTGTTCTGTATAGTAATAATCATGCATTACAGTTTGTGACTCAACAGGAGAGGTTGAATCAGAAACATGCTAAATGGGTAGAGTATATGCATAATTTTACATTTGTAATTAAACACATTTTAGGTATTGCTAACAAAGTGGCTGATGCTTTGAGCAGGAAGTGTTTTTTGCTGCAGGAGTTCCGAGTCAAAACATTGGGTTTTGAAAATCTTAGGGACATGTATGCAGGTGATGAAGATTTTGCAGAGGCATATGAAGCAGCTGAGAATCCAGTTCTCAGAGATAGAAGCCCATGGATAGATTACATGATCCAAAATGGACTGTTGTTTAGAGGAAATCAGTTATGCATTCCGAATTGCTCCATGAGAGAGAACCTGCTAAAGGAAAAGCATAGTGGTGGATTAGCAGGGCATTTTGGCCACGATAAGACATTTGCAAAGCTGAGTGAAGCATACTTTTGGCCAGGGATGCGGTCGGAAGTCAAAAATTTTGTCGATAGATGTAGAATTTTCCAGCATTCAAAGGGCAGGAAGCAAAATGCGGGATTCTATCAACCATTACCCATACCCGAAAGGCCATGGGATGAAATCATCATGGATTTTGTATTGGGATTGCCTAGGATGCAAAGAGGACATGATTCAATCTTTGTGGTGGTTGACAGGTTTTCCAAAATGGCACATTTTATTCCATGCCAGAAGACTAGCGATGCGACTCACATCGCAAATTTGTTCTTCAAGGAGGTCATTCGACTTCATGGTTTACCCAGAAGCATAGTATCGGACAGGGATACAAAATTCATTGGACATTTCTGGAGGACACTCTGGAAGAAGATGGGAACTAACTTGATGTTTAGTTCTGCCTATCATCCTCAGACAGATGGGCAAACAGAGGTGGTAAATCGAAGTCTGGGAAATTTATTAAGAAGCTTGGTGGCAGAGCACCATATCAGCTGGGACAATGTGTTGCCACAGAAAGAGTTCACATACAATGACTCAGTGAACAGGAGCACAGGAAAAAGTCCATTTGAAATTT
This sequence comes from Picea glauca, assembly GCA_000966675.3. Lineage (NCBI taxonomy): Eukaryota > Viridiplantae > Streptophyta > Pinopsida > Pinales > Pinaceae > Picea > Picea glauca. The sequence continues at coordinate 168,923 of JZKD02S0405185.1, read as the reverse complement.
TATATGGCAGGCAGCCAAGAGGAATTTCTGAACTGAGGGATTCAGAGCAGATAAGGACTAAGAGCGCAAGCACTGAAGAATTCACAGAGGCGATGGAAGAACTTCACAACAGGGTGAAGGAGCGATTACTGGAATCAAACCAGGAATATAAGCGCAGAGCGGATCATCATCGGAGACAACTTCAGTTCGAAGTTGGTGATCTAGTTCTGGCACATCTAAGGAAGGAAAGGCTCCCATGAGGAAGATACAACAAGATGAAAATGAAGAGAAATGGACCATGCAGAGTCCTAAAGAAATTGGGAGAAAATGCTTATGAAATTGAGTTGCCGGATGGGATCGGTATATCTCCGACATTCAATGTCTCACACTTATATCCATATAAGGCTAAGGAAGCAAGAGTGGGAGGTGGTGAACAACCAGAAGTCCAGTGGCAAAAACAGATGTCGATTGCAGAAAAGCCACAGATGGAGCGTATACTTGACAAGAGAGTAAGCAAAAAGACCAGGTGGAAGCAATATTTCGAGTATTAGGTCAAATGGAAGAACCATCCAGTAGAAGATGCCAGATGGGAGACGGAAGCAGATATTCAAGAGCATGGACAGACAGTGCGGGAGCTCATGGACAGGAGCCCATGAAATCTTTCAAACAAGGGAGTATGATGCAGGAGCATCACCAACTCATCAAGCGAGCCAACACATCAAGCGGAGATCAGCTGGACAAACACACCCAAATTTTTGAAAGTGCTTTGGGATTGTAGCACAAGTCTTTAATGAATCCTTTATGAAGGAGCGCCTTTTTAATATTGTATCATACCTCGAGCCATACGCTCTTGTCTGAAGTATATAGGAGGCATTTAATCTAGTTAATGCTGGTAGATAGGATTTTAAGTCTAGATTTGATAGTTTAGAGATTTGAGAGGGAAAACGGATATAGACACCCTCCTTTGTACATTGTAACGTTAGCCTGAGCATTATTGAATGGAAGCATTCAGGAAAAGAGAGGAGCAAGCAGAGAATATTGTATGAAGAACACCCACGTATAGGCATTTGAATTTATAGAAGAAAGTTCTGATTCAAACTCATGGTTGGTGTTGTTGTCTCTGTGTATGGATGTTGTGCCCATGAATGTTTGCTTTCTTGATATGCATTTTCTTTGTATATGCTGTGCATGTGATTTCATGTTTCAAACTGAAGTCTAAAAGGGGGAGAGAATGAGATTCAATTGTTTCTCTATCTGAGCCAGGAGATTCCTGCAAGGTGTGCAGTCGAAGTCATCCGCAAGGAGTGTGTTGATGAAGGCTTAGGTGGTTTAACTTTTGTTCCCATTCACCCAGAAGTGGATTTGGGTCGTTGAAGCCATGCAAGGAGTACGCAGGCTGAAGCAGAAGTATCAGTTGTGAATCTGAGCAAAGGGAAATCAAAGACAGTTGCTGCAGGAGTTGCGCAGAGTCGAAGGGGTTTAACCCTAGAGAGTTGATGAATGATTGCCATGAGGAGTGCATGCAAGCCCCTCTGAGAGAATCAGAGTGGAAAAGGCTCAGGAGGAATAGACCTTTGAACTCCTTGAAGACTAAGTGTAGGGGAGTTTCCATGGGAGGTCGAAGGAAAACGCCGCAGGTTGGTGAGAAAACAAACGAGTCTCGTGGAGAGACACTCCTTTATTTTGCAGAATCTTCAAGGGGAGAATGGATGGACGAAATCTTTGGGAGAAATTTTACGAAATTTCGAGAGCTGTTGGATCTATTAGAAGTGCAAGGTAGTTACAGCGCGGACGTGGAGAGGACTCAAAGCTCAGAAGGGACAACACCGTTGATCCAAGTCGGTAAGGACCATTGGATTGTTCACGAGATATCCTATCAGGATCTTGTAAGGAAAGTGTCCTAAGTTTGGTAAGGAGAGTCATGAGATTGCGAGAAACAATATCTCGACTACTCCGAGGATAGCGTGGATCCACAGGAGTTGGCAAGTGGACAGGTGGCACCTTGCATCTTGGGAACTCGTAGGTGGAAGGGTTGAGAAATTCGTGTTAAAAGTCGCAAGGCGCGAGGACACGAAGCGACGAAGTGGCGAGGAGGCTGTGAGCCGTCCATTTGAAAGGACAGGTGGCGGAAATCTAAGGATCTCGCGAACTCGGGAGCTCGCAGGTTGAGAGCCCGAGCATTGGGTATTCAAAGTCACGAGGAAGTGAGAAGCAAGAAAGTGGATAGCCGTTGGATCTGGATCATGGGAGAACCATGGGATCCACACGTGGGATCGTGCATAAGAGTCTCGTGAAAAAAGGCTTGAGAACTGGAGCATGGAAATCGCGAAATCGCCAGGGAGCGAGGTCGCGAGTCTCGGCATCTCGAGTCTCGAGAGTCGAAGTAGAAGTTATTCCACTTCGTGAGAAGCGAATTTGCGAGGGAGCGAGATCGCGATAGCGCAGAAGTCCCAATAGAAGTGATGGGTGTAGACAGGTCGAGTCACACGTGCGCATCGGAGTTTCGGTACCTCGGGTATCGGAGGTTGGAGAACCAAAAGTTTGGTATCGCGAGTAGCGAGGTCGCGAGTAGCGAAATCCCTCAGGGAAAAGTCAGCGATTTGACTGACCATTGGGTCTCGGGGATCCGAGAACCCAATGTTCAACCTTTGAGCTCGCGAACTCATGAATTCTGATCCTCCGAGAAGTTAAGGAAGGGGATCGCGCGATGAAGAGAATCTGTGGGTAGGAAGATTCCCGATAGGGAGTTAGGAGAACCTTTGAGTTCTTCGGGCCGAGAGGGAGGAAGGTCTTGTGTGAGCGGACGTGCCCGTGGGGGTGGGGCGTGTTTGTGTCAGTTACCAACACAGACAAACTAAGGATATCAACCAGTAGATTCTTAACTAACCTTTTAACTGATGTGAAATACAGATCAACAATAAAATCCATCGTTTAACATTTAAAAAGGAAATCATTGTCTCAAACATAATGGTAACCATTCACAAAGAAAGCGCAAGATGAACCATTCAACATTTAATCAGTCAAAGAAGAGAGAAAATTTTGGGAAGGACGAAGGGATAAAGCGCAGAGATAATCATAAAAAACACAAAGACACTTAGCACAAGAAGTCACAAGGACTAATCATTCAGTCGCGAATCAATCGACGCAGAGATAAGTAAGGGTATTCATTTGGGCAAAGAAAGTTATCCTCCACTCATCATCCATGCACAAAAAAGCAGGGCATTAGAATCTATAGGTCTATTAACACCGAAGTGACAGTCGTCGATTTGGCTCCTGGCCGACTGCTCAGGCTTGGACTGATGATCTGGGGATAAGGACGGAAGATAAAGCACAATCTCTTCATAATGATCAATAAAAAAAAAACAGAATAGTCATAGCAATCAAGGATCGGGTTGCCAAGGAAATCACTTCAAAATCAGCGAGCATAAAGCTATGATGACTTTAAGTTCTCGATTAACAACGTTGAGTAAAACAAATTTCTTTACACAATAGAATTACAGTAATGAAATCAAAAGAAAATATTAATCTACCATTCAAAACAAACACATGCGTACTATAGCCCAAGGTGACAGCTCCGAGTCGGTGTCCCACGCCCACTCCGTCCAGTTCCCTCTTGCCAACCGATGTGACTTCACCAGTACCTCCCACCCAATGCTAGGGGTACTCTTCTTCCCGCTGAGACCCCGAGCTGCAAAGGGGCCACACACACACAACCAAAGAACAACTAGCACCCAGCTCGCCTCGGAAGGTCGAGCTACCACTCGTTACCTGAGCTGGGTATCCCAACTCCCACAAGATAAGTCAGTCAAGACAAAAATTCCACAGCGTAACGTTACGCATGGAGATCTGATCCATGTTCCTCCTCCTCCATACTTTTTCTAGAGTTTCTAAGTGATTTCTTTCCCAAATTCCCATTTAATTTATTTTTCATTAATTTAATTCAGAAAAATCTCCCCCGTACACATGTCACCCATCCCCCTAGTTGCACCGAAAATTAATTTCATTAATTATTTATTTACTCCTATTTCCCTCAACCACCTAAAAACATTCCTAAAATCACTCCTTGGTGTCCCCATATTCCCTTACACATTTTAAATGACTTACGCCTTTACTAAATTCCTAGTTGAGTTCATAATTAGAAAGTTCTTAAAGGCAAGATTCCTTACTAAGTTAGTCATTCAACTTTTTCCTTACGTTTCCTTTTTTCTTTATGTTTCCCCTTTTTCCCTTAGTTTCCTATTTCTTTTAAGTTTCCCTCTTTTCCCTTTTTATCTAAAACTCGAATTAGCAAGTGTAGAAAAACCACCTCTTTCTCTTTTTAATTAATAAAATTTAATTAACATATGTAGAAAATCAATTATTTCCTTTTTAAAAAAATTTAATCCACCAAAGTATTTGATTTTAATAAATTAATTGAATTTCTTACCCCCTTCTCGTCACATGTTTAATTATGATTATTATTATTATTATTTTTACCACAAGTATCACTTAGACCTAGATTTTAATTTCCTAGGCTGGGCAACATTTTTATTAAGGAAATTGTTTTTAAATCTTTCTTATCACGTCATTCATTTTAATGCCGACTAGGTTTATTCATTCACCCATTGAAATTGCGACGTTCCCTTCAGGATGCACTAGGTGCTCCAAGGGTTCCAGTCACATTTTTTTGTTTTCCTTGTGCGACGTGCCCTTCAGGACGCTTTACATGCTCCAAGGGTGCCACTCGCCTCTTTCCATTTTCCTTGCGCGACGTGCCCTTCAGGATACATTACATGCTCCAAGGGTGCCACTCGCCTCTTGACTGACTTGGTAGACATCAAAAACCCCTGGAGTCAATACTCTGCCAGGTGTTCTTGTGGAAGACTAAGGGCCTCTAAGGAATAAGGCCCCTGCCTTATTGCGCGCCCCTTAGAATCATCGTGAGCGACTGTCGCAGTCTACCCTCACGGCATTGCGGGTCTTCTCGAACTAGGTAATCGTTAACCTATAGTTCGAGCCACGATGAGAGTGCTTGTAAGCTGTGGCAGGGATGTTGTCCACACCTCTCCCTCAAAGTCTTTGGTTGTCGTGCATGACCCCTCTACTCCACATGTGAGTCTGATCAGCAAGCTATCATCAGCTTGCATCATCAACGAATCATGTCAGCAAAATAATCAATCATCATAACATCTAATCAGATGTACACATGTCATATCTACAACAATCAAACCCCAATAGTCCACTTCCTGACTCAATCCAGAGTCCAAGGGTTTTCATCGATGCCTCTGCATCCTCGAGGTCCAAAGTCCTGCACACTCAAGATAACCGAGTCAATAGCACCTGTCTATGTCAATACAAAAAAATAACATGTCATCATATCCATAATGCCTCATAATCATAATCAAACGCCCAATAATGTAATAATCTGGATCACTTGCAAGCAAGTGTCCTCAAAGAATAAGTTGGCTCAGTGTGCGCAAGAGCGAGTTGTTACATACACCCCTCTTGGTATAAACTTTGTCCCGAATTTTCACAGTATATAAGTGCCGAAATAATGTGTATCACAGTATTATAAGTTTATCTATCTAACAATAATGGAAACTGTTGGTGCATATCATATGCGTCCTCCGAGGTCGCCGAGTACGGACTATAGTTTTCCCACTAGACCTTGACCTGATCTATTGCTCGACACCATAGTTGTCGAATGCAATGATCCAGGATGTAGATCGTCTCAGCTGTGAGCGCACCCTCGTCTGATACGTGCAAGAAACTCATGTCAATAACATAAGTAGGATCACTAATATAATGTCTCAAAACAGATACATGAAAAACATCGTGCATAGGCCTCAAAGAATCAGGTAAGACTAGTCGATAGGCCACAGGCCCCTTCCTCTCCACAATCTCGAAAGGTCCCACAAACCTAGGAGAGATTTTATCTCCATTTCCAAACTTTATCGAACTCTTATGTTGTTTTACCCGCAAGAAGACTCGATCGCCAACTTCGTAACTACGGTCGACACAGTGTGCATCGACATAACTCCTTTGTCGATCCTACACTCCTTGATCCTTTTTCTTATTGTTTACATTTGATCTTCCATTTCTTGGATCGCTTCTGGTCCCACCAAGACCCTATCCTCAAGCCGATCCCAACTCAAAGGCTTCTGACACGGTCTCCCATAAAGAAACTTGAAAGGAACCATCTTAATGGTGCTTTGGTAACTGTTGTTATATGATAATTATACGAGCGGCAAGAATTTGTCTCAACGCTTTTGTTGTTCCATCACGTACATGTGCAACATGTCTTCCGATACTTGGTTTGTTCATTCGATCTGCCCATTTTTCTCAGGGTGATACGCAGTACTGAAGTTAAGTTGGGTTGCCAAGGCCTCTTGGAAACTAGTCAAAAATCGTCCAGTAAACATTGACCCTTGATCGGATATAATCCTCTTAGGAACGCCATGCAACCTCACCATATCACTGATGAAAAGTCTAGCTATGTCGGGTGCCTGATACATTGTATGAATAGGAATAAAATGAGCACTCTTCGTCAGAGTGTCGACTAAAACAAAAATTGAGTCATGTCTCCTTGCCTTAAGTGGAAATCCAATAATAAAATCCATCGAAATGACCTCCCATTTCGATTCCGGAATAGCGTGTGGCTGTAGTAGCCCTGTTGGATGTCTATGTTCAGCCTTCACCTGCTGACATTCTAGACATCTGGTCACATAGCTGACTATGTCTTCCTTTATTCCTTTCTAGAAGAATAAGGGTGTAAGGTTCACCCTCATCTTCGTGACCCCTGGTTGAGCCATGTACACTGCCCTGTGAGCCTCGTTTAGGATCAAACTCCTCAACTCATCGTTCGGTGGTACGTAAATTCAATTTTTTTAAATCTCAATAGTCTATCATCGTCCAACGTAAATACTTCAAATATTGGTACCATCATTGTGTTTTTTCCGATAAAATCCTTGACCTCTTTGTACTAGTCATCGTCGCACTGTAAAGATAGAATCTTTTCATGTAGATTCGTCTGAAGAGGCAACACTAAAAATATGCGTGGTCTCTGACTCAATGCATCTACCACTCGGTTCACTATTCCTTTTATGTAAGTAATCTTGAAATTGTACTCGCTAAGCAATTTTGACCAACACCTTTGTCCCACGTTCAGGTCGCTTTGCGTAAAGATGTGTTGTAATCCACAGTGGTCCATTTTTAGTTCAATTTTTCATCCAATAAGGTAGTGTCTCCCAACTCTCAAGGCATAAACAATGGCTAATAACTCCAAATCGTGCATCGCATAGTTCTCCTCATGCCTTCTCAATTTCCTCAAGATGTAAGCGATCACTCGATCGTCTTGCATCAAGACTCTACCTAAGCCTTATTTGGATGCGTCAGTGCATACCAAGAATTTTGCGTCCATGTCAGGGACCTTTAGTATCGATGCTATTGTCAACATCTCCTTGAGCCTCCGAAATGCCTCTGCGCATTTCTCCATCCAAACAAACTTCTTGTTCTTCTTCTGCAATTCCATGATCGGATTTGCTATCTTCGAAAATCCCTTGACGAACCGTCAATAGTATCCTGCTAAACCCATGAAGCTACGCACTTCAAGGACATTCGTTCACGTAGGCCATTCCATAATAGCCTCGAACTTTGCTGGATCCATGACGATACCTTCGTCGGAGATGACATGCCCTAAGTAGTGAATCTTTGATTGGTAAAACGAGCATTTAGACAATTTCCCAAATAATTTGTTCTCTCGCAGACACTGTAGTACCAAGCACAAGTGCTCATCATGCTCCTCCATCATCTGAGAGTAAATCAAAATATCATCAGTGGATACTTGGACGAACTTGTCCAAGTACTCGTGGAACACCTTGTTCATCAAACTCATAAATACCCTTGGGGCGTTCGTTAGTCCAAACGGTAAAACAATAACTCGTAATGTCCAAACCTTGTCTTAAAGGCGGTCTTAGGGACATCATCCTCGTTGATCCGTAACTGGTTATACCTTGATCTCAATTCGATCTTTAAAAACACTGTCGCACCCTTCATCTGATCAAATAGATCATCAATCCTTGGCAATGGATATTGATTCTTGATCATTGCCTTGCTCAAATGATGGTAGTCAATGCAGAGTCTCCATATTGATTCTTGATCATTGCCTTAATCAAATGATGGTAGTCAATGAAGAGTATCCATGACCCATCCTTCTTTCGTATGAAAATAACAAGCTCACCCCATGGTGACACACTTGGACGTATAAGTCCCTGATCCAACAACTCCTTCAGTTGCATTCTCAAGTTCTGTAACTCTGGGGTCGACATCTGATAAAACATTCTAGCTATCGGTTCAGTCCCGGGTTTTAGTTCTATGGTAAACTCCAATTCCCTCTCCAACGACATCCCATGTAACTCCTTTGGGAAGACGTCCTCAAAATCTCTCACCACCGGAACGTGTTCTAGACCTTCCGCTACTCCCTTTTCGTTTAACGCAAGGATCGCATAAAGCTTACACCCCTTGCGCATGATCTTTCGTAGCTGCAAGGGAGAGATGAACCTTAGGGAAACTCCTTGGTTTCGACCTAAAATCACGCGTATCCATCCCTCATAATTGACCAAGCTCAACCATTTTGTCTTACAGTTGAGTATCGCCTCATGCAATTCCAACCAGTCCATACCGATCACGACGTCATAAGATCCTAATATCGTGATGTATAGGTTGGCCCTGGTGACAAACTCTCTCAGTTTAAGGATACAACTCGTAACCTTCCCTCCAACCTTTTGTTTGGCTACCGAATCCATCTCTACAAAGATAAACTCATCCTGTTCAACTTCCTTTACCTTCATCCTTTTTAGCGCTGCACCTGAAATGAAACTCTCGGTAGCACCAGGATCTTTCATAATACTAAGGGTCTGGTCAGCGATGGTAAGGAGTCCGCTATTGAGGCGCTGGTCGTCGAGATGTAGTGAAAGTGGTTCCTCTATGGAAGCCACGACATCCTGGTGAAATTCTAGATGGTGTTTGATGCTGTTGCACACCAGATGACACATGCCCTGTGGGTTTCACTGGAGTCCTACTCTGAACCCCACTAATAAGATCCTCCTCTTCTATGATGGCCTTCTGAATGACCTCATGCAATATTTGAGGCATCCAAATCCTAACCTTTTCACGAATGCTGACATTAAGGCCCAACACGAACCTGACGACCTTAATTTTCTCCATATTCAAGTGCAGAGAATACCGAAGCAGCCCCAAAAACCGGTCTCGTACTCAGGCACCATACGGTCACCCTGTCGCAAGGCATTGAACTCGTTGAGCTGACGCTCATTGAATTCCTTAGAAAGATACCTCTCCTGGAACCTTTCCTTGAACAATTCCCATGAAACTTCTTCGACAACCATGTTCAATTGCGGGAGGAGCATCTTCCACCATAGAAGAGTGCTCCCCTTCAATTGAAAGACCTCCATGCATACCTTCATGCTGGAGGCTGTAACCACATACTGTGAAGCACAATACCTTTCTCTCCAGCCATGCTTCGACGACTCAGCTGTCCGCGACACTCGTAGACTTGAGAACTCATCCCTCTCGAGTTCTTGGTGAATGGTAATGGTACTGGATGGGGCGTGCTACAAACCCTTATGGGTACAAGTGCCCTGACCTCATCTCAGTACAAATGGTGAATCAAGGCCTCTGACAATCTCTAGAAGGACCTTGTTAGACCATCATCATCCATTACAAAAATTAGATCCAGCCCAAGGACTTGTTCCTCCCCTTGGGGTTTAGACTCCGAGGGTGTGGGCACTTCGGGAGGCGTCGCACCTCCTTCCATGGCACCACGCTACGAACCTCTGTGGAATCCTCTAATCAAGATCACCGCATGGACACACTTAAAGTTTTAAATAGCGTTCGGTTAATAATCAAGGGTTTACCGCAGTGGAAAGCCCCGTGATCCACAATCGTAGGGTTGAACCTGCTCTGATACCATATGTAATGACCCCAAACGTTACGACCACATGCGACGCTTATCAAGTGCAAATGTTTTTTTTTGTGTGTGTGTGTTTTATCAACATTAGCTAACAAGAATCAAGGTGCATTTCGGTTCTGTTACTAGTTTTGTTTCAATGCCAACTGTTTTCCTTTTTATTTCAATACTCGATAGTTTGATTTTATTTTGCAAAACTCCATTAGCACTCTTGGTTCAATTCCATGTCTTTATTCTTTAATCTAATATTAATTTATTCTCTTGTCATTTATTAATGTCCATGCTATGTATAATCTGTGTTGCCTTACACATAGCCTTAATGGTTTCCTACACCATAGGACACTAAATGATTCAATCCCAACTACTCTATTGGTTGAGTGTTTTTGGTGGTTGACTAAAATGAAAGTGGTTTGTAACATGTTGAACTATTCAGTAGATTAATGCATACATACATATAAGTGTATTCTCATGGAAATTAGTGAAACTTCTTGAATCATTATTATTAAAACATAAATCCAAACTTCACTTAATTATCCTAATTCTCCTCATTAACAAAGACTCTTAGGATCTCTTGCCTTGGTGTGGTTACAGTTACTTCTTTTACATTGCTTCTTTTAACAATTTTAAGATTATAATAATTAGGAAGATTTTTCACTCACAAGTTTCACTAAATCCCTTTTATGTAATGCTAGGAAGTCCAAGGACTATGTCCTTCTAGGATGCATTCAAATACTACAGTAATCAACCATTTCGTCAAAATAGAGATAATTATGTTTTTATTTTCTCCCCTTTTTTTAATTTCTTTTATCAACTATATGTATTTAGTCGACCAATCTGGGTAAAATAGAAAACAATAAGGTTTAAATGGATCTATACGATTAAATGGTGTTCCTTAAAAAAAAGTATGATTATAATGGATGAGTTATATAAAACTTTATTCTCAAGATTTTTGAAACATTGTTCAAATTTTGATATTATTTTTACACATTATTACAATTACCTGTACAACCGACAACTGAGATCTGAAGATTTTGAACGAAAAATAAACCGCCAGATTCTAGTAAAACCCAATTAGGAAAATGCCACATCTTTTTGAACAAGATTAAGATGACACGTAGTCAAGGATGACAAGCATCAGAAATTCGGGCGTTTCTGAAAGTCACCAGACTCTCCTCCTTTCCCTCTCAATATTTAACCTCACCTCTATAAGGACTACCTGAAGACTGAGAATAGATTTTTAAGTCTTCGATTTCCTCTCAGAATAGCTCGAGCCTTTGTACATTCTAGTTGGAATACAAGAATCAAGGATGGAAATAAGGAATCGTTTCTTCAAGGATAAAGATGAAGAGAGGCCAGAAAAGCCCCTCCATTACGGACTCACAGAAATCAGAGCCCACAATTATTCTATTCTTATTCATAAAGTAATAAAATAATTAAAAACCAAAAATCGAATTTAACCAGATGGTTAATCTTGAGTAAATATAACTTTATACAACAAGATGAGAGCCATAGGATGCACGACCAAGCGCGAGGAAAAAGGCGTTTTTATAGTAAATCATTTTTAAAAAAACGTGATTCAACAAGATGAGAGCCATAAAAGTATATCGAATCGTTGTCTGTACAAAACACTATCATTCCCACATAGATGATTTCATTGTCATTTAAAAACATTGTCCCATTAGCATTTCTACCTAAACAATAATGGTTGTCAACAATAGGCTATCAATTAACAATCATTTATGGAAAATGTTGGGTAGACATCGCTGAGTAATCAAGGCAAATGCACCCTGACTGTGTAAAACTGAAATTATGGTAAATTAAGTGAAATTGATGTGTATTACGAGATGAAATCGTTGTATCTACAATATAGATTCATTGTCTAAAAGTTACTAAATCTCTGTGTAATAAATGACAAACATTTCGTGTGGTGAGTGCTATGTAAAGGCTGTGTGCTTGGCCACCGAATCACAGTAAGAAATTGTGTGATAGAGCCACGTAATAGAGCCAAACCAAGGCTGTGTAATATACACTTTAGTAGTGAATTTAAAACGCTAAGGAAGTGGATCGAGGCTCAACAATTTCGCTGTGGTTAGAGAATAAGGCAGAGCATAAACATTTCAAGCTAGACGTATGTAGATTCACTTGTAAGAGGGATGAGACTATCCATCTCTACTGGAAATTATCACCCAACCAAAAATGATGGGAAATATCCAAAACTAAAAACACAGACATATTGTTACCAACGCAGACAGACTAAGAATATCAACCAGTAGATGCTTAACCAACCTTTTAACTGATGTGAAATATGGATCAACAATAAAATCCGTCATTTAACATTTAAAAAGGAAATCGTTGTCTCAAACACAATGGTAACCATTCACAAATAAAGTGCAAGATAAACCATTCAACATTTAATCAGTCAAAGAAGAGAGAAAATTATGGGAAGGACGAAGGGATAAAGCATAGAGATAATCATAAAAAACACAGAGACACTCAACACAAGAAGGCGCAAGGACTAATCATTCAACCACGAATCAATCGACGCAGAGATAAGTAAGGGTAGGCAGCTGGGCAAAGAAAATTATCCTTCGCGTTCATCATCCATGCACAGAAAAATAGGGCATTATAATCTATAGGTCTATTAACACCGAAGTGACGACCGTCGATTTGGCTCCTGGCCGACTGCTAAGCCTTGGAATGATGATCTAGTGATAAGGGAAGAAGATAAAACACAATCTCTTCATAATGATCAATAAAACAAAACAGAATAGTCATAGAAATCATGGATCAGGTTGCTAAGGAAATCAATTCAAAAGCAGCGAGTGTAAAGCTATGATGACTTTAAGTTCTCTATTAAAAACGATGAGTAAAACACATTTATTTACACAATAGAAATACATTAATGAGGGTGCAAGAAAAATATTAATCTACCATTAAAAAGAAATGCATGTGTACCGTAACCCAAGGCGACAACTCTGAGTCCTTGTCCCAGGCACGCTCTGTCCATTTCCCGCTTGCCGATCGATGTGACTTCACCGGTACCTCCCACCCAACGGTAGGGGTACTCTTCTTCCCCCTAAGCCCCCCGAGCCGCAAAGGGGCCACACACACTAAACCAAAGAACAACTACCACCCAACTCACCTCGCAAGGTCAAGCTACCACTCGTTACCCGAGCTCGGTATGCCAACTCCCACAAGATAAGTCAGTCAAGACAAAAATTCCACAGCGTAACGTTACACATCTAGATCCGATCCATGGTCCTCCTCCTCCATCATTTTTATAGAGTTTCTAAGTGATTTCTTTCCTAAATTCCCATTTAATTTATTTTTCATTAATTTAATTCAGAAAAACCTCCCCCGTACACATGTCACCCATCCCCCTAGTTGCACCAGAAATTAATTTCATTAATTATTTAATTACTCCTATTTCTCTCACCCACCTAAAAACATTCTTAAAATCGCTCCTTGGTGTCCCCATATTCCCTTATACATTTTAAATGACTTACGCCTTTACTAAATTCCTAGTTTAGTTCATAATTAGAAAGTTCTTAAAGGAAAGATTCCTTACTAAGTTAGTCATTCAATGTTTTCCTTACATTTCCCTTTTTCTGTATGTTTCCCCTTTATCCCTTAGTTTCCTATTTCTTTTAAGTTTCCCTCTTTTCCCTTTTTATATAAAACTCGAATTAGAAAGTGCAGAAAAACCACCTCTTTCTCTTTTTAATTAATAAAATTTAATTAACATATGTAGAAAAACAATCATTTCCTTTTTTTTTAAATTTAATCCCCCAAAGTAATTTGATTTTAATAAATTAATTGAATTTATTACCCCCTTCTCGTCACATGTTTAATTATGATTATGATTATTATTATTTTACCACAAGTATCACTTAGACCTAGATTTTAATTTCCTAGTCTGGGCGACATTTTTATTAGGGAAATTGTTTTAAATCTTACTTATCACGTCATTCATTTTAAGGCCGACTAGGTTTATTCACTCACCCGTTGAAATCGTGACGTGCCCTTCAGGATGCACTAGGTGCTCCAAGGGTGCCACTCGCCTTTTTTTGTTTCCCTTGCGCGACGTTCCCTTCAAGACGCACTACGTGCTCCAAGGGTGCCACTCGTCTCTTTCCATTTTCCTTGCACGACGTGCCCTTCAGGATGCACTACGTGCTCCAAGGGTGCCACTCACCTCTTGAATGACTTGGTAGACATAAAAAAACCATGGAGTCAATACTCTTCCAAGTGATCTTGTGGAAGAGTAAGGGCCTCTAAGGAATAAGGTCCCTGCCTTATTCTGCGCCCCTTAGAATCATCTTGAGCGACTGTCGCAGTCTACCCTCACGACATCGTGGGTCTTCTCGAACTATGTAATCATTAACCTACAGTTCGATCCACGACAGGAGTGCTAGTAGGCTGTGGCAGGGTTGTTGTCCACACCTCTCCCTCAAAGTATCTGGTTTTCGTGCATGACCCCTCTACTCCACATGTGAGTCTGGTCGACAAGATATCGTTAGCCTACATCATCAAAAAATCATGTTAGCAAAATAATCAATCATCATAACATTTAATTAGATGTACACATGTCATATCTACAACAATCAAACCCCAATAGTCCACTCCCTGACTCAATCCAGAGTCCAAGGGGTTTCATCAATGCCTCTACATCCTCGAGGTCCAAAGTCTTGCACACTCAGGAGAACCGAGTCAATAACACATGTCTATGTCAATACAACAAAATAACATGTCATCATATCCATAATGCCTCATAATCATAATCAAACACCTAATAGTGTAATAATCTGGATCAGTTGCAAGCAAGTGTCCTCAAAGAATACATTGGCTCAGTGTGCGCAAGAGCAGGATGTTA
>JZKD02S0405185.1:133534-153212 GCA_000966675.3 Picea glauca | reverse complement strand
AGTAGGCTAACTTTAAGATTTAAGAACTTAAAACATAAGTATACTCAAAACATCAATAACAAAATATCACTGAAAAATACCTCCTCCTTAGCTTGTCGAAGCTCACCGGTTGTAGCAGCATCCACATACTAGTCCACTGGCCGCGCAAGCATGTGACGCACTAGAGTAAACCCAAACCGTCGAGAGACTGGGACATGAGAGAAAAGGAACCGAGCATCCATGGGGAGAGAGACACAGACAAGGGGGAATAGAGAGAAGAGGGGAACACACGAAGAAGCATCTGCGGGAGGGGTTGCGACCAGAGAAACACTAGACGCACCATATATATATATATATATATATATATATATATATATCCCCTTACAAAATAAAATCTTAGACTTAATTTAAATATTTCATAAATACAATATCTCTTATATTAAATATCCAAAAAAATATAAAATAAAAACTAAAATTGATAAATACATGTTATTTAATTTTTTAAATTATAATTTAAAAATAATATTTCAATTTTCTTTAATTTATTTAATTAATAAAGTTTTTAAAATTTATTTTAACCCTTTTTATAAATCTTAAAAAAAAATAATAAAAATAGAAATTTTCATACTAAAGATATCAAAACTTTGAATCTTCAAAAACCTCAAAACTCTAATAAAAATAATACAAATGGATATTCCGTAGACATTCCACTATGGGACACAATTTATTTTGTTTTATTTGTAAATATTATTAGAAACTAAACCTTTCATAAACAAAGAAGCTACTTGTTTCATCTATCCATATTTGTTGTATCTACGTGTGTAGACCTATTTTGTATACTAAAGTGTAATACTTTTAAAATTTATTCTTATTCATTTATAATTTTGTGAGTATTTGTTATTTTTTTAATGATTCTCCTTATTTTTAACATGGAGATATTAGAGTCATTCAAGGGAAACACATAGAGAAGGAATTTGTGTGAGAAGCCTAGTCAACGAAGAAACATTATTTGAATTTAATAAGAGATGAAGATGATTGGCATGGCTGAGAAGCTCAAACTTGGATGGAGAAGAAAGGGAATGTGGTATTTGATTTTAAGAGTTTTATCTTTCTTCCAAAGTAAAGTCTTTGAGAAAAAAGATTGTAGATAATTCTTCACCTCAAATGATACATGATATACCATACCCTTGTTTAGAGGCTCCTAGAAACTTGGTGTCTTCAATTTTGTGCATTCCCACATGTGGGAAGAAATGTGGAGTTATTCATGTCCCACATGTGGGAAGAAATGTGGAGTTATTCATGTCCATTACTTGTGTATTGAAAATGTTGCAAACAATGACCATACTATAAGGTCAATGGATAGAGTTTGCATGGAGAAAAGTGTGTTCTCTTCTACTATCAAGAAAGGGTTGTTTTGTTGTTAGTTATAGTGTATCAAATTGAATCTTTAATAAATTACAAGGTGTGATGAATTGTTTTGAGGTAAGAGAAATCAATAATTCACATTTGGAAAGGTGATTATGATCTCTTTCCAATTTTTAGGGGCCTGAAGGTTTTGGTCAGAGGAAGAGGTGGATGGTGTTGGATTTTGAATTTTGTTGGTAGTGTTGGAGACTCCATTAATAATTATATATTGATAATTTTTTATGGTTTCTCAAGCTAGTTGGATGTTCCTTATAAAGGAAGAGTAAAATATAATATAGATGTACATCTAACTTTTAATTTTTGTTTTATTTGTAAATATTGTTGGTAGTAGAATGTTCATATTCTATGGAAAGTTGGGCATTTAAAGCAGAAATCCAACGCTCCTCCTTTTCCACGTTCCTATCTCTGAAAAGGTAATCGCTGATACAATATCTTCGATGGAACAATTCAAATGGATATGCGCCAAAATACGGGTTTTATGAATCGTGTGAGCCTGTTGCTCTAAGATTTCTCTTCTTAGGTTCGTTTCGTGAAGTGGCATGTTGGTATTTCCTTCCATCATTATGTAATTTAATTAGTATGTAATGTTTGTCTCTTTTATGAAATAGTATGTAATGTTTGTGGCTTATGAAATTATACTCATTTTAATGTATTTAATGTTTTTCTTTATTATGGAAGCATTCTATATCTAAATAAAAATCATATAATTGGGATAACAATATTTTTTAATTTTAAAATAAAAAATTATAAAAATCATATCATCATAATTATATATAAGATAATGATATGTTAATCATTATACTCACTCAAACTTGTTTAAGTCAAATTATATTATATTTATTATATAAATCAAAATACATCTCATAACATAACAAGTGTTGTATGGTAGCGTAGTCTCTGCCAGGTTGGGAGGGGAGTAAATGCGGCCTAGTATAGACACATGGCTAGAAAGTTGAAATACATGTGGTTTGCATGCAGAACATAGTATTCCCGAATTAGTTTTTCCTAAAAAATATAAAAAATTATCAACATTTGAAAGGTTGTTCGACATGAAAAATTTAGCATTACCGAAGTATTTATCTTTAAAACAAGGGCTCCTAGACAGAAAAGAAATTGAAATTTATGAAATTATAGGTTCCTGGACAACATAAACGGGTTGTCAGGCTGAAAATTCGGCCTCTGATGTTCTCTGGCCTACAAATAGCACCAACAGTTTTGCGATACAGAAATTGGGCCTCCAATGTTCTTTGCGATACAAAAATCGAGGAGTGGAGTTGAGGACTATAGAAATTCATCAGAAATAAATAAATTATACATACAAAATATGTACTTGTATAAAGTAGATATTTAGTTTTATAGATACAAAATCTGTACTTTTATAAAGTATGGGGATGAGATTTTATAGAGCATGCACGGAGCCCTCATTGCATACGTAGCCAGTTTTTGGATCGCGGGTTCTCGGGTTGGCGGGTTCAAAATTGGGCCTCTAATGTTCCGTGTCCTACAAATAACATCGACAGTTCTGCAATATACAAAATGATAGGCGGAGTTGCGGACTATAGAAATTTACCAGAAATTAATAATGTTTGTTATATAATAGAATAGTAATAATGTCTGTTATACCGCATTAGTTTTCTTTAAAACTAAGGCTTTTTTTGGACAAAAAATATATGGCATTGCCGAATTAGTTTTCTCTACACACGTTTTATGGAGCATGCACAGAGTGCTCATTCCATACTTAGCCAGTTTTTGGATCGCAGGTTCTCGGGCTTGCGATTTCAAAAATGGGCCTTTGTTGTTTAGTGCCCTACAAATATCATCGAGAGTTCCGCGATATACAAATTGACAAGCGAACTTGCAAACTATACAAATTTATTATAAAATAAGTAATGTTTGTTACATATCTTTGGAAATTACATCAACATTTAAAGCATCAACGTCGTTGAAGACCAAAAAATTAGCATACAATAAGAGACAAGAAATGTAGCATATCTGGATTAGTTTTCTTTGGAACAAACAAGAAGGTTCCTGGAAAGCCAAAATTTAGTATACAATAAGGGCATTTTCGAATCAATTTTCTTTGGAATTTATCAAAAATTAATAATGTCTATTACATGTTTCTGGAAATTTAAATGTGTTTGTCATATAGATTGGGATTAGGGCTCCCACGGACCATAAAAAGAAATAAGTACAAGAATTAGGAATGTTGAAAGAAGAAGTGTGCGACAGTAGAGAGAGACTTGAAAAGAAAAAATTGGAAGTTATGAGTCTTTGGTTATAGTTTTCTATTTAAAAAGGACATAAGTGGATTGATAAAGAAAATAAGATGATAACATAGACTTAAATTGGATTGATAAACAAAACAAGATGGCAGTATAGACTTACTATGAAGCCGATGTGTTTTTGTTGCTGTCGTCGATGGGTAGTGGAGTCTTGTTGATCGGTTGTTTCCCTTCCTGGATGAGGTTGTCCATTCTCTATTGGAACCATTCTTCTATGTAGATTTTCATGGGGGCTGTTTTGATTTCATCCCGGATTTCTATGTCGTAAAGCTCATTTTCTAATTTCCTTAGATCCATTGAAATACTATGCAGACTATGTTCAATTTCTTCATTGTGTGAGGCATAGTCGAATACCCAACGCTTGTTCTCATCTAGACGATGTTCAAGTATGCCGTAAAACTTTTCGAAAGACAACCCCTTTAAAATATCAACTTTTTCCTGGAAGGCTTCTTTGGTGACTAACAAGGATTTGAGAATTAAGTTAGGATATTGAACCTCGTTGGTGGTTCCGGCTAAGTCCATCTAGAGCAGGCTTGTGAATAAATGTTCATTTTCTGATATGACTTGTTTACATGATTTGACAATGAGTTGTAGGTTGTGAACTTTCTTTTGCCAACATGCTTTTTCTTTTTTGGTGCACTTTGGGGAGGGGAGTTTCTCCTATCTTCTTTTCAGTTCCGATTTTTTGACGACATAGTTGGAAAAAGGGTCCAGTACCTGATCACAGAAAATATGTTCATTTTTTAAATTCACCTCCAAATGTTCCAACAAATCATTGGCCTTCTTTCCGAAGGAAACTAAATTTTGCGATGTTTCCCATGCTTCAGTAACTAGCTACATTCTTTTGTTGGTGTTATTCTCTATAAGGGCTCTAGAGCATGCAAGGAGGGTAGAGGATACTTTCATCTTCGTTGCAGTGGTAGAAGGCACGATTTTTGCCAAAGAACTAGCAAATTCTGATGTTGCAATGAAAGCTTGCTCAAATTTGTTGAGGCGGTGTTTCAGATTGGCATGATCCGTCTCCATTCCTCCAATGGAATGACGAACAATGTCATCGGTTACCTGGTGAAATGAGAAGATTTGGGATGGTGACATTTCACTAAAGTCAATCTCTATGCGAGATTTTCCTTTCCTTTTTGTTACATCTCTCTTTTCAATGACCATACTTTTAGATTGGCTGTCAAAAATAACGCTCTGGATTATGAAGGATTCATCTATGTCAAAAAAATCGGTCTCAGATATTTCCACCATGGACGACCCAATTTTTTTCATGTGCTTAGCTTCAATTTCAAGTTGTAGTTTTCCACTTTCAATTTCGGGTTCCTCCACATGCCCTGCATTGTTTTTTCTCTTATTCGCCAGTGGAATTTTGTGAGAATTATCAATATTTATGCAAGGAGGGTTCTTATCTCCTCTTTCGTTCGAATATTTCTGGGTTGCTTTCTTATTGGGGTGGCCCGTCGAAGTGATGCTCCGTGATGTCGTGCTCTTGGGAGTGCTGGCGGGGGACTTGGTAGTCTTCTCACTGGATATTTTTCCATGTTGTATGTACAATTCAGTCGCGCTTTGCAATGTCTCTATGTTGCAATCAGCAGAAGAAGGATTCTTGTCGACACTGTCCCTGTCTTGGGTCAGGTGTCTATGGATAAAAGAGGTGTTAAAGCCAACACCCAATAAATGTTCTCGAAAAATTCCATTAGGGTTGAACCCTTTTAGCCTTTCAGCGTACGTTAGGTTCAATTTCTTGAAATGGGCGACAAACTCATCAATCTTGTTGATGTTTCTGCACACGAAGTCTCCGAATTTCCAGGGCAGAGGAATGAACTATTTTTTTTCTTGTCATGGAAAAAATGCAACCAGTGGTTGTATTTCCTTGCTATTTCTGCAACAAACATCTTGTCTGTGATGTGGCATGGAAGGAAGGCAGGATTTTCCTTAGAGCCAAAGAACATGAGGACACTGTGATTTTCCTCTTGCTCAAGTGTGCCCTTCTTGTTCAAAAAATTGTTTGCCTGGCCAGACATCCATGGAGCATCCTTGCCTAACAGTAAATCTTTGAAATTTGAGACAAATCGATTAAAAACTTCATAAAAACAATGGGAGGCCTTGTGTCTCCACAGGGCCTCGTTCCATAATGTTGCTCGGTCAAATCCACAGTTTATTTAATTGGAAAGAGAAAGTTTTGGAAACGAGCAACAATACACAATTGCAAAAATCAAGTAGGATGACATATAAAATTTATTCGATTCTTTGAATCATGACAACTGGGAACAGAGATCAATGGAAATTAGCTTCCCCCAATCGAAAATGTATTGTTCCTTGACTGTCAAATACAAAATATAAATAATTATATGGGAAATTCTTGCTGTGGATGTCTGCCCCATTATTCTTGTAAACAACCAAGCAATTTCCCAGAATGGATTTATAAAGGAACTTACCTTCAGCCTTGTGATATCTCCAGGAACTGTTGTCCAGTCTTCGAGGAATTTGGCTAAGATGTCCAACCCGTTATGATGTTTTTCTAGAAATTTCTTGCAGTCTTGTCCTCTGAACATTAATGTTGGTTTCAACAATTTTAACATCTTGCAGAAGACCTGAGGTGAAAAAGAAACAGGAGAATGGTTGCGTAGTGGAATAATTCTTTGGCCTGGAATATATTTTTTGGTGCACCAAGAGACCACCTCCTTACAGTCAAAAACCTCAGGGACACAGCCTGCATGAGCGATTCCAGAGGTCCAAATCACTTCATTTTGGGTAGAACGAGATGAATAGTAAAGGTATGCCCTGGACCACTGGAAGTTATGGTCCTCTCGTGCGAACATATTTACTGTATCTCTACAAAACTGTTGTCGACCTGTTGTCATAAGTCTACAAGAATGTTTATTTGTTCCAGACGATGAATGAAATGAAAAGTTGGAAAGGATAATATCACCCTGTGCAAAATTTGGTTGAAATCATGTGAATGGGAGATGTCCTCGAGAATTTCATTGATTAATGACAATTTGGACAGCTGTTGCATGATGCGTTGTTAACATTAAACACTACTAATTGCATACATAGAAATGCGAACATGGTGGATATTGCAATGAGTGATTAAGCATTGTATATTTCTTGAGCGGCCCAACAGGAGGACACGTGTTCGAGATGAACAATCGGAAGGGACAAAATAACTCTCCGCACATCTTGGTTTAATGCATAATAATGGGATATCTCCTTGAGATTTTCGCCCATTAATGACAATGTTGACAGTTTATGCATGGTCAACTGTTAGCATGAAAGGTTTCTAATTGCATAGTAAGAAAGTACGGAGGTCACGGGTAGGGGAAAAAAACCGCTACAAAATAAGGTTGCAAGGTACAACCATTGAAGGTGACGGCACGAGGGTCAAATTGTATGTCTTGGAACTTTTTGAGTGCAATACACGTAACAGTGAAGAGGGTATGGTAGGACAGTCGGAAGGAAAGGAAGTTAGTGTGGATGGAAGGCAGCGAGAGATACTTTGAAACATTTGTGAGCAGTGGTAGAGTGAAGCTTGTGAGTTTAATGAGCCCGCGCTGGAATTGTAGATCACAGAAGTTTTGAGTGCAAGATGTACATGATGCAATAAGAAGTAGAGTTGGAAAATGCGAACCCGCCAACCATGGCCATAAAATTG
Source organism: Picea glauca (assembly GCA_000966675.3). NCBI lineage: Eukaryota > Viridiplantae > Streptophyta > Pinopsida > Pinales > Pinaceae > Picea > Picea glauca. The sequence continues at coordinate 145,871 of JZKD02S0405185.1, read as the reverse complement.
GCCAAGTATGGAGATAAATAGTGGTCGGTCGGATTCGTCGTGTGATTATATAGATGGAGATAAAGATATCTCAACCTGCCAAGGATGGAACCCACGTTTATAGAAAGGCGACTAAGTATATAACCACAAAGCGATAATACAAGGGAAGAAGAAAAGGGAAAAATGACCAACGTCTCTACGGTGGAATTGTAAATCACAGAAATTTTGAGGGCAATATGTATATCACGGAACAAGAAGCAATAGAGTTCAAATGCGCCAACCCGAAACACTGACTAAGAATTGGAGATTTTGTGAACCCATGAACAAGAGGATCCAAAATAGGGTCATAAGGTCTGCCTAGAACATGTGAGGTCCCAATGGTCAAATTGTATCGTTCGAAACATTTGAATGCATAATCTGTAACACGGAAGAGGGGACGAAGTCGGAACCCGGTAGTCAATTTCTATATTGCGAAGGGCTGGATTCCAACTGTTTCGTATTGCTGTGTGCAACTGTCACTTGTAAGAGTCATTAGTAAGATCATAACCAATGTATATTAGGAAGAACATTTATGAACCATGGTACAGTGAAGCTTGCGGTAGAATTGTAGATTGCCAACGCAGCAACCGCCGCCATAAAATTGGCTAAGTATGGAAAGCAATAGTGGTCGATCGGATTCCTGGTGTGATTATATAGATGGAGATAAAGAAGTCATCACGCCAATGTTGGAACCTGTGATCATAGAAAGGTGACCAAGTATATAACCAGAGAGCCATGATACAGGGGAAGAATAAAAGGGAAAAAGGACAAATGAGTTGGCGGTGGAATTGTAGATCATGGAAATTTTGAGTGCAAGATGTGAACCTGGTAGTCAATAACATGTCTGCAGAAGACACAAGTCCCTGACGTTCAACTTGTATCATTCCAAACATTTGAATGCATAATTTGTAACACGGAAGAGCGAGCAATGTCGGAACCCAGTAGTCAATTTGTATATTGCGCAAGGTGCGATGCCACCTTTTCGTACCTTTGTGTCTAGTTGTCACTACTAAGAGATAATTTAGAATTGAAAATAATTTTTTAGATTATGTTAAATACTTCATAAGGAATAGCATCCGTAAACAATGGCAATTTCCACCCTGCCAACCCTGCATTCCGTGTGTGAATTTGTATATCGCGGAACTGGAAGCAATATTTGGAGGACATGGAACAATAGAAGTGCAATGTTGAGTCAGCCATTCCACAGGTCCGCTTGTCAATTTGTATATCGCGGACTTGTGGGTGCTATTTGTAACACACGCAACAATGGAGGCCCAATTTTGAGCCGCCCGCGCGAGAAACCGCGATAAAAAAATGTCGCTAGGTATGGAATGCATAATTCATACATGCTCTATAAGATATCATGTCCATACTTTATAGTCCCATAATACACGGGAAGAAAAAAAGGGAAAAGGGACCGAGTAGTTAGCAGTGGAATTGTAGATCAAGAAAATTTAGAGTGGAAGATGTATATAACGGAACAAAAAGGAACAGAGTTCAATTGCGCCAACTCAGTAACTACGGGCATAAAATTCACTAAGTATGAAAAGGAACATCTGGCGGTCCAATTCGCCATGTGAGGATATAGATGGAGATGAAATTGGTCCCAACCTGGTAACCGTGGACATAAAATTGGCCAAGTATCGAAAGCAACAACGGTCGGTTAGATTCGCCATCTGATTATATAGATGGAGATAAATATATGTCAACCCACCAACGCTGGAGCTGCATATTTCGTGAATCTGACAACAGGAGGATCCAAAATAGGTTGAGAAGGTGTTTGCAGAGGAGGCAAGGCCCAGACCTTCTAATTGTATCGCTCCAAACATTTGAATGCATAATCTGTAACACGGAAGAGAAAACGATGTCCGGTAGTCAATTTTTATATTGCGGAGAGTGCAATCCCAACTATTTTGTACCTCTGTGTCCAATTGTCACTACTAAGAGCTAATTTAGTATTGAAAATAATTTTTTAGATACTGCTAGATACTTCACAGGGATTAGCATCTGTAAACAATGGCAATCTCCACCCCGTTAGTTCTGCATTTCGTGTGTCAATTTATATATCGTAGAAATGGGATCATTGTTTGGAGGACATGGAACAATAGAAGTGCAATCTTCAGTCAGCTAGTTCACAAGTTCGCTTGTCAATTTGTATATCGTAGAACTCTGGGTGCTATTTGTAGGCCACAGAACAATGGAGGCCCAATTTTGAACCCACCCACCCGAGAACCTGGGATCCAAAATGTCGCTACATATGGAATGCATAATTTGTACATGCTCTTTAAAATATCATGTCCATATTCTATAGTCCCATAATACACGGGAAGAAAATAACGGAAAAAGGACGGAGGTGTTCACAGTGGAATTGTAGATAATACACGGGAAGAAGAGAAGTGAAAAAGAACTAAGTATCTCGCAGAAGAACATCTATTGTTTGATTATTAATGAAAATGCTTGTGAAACCCTACTGAGTTCTGACCAGGTAAGGAATATATTGCAGATCACAGAAGTATCTTTCATACCACTGTGTCCACTTGTCACTACTAAGAGCATTGTTGATGTATATCAGGAAGGACGCGAAGTTGTTGGGGATGGAAAGCAACAATAGATACTTTGAATGAACTTAATGTATACGAGGAACCCGCGGTGGAATTGTAGATCACGAATGTTTCGAGTGCAAGATGTATATAGCAGAACGATAAGCAGCTGGGTTCGCAAGCGCCGACCCTGCAACGATGGGCATAAAATTGGCTAAGTATGGAAAGGAACAACAGTCAGTCAGATCCGTCATGCGAGGATATAGATGGAGATGTTAAAGCATGAATTGCATATCACAGAAGTATCTTTCCTACCATTGTGTCCACTTGTCACTAGTAAGAGCATTGTTGATGTATATGAGGAAGGACGTGAAGTTGCTAGGGATGGAAAGAAGCAACAGATACCTTGAACGAAGTTAATGTATACAAGGAACCCATGGTGGAATTTTAGATCACGAATCTTTTGAGTGGAACATGTATATAGCGGAACGATAAGCAGTTGGGTTCGCAAGCGCCAACCCCGCAGCGACAGGCATAAAATTGGCTTAGTATGGAAAGGAACAGCGGTCGGTCAGATTCGTCATGTGAAGATACAGATGGAGATGAAGATATGTCAACCCACGAAACCTATAACTTCCCATTATAGAAAGATGACTAAGTATAAAAACAAAAATCCATAATGGATGGGAAAATCAAAAGGCCAGTTCGTATGCGCCGATCCGGCAACCGCAACCATAAAATTTCCTAGGTATGGAAAGGTACAGCGGTCAGTCGGATTTGTCATGTGAATATATAGATGGAGATGAAGATATGTCAGCGAACCCTGCAACTTCCCATTATAGAAAGACAACTAAGTATAAAACCATAAATCCATAATGGACGGGAAAAGCAAAAGGGGAAAAGAGATAAGTATCTGAGAGTCGAAAAAAGCTTTTTTTATTCCGTTTATTAATGGAAATGTTTTCGAACCTCTATTGGGTTATCACTAAAAAAATAATTAAGTGCATATCACTGAAATTATTTGGCTGCAACATGTATATGATGAAAGAGGGGACATAGGTGTTGGGTACCACAAACCCAGGGCCTGGTGCCCAGATAACTGGCTAAGTATTGGCCAAGACAAAGTTTTGATATCTATTTCAATATTTTTCATACTAGTATCTATCAATGGAGAAAGTTTTCATATGTATCTGAATAGTATTCATACTAATATATATTAATGGATTGGTTTTGTTTCAAATGCAAATGATCTCCCAATTTGCAAGATGCTCTTCCGCTCGCAAATTTCGTTGAAACCACGAAAATTTTGACTGCAAGATGTACATAGCTCAACAAGAAACATGAATTTGCATTATGGTTTCAGCGAGATAAACTCCTTATCATCTATTCATCTTGTATTCATTGCAATGACATCAACAAACGCCGGCTCTGCATAAACATCAATATCTAAATTAAATTAAATGTAATCAAAATTTTGTGACTTTAAGTAATTAAAGCATAAATTGTAGACTACGGAAATTCTTAGGCTGCAAGATGTATAGGATGAAACAATGGACATAGTTGTTTAATACCACAAACCCAAACATAATTTCCCAAGCTTTTTCAAAGAGGAAGTTTTTTTGTATTTATTCCAATAGTACTGATATTAGTATATATGCACGGATATTATCAAATAGAAGAAGCTGCAATATATCCAACATACTTCATAGGAACATTGTGTCAATAGTTCAGTTGCCTTGTTGTAACTCATTAATTGATTCTATTTACGGAACCCGAAGAATGGGAGCAGGACAGGTCCTCCAATTTCTTTCTTTAAGTACAGGGTCGTCGCCACATAAGTATGGCCTATGAAAAATTATTCTTAAATGTAAAATGTAAACAAAGAACAGACCAGGTTTTAATTAGATTGAAGTAGTGGGAAGAAGAAACAAAAGCTTGTCCTTCATGTTTAATGACACAGGGGAAGAATGTACAAAATACAATTAAATTAAATCCCAGAAATTGGAAAATACTGTTAAAAAATAAACCGAAATTATTCTATATTCAAATAAGATGGGCTACAAAATACAACTGAGGCTATTTGCGACAACAATTGTGATTTTTCCTGCCGTCGACCAATAAACAATATGTACATTAATGAAGCTTCTTTACAGTTTTCTTGACGTTCAAACTCTTTATTTGTAAAAAATGAGCTGAATATCAATTTTGGGTTTTCTACTTAATGAGTGCTGCCAAGTACATCTATCCCAGTTTTTTGAATACCTTCTCTCTTCTAGATATGGCCTGCTTGCAATGGTTGCTTATTCAACATTCCATTCTTTGTCAAGTATTAATTTCCCTTTGTCGTCGAAAAGTTGGGGTTTAAGGTGCTTTCCTTGCAATGTTCCTGACCCTTGACATCTGAGACAAATTAGCAATATGATTCAGACTGATTTCAAAGTGGACAGAGTCGTTTTATGTCACAACAGCTAAGGCAGGGGAAAAAAATTCAAGTACGTAGTGACTGGTATTCTCTCTGTATTCGATTGTCTGGTTGTTTGAGAAGCCTTCCTGAGGATTTGTATGTGGAACTTCTTTTATTTATTACAGTAAATTGGAAGAAACACCCAACTCATATGAAAAATGCAACTCTGTTAAGGTACATAACTTATTTGAGCAGTAGAGGTGTGGCAAGTGCATCAAATGTTGCAGAATGCACCAGCATAGGTCTGGCAAGTGTATCAAATGTTGCATATGGCATCAAAATATATCTTTCCTCATAGCGTTGGAGGTATGGCAGCCCACAGAAAGGTCTGGAATGTTCGTAGGTGATGCCAAATATGTGGAGTCTACAACTACATCCAGAGGAAACCGAACAAACATTGACAAAGAACATAGCTTTCTGTCAAGTCGGATACCAGACCCACATGTAGGTCATCAAACTATGAAGTAGAAACTTTTGTAGTGATAATATGTCATTTTATGCACCCATACAGTTTCTGTTACCCACCTCCGACGTAGACAAATACTTGTGCAATATCTACAATTCGATACAGTTGTCAAATCTGTGTTTTTGGAAGAAGCTATATACTTAAACGAAGAACTATTTTGCACATGACCTCAAAATCCATTACAATTTCCTGCAAGAAAAAAAAGAAGTTCAATCAACAAATCTCCAGCCAGCCTTTTCAACCAACCAAAGCATCAAACACAAGGAGAACACCAACCAGAACATACTTGTTCTTTTTTTTTGTCCTCTCTGAGTTTCTCTTGTATAACATATTTTTTTTTTACTCAAAGGTCATGTCACATAAAACCAGTCTCTCTTCTTTCATCTGCCCCTCAATCGCATCTCTAAGTTGTCTTACATGTCCATGACCAGGAACATTAGAACGAAGGCACCCTAAAGAAAAACTCTTTGATGATAGAGAGAAATGACAATAAGTATTTAAAAGCAATGTTGGATGGTCTTCCTTAGATTTTGTGTTGATTCGTTTTAATGAAATATGTTCTCGATATTTTCACTTAATAATGCCAATCTTTTTGAATATGTATGCTCAATAGTGACTAGCAGCACGTATTAAAATTTCCATATCCGAGCATATTCTCAAATATGACATCTAAGATATGCACAATATTAAAGAGGGACATGACGTCAAGGCCTCTGTGAGTGACAAGATCGTGAACTATGTTAAATCTTTTAAGAAAACTAAAACGGCACAAGAAAAAAATAAAAATAAAAAGTATTTTGCAAATTCAAAATGTAGGCAAAAATAAATTACCAGATCCCATAATCTTTTCCTGTCTATTCATTTTAATGGGAGATGTCCTCGAGATTTCTAGTTATTAAATCCCATCATTTCTAAATGCACAATATTAAAGAGGGACATGACGTCAAGGCCTCTGTGGGTGACACGTTCATGAACTATGCTGAAGCTTTTAAGAAAACTAAAACTGCACATGCAAAAAAATAAAAATAAAAATTATTTTGCAAATTCAAAATGCAGGCAAAAAGAAATTACGAGATCCCATAATATTCGTTTGTCTATTCATTTTAATGGGATGTGTCCTTGATATTTCCAGTTATTAAAGCCCATTATTTCGAAATGCACAATATTAAAGAGGGACATGACGTCAAGGCCTCTATCGGCGACACGTTCGTGAACTATGCTGAAGATTTTAAGAAAACTAAAACTGCAGAAGCAAAAAAAAATAAAAAATTATTTGTGCAAATTCAAAATGCAGGCAAAAAGAAATTACCAGATCCCATAATATTCACTTGTCTATTCATTTTAATGGGAGATGTCCTCGATCTTTCCAGTTATTAAATCCCATCTTTTCGAACCTGTCTGGTCGGTTCTGACTTTTGAAAGAATATTTAATGTGTATTGGGAAGCACTGACGGTAGAAGGGATGGAGCCCTATGTAATAGACGTTACTACTATTTTTCAGTTTTTGTCGACAAGCGTATGTAAAACATACGTAAAGAAAAGTAATTCGAGAATGCTAGTTTTTTTGCACGAGGCCTTGAAATTCAAATAGCCCACAAGTCCGATTGTCAATTTGTATATCGTGGAACTCTCCATGCTGTTTGTAGGACACATAACAACACAGACCAAACTTGGAGCCCGCCACCCCGAGAACCCGCGATCCAAAAAATGCTTACTATTGTTTTGTGTTTTTTGTCCACCAGGGTATGTAGAACGTACGTAAAGTAAATTATTTCGATAATGCTAATTTTTTTGGACATGACGCCCTTCAAATTCAAATAGTCCGCAAGTTTGATTGTCAATTTGTATATCACGAAACTCTCTGATTGTCAATTTTCAGCCACCTACCCCGAGAACCCGCGATGCAAAAATTGGCTAACTATGGGATGAGGGCTTTGTGCATGCTTTATATATCTACTTTATAAAATTACATATTTCCTATGTTTAATTTATGCTGTCCAGGAAACCTATAATTTGATCAATTTCAATGTCTTCTGTCCAGGAGCCCTTCTTTTAAATAAAAATAATTTAGAAATGCTAATGTATACACCATAGTTTGATACAGCCTATCCGCGAAGTCGTGTCCATAAAACTGGCTAAGTATGGAACTGACCTGCGGTCGGTCAGAATGATCGCAGAACTCTCCGTGCTATTTGCAGGGCACAGAACAACAGAAGCCCAATTTTCAGCCTGCCACCCCGAGAACCTGCGATCATTAACTTATCCTGTCCATGAAACCTATAATTTCATAAATTACATTCTCTTCTGTCTAGGAGGCCTTATTTTAAATAAAACTATTTCGGGAAAGCTAATGTATACACCGAACACGACCTGTCATGGTTCAATAGAAGCTATTCACAAAGCCGTGTCCATAAAACTAGCTAAGTATGCAACTGAATGACGATCGCTCAGAATGACCACATAAACACGATAAACTAGAGTCAAACACAGTTTACAACCAGAAAGTAAAAGGCAGAGAACAACTATATCTCCCACACAGCGAAACGCAATATCATAACTATGAAACATAGTAACACATAATCCATCGAAAAAGCATTGACAGCTATGAAATATATTTTGAGGCTGACAAACTCTGTTTCAATGCGTAACAGATGCAATTTACATCGCCTACAATTCTTTAGTTTGTTATTTTATCTTAATAATCCCAATTTGACTTATGTTGTCCAGGAAACCTATGATTTTATAAGTTGCATTCTCTTTTGTCCAGGAAGCCTTCTTTTAAAGAAAGCTAATTCGAGAAATCTAATGTATACATCGAACATGACCTATCATAGTTCAGTAGAACCTATTCGCGAAGCCGCATCCATAAAATAAGCTAAGTATGCAACCGAACAACCGTCGCTCGGAATGACCATAGAAACACGAGAAACTAGAGTCAAACACAATTTACAACAGGAAAGTAAAATGGAGAGAACAACTATATCTCCCACACATCAAAAGGCAATCTCATAACTATGAAACCATACTAGCACAAAATCCATGGAAAAAGCATCGACAACTATGAAATATATTTTAAGGACGACAAACTCTGCTTCAACGCGTAACAGATGCAATTTACATCGCCTGGAATTCTTTAGTCTGTTATTTTATCTTAATAATCCCAATTTGACTTATGTTGTCCAGGAAACCTATAATTTCATAAATTGCATTCTCTTATGTCCAGGAGGCCTTCTTTTAAAGAAAACTAATTCGGGAAAGCTAATGTATACATTGAACACGACATGTCATAGTTTGATAGAACCTATTCGTGAAGTCGCGTCCATAAAACTGGCTAAGTATGCAACCGAACGATGGTCGCTCGGAACGACCAAAGAAACACGATAAACTAGAGTCAAATGCAGTTTACAACATGAAAGTAAAAGGGAGAGAACAACTATATCTCCCACATAACAAAATACATCCGCATAGCTATGAAACCATAGTAACACAGAATCCATGGAAAAAGCATCGACAACTATGAAATATATTTTGAGGCAGAAAAACTCTGCTTCAACGCGTAACAGATGCAATTTACATTGCCTACAATTCTTTAGTCTGTTATTTTATCTTAATAGTATTCTATGCAAACTGCAGTGCAAAAAAATGTAACCAGAGATCCAACCGTAGATGCAACATACCAAAATTGCAAACCCTGGGAAAACAAGAACAAGCACCAAATAAGAACCCAGCTAAGAAGAACCAAAAGGCTCAAGTGTAGGCACAGGATCGGAACCCTGCAAAGTCGAATCAAGAAACAATAAACAACATACAGCGAAGAAAGAAGCAAGCAACAACCACTCCCCCAGGAATGATGTTGTTCCAATAGCGATTGCAGAAACCCAAACGTGCAAACTGCAACAACACGAACAGGTAAGCAACAACAATGACAACACGCAAATAAGAAATCAGTGGCATGCAAAAAACAAGCATGGACCACTGAACCAACAATGTTGCTGAAGCATATAAATTTTAAAAACAGAAGAAAATGTCTTCTAACAAGCCTGTTAAGTAACCATTCAACACTACCAAGCCTGTTAGGTAAACATTTAAGTCTGTCAGAAATGTACTGTAAACATTTAAGAAAATTTTTCAAAGTGGCAGGTCTCTGACGTATCCCAAAAAAATAATTTTTTTGTAACAATAGTTCGAACACCAGAGAATGTATTGGAAAGACAAACTTTGGATATGCCACCATATCAAACATTTCCATAAATTTACCTAGCATAAAATGCTAAACCAAACATTCGAATTAATGCTAGCATTAATCCACCTTCGAGGAATGCATAAGAAAATATATGATTCAAAAAGACCATATAAGATCAAATACTTTGGATATGCCAACATATATAACATTTGGAATAGTGAAGCTGACAATAAGACCTACAATCCCTTGTCCAATCAGATCATGACAAATGAGGTACTTTTTTTTATATAAAAATCGATGTTTTCAGTTCCCTGGTTCCAATAATAAATAATATGGAAATATTTGTGGTCAAAGGACAGACTAATTTGAAGTCAACGATTTATCGATCACTATAGTCCCTCTACGCCTACGACAGGGACTAATAACATAAATATAACATATTTATTGAAAGCTAAAATCAATATTACATAGTTATACCCATAGTTGCACGAAACCGCTTCCAGTATTTTCAATATCTCTAAAACTCATTATCGAAGTTTCGAGAGCTTGGGAACGAGTAGGGAACATCCCCAATTGGGTGGGAACTCTTTTGGGAACTTGAGATCTTTTTGGGAGCTTCAACATTAAGGAAATGGGAGCTTGGGAACCAATTTCCTAAAAAAAAACTTTAAATTAGAATTATATTAAATTAAAATGTAAATATTTTTATTCCATTATTACAAATATTTTCATTATATTTATTCAAAATATCAGTATAAAACTACTAAACTACAAGTAAATATTATTTCAAAATTAGTTAAGTAAAAAACTTAATAATACTCACTTTATAGTTGTGGATATGAAAAACTTTTAATGCATATATGTTTTCCTTCAAGCTCAAACTGAACATGAAAGTCAAATAAATCAAACCTATCCATGGCAAACATTTTCTCCACTTTGTAGTTGATATCAACCAACCATATCATTGAATTTTATTAGTATATTTTCATATTAGAAGAGTAGTACTATTTTGTTTTTTCGAATAAAAAAAGAATAATGCTTCAACAAAGATGTTTGAAGTTTATATATGTAAAGTTTAATTTTAAAAAGATGTTAAAATTGTATATATGTATTTTCAATTTTGTTTAGCATTTTCTAATAGAATATTTATGGATATTAAAGTTTCAGTATTGTGTTAAATATATTCATAAAATTATTAGCACAAATTAAATTAGTAATTTCAATATTGTAGTTGTTGCAATATGAGAAACAATATCCTCGATTAACCTTCAATTTTATGGAAATAAGATTTAAAATGTATTAATATCCGGATACATTGTAATACAAAGTATCATTGTAATCTAATTTTTTATATATATATTTTTATATTTTTTTATCAAATTTCCTTAAATTTGGGAAAACTTCTACTAACTCCAATTCATTTTTATTTTATGTAATCATAAAAAAGAAACAAAAATATTTTTTTTAATGTTTAACCATACATAATAATAATAAATATTAAAATAATAAAAATAAAAATAATATTTATAAAATTATGATGAAAATAATATTTAATAATATAAATTATAGTTATTAAACTTTTTCCTTGAAAATTACTGTCACATCAATAATATATTGATGTAATCATCACTTTTAATAACTTCTTATTTTCTTATTCTTTAATTTTTTTAATAAATCAAATGTCACACATATTTAAATATTTTTAAGACAAAACTATGTTTGAAATGACTTATCTTTTCATGGTTACATTGAATGAAAGAATATCAATAAATTATTAAATTAGCTATATTGTAACGTCCCACATTCTCATATATTATTAAATCTTATTTATGTGGAGTGAATCTAATCACTACCTTTAAGCAGTGTTTACTATATTTATTTGATTTTTGTGAATAAGTAGTTATTTAAGATTTATGGTATGGTGTATGTAGTTTTCGTCATTTTACACACACATCTTCGTTACACACATTAGTTTGTATAGGTTTAATGTCTAGACGATCTTAGTGGAGATACAATAATGTAAGGTGCACATGTTTTTATAAATTAACAATCACACTACACTATGGACCATTGAAGGTTCCATTTACAATATTGATTGTGAGAATCTATAGCATTGGTGTGGTTGACAATATTGATAGTAAGTAGACTATCTTATAGTAGTTTTATTTATTTATTCTTGATAAATAGATGTGATACTCTTATAGTTTTACTTTGTATATGATACTCTTATAGTTGCTTAGCCACTTGTGTCATGTAGGATACAACTAATTTTTCAAGCAATTATGATATTGGGCACAATTGGATACATGAATTTGGGGTGAGGGTGGTTAGAGGGTTTGGAGGGAAATCTAGTTCAAGTGAGGACTAATCCGAGTAGGGATGATATTGATAAGAAGGATGAAGGTCTATTCCCATTCAGTTTTTTGTTGTTCTTCAACCAATATACAACAAACATGTCCATTTCATTTCCTTTCAGAGATGTGGTGAACCCTATGATTCCGATTGTGGGTAAGAGGACATAATGGTCTCCTCCAACTTTGTATTTTATCATACATAGGAGTTGTATTTAGGTAAACAGAATTGGATTAATAAAGTTAAGTATCTTGTTTAAATCATCACTCATTGAGGGTACAATTTCTAAACTTAGGTTAAGACATGAATGTGAA
>JZKD02S0405185.1:78792-101245 GCA_000966675.3 Picea glauca | reverse complement strand
TTCCCTTAGAATTAAAGCTAAATTCTAACTTATCATCCTTGGAAGCTAGCACAATAGGCTTTATGTATCCAGTCTCTACTACATCCCAAACATCAACACCTAAGGCCATTAGGTAAGTTATCAATCTAACCTTCCAAAAGGAAACAATTGTCCCATTAAAAAGAGGAGGCTTACTGGAATAAGTCCCTTCAATAAATGGCAAGTCTAAACTTAAAAGTCCAACTTTAAATAAAAGGAAACCCCTCTGATACCAATTGGTGAAAATAATTAAACAACTGAGAGGGGGGGCGGTGAATCAGTTGTTACTGTGTTTAAACAATCTTAATTCAATTAAACCATTTTTAGTCTTTCTCCAAGTGACCACCAATATTATACTACATATGGACAACATAAATAATGAACATCACTCACACATAAAATATACACAGAGACATATTTTCACGAGGAAACCCATAAATGGAGAAAACATCTTCTTCTTCGAAATGATAGGCAGTCTTTTAAGTTTTGTACATCATCTATGATTGAGCACCAACTCAATGTGAGGCTACTACTTCTATTTTACAAGCTCCAACTTGTTTGAGAGAACCAACTCTCGAGTTTCTCTAGCACCCACTAGAAGGAAGCAACAACTCCCTAAGTGTTCCAACACCAACTGGATGGAAGCACCAACTTCCAGTCACACAGGCACCAACCTGTATAACAGAGAACAATTGTTCTCCCTTGCACCACCCTGCCACCCTAGTTTTTCTGGCTGCAACCAAGTGGAAGCTACAACTCCCTATGTTCAAGCACCCACTTGAACCTCTAAGGACAACATTCCTCCCTAGCACCTCCCTACCACCCTTATTACAAATAAATGATTGAATAACCAACAACAAAGATAAATCTATTCTTACCACTTCTTCACTGTTCTACAATTCTTCTCTGCTACTCTATTCTTCTGCTCTGTTCATATTTGGCTTGACTTGTTGTCTCTGTCTATCTGTTCTTTCTCTGTCCTTATCATGCTCTTTGATATGTGCACATTCTGCTCTCTTCACCCTTTCTCTTCTATTCAGCTTCTGTTCCTTATCTCTGAGCTTTCTTCACACTGTGCATGCTGTAGTTTTACCTTTCTATAGTTCAACTCATTTTTCAGTCAGAACAACCAATCTTCTACAGTCATTTCATCTCCATTTTATCCTATATCGCATATTCAGTTACACCTTGAATCTCCGAGAAAACGCATCAGCAACTGAATCGCCAACCGTCCAAGAATCATGATTCAGTTCTGCTAACTTAATCGTAACTGATCGATTACCTTTGAGGTGAAACAGTAACCCTTCGATCAAGTTTCCAATTAACCAGTACCATTGGATTAAATCTGTAGGATTTCGTGTTTATCTCATATGCCCATTAGCTGTGACCGAGCGCTAAACAAAATTTGAATTTCATGATTTCGCATCTCGACATTCCTATGTTGAAAGGTCTTGACACTCCAAGTCGTGATCATTGAGACTCTGAGATGGAGCTTAACACCAATAGCATCTTCCTCTCACGTGACCATCGGTGGTGACCACAGGCTGCGCCAAAACGCACTTCATATTTCGCGAACTTATGAACTTTATCAAGCCTAATCAACGGTCGAGATCTCCAATGATCCGACGGTCTAGATCTCATTGCGATCTTGCATATCGCGATTCCTATGATGAAGAATATCGATACTCCAAGTCGCGATCACTGAGACTCCGAGATGGAGCTTAACATCGCTAGCTTCTTCCTCCATCTTCCACAGATGTAACCAATGGCTGTGACCACAACCTTATTCAAAAACACATTTCGCACTTTCACATCTCGGGTATTTTGTGATGAGTCCTCTCAACTCTCCATGTCACGAACTCCAAAATAGAGCTTGGCTTCTCTAGATTTTCTCTCCAACTCTTGACAATGTGACCATGAGATATGACCACTCACCAATCAAATGAGCACTTCTCTCCTTTGACTTTCCAGTCAGCAAAACGATGATTTTTGCCATGTGTCCTATGGAACCAACGGTCTAGATATTATCGCGATTTCACCACGTGTCCTTCTTGAATCAACGGTCAAGATCTTATCGGGATTTTTCAACTTCACGGGCCTTCATCATGCCTGATCAACGGTCCATGATCTCAATGATTTGACGGTCTAGATATTTTCGTGATCTCGCATATCGCGAGTTCCCACACCATTCTCTGTTGACTCCTCCAATGTGTAAGTCAACGAAATTCCAATTTCTTACCACGTGTTCTATGACTCCAACGGTCAGGATTGTTATCGCAATTTCTCATATCACGAGTTTGAACCTCTTTCCTTTGGATTTCTCGATTTGCGAAACTCCAAAACGAAACCTTTGTCGTGCTTTGACTGTTTTCCTCCTTCTGATCTTACACTGTTGATCTTGCCATTATCGCTATGCTATTGATCGTGTTGATCTTCACCATCTGATCATGCTGATCTTCACCATCAATGAAAAACACGTGCCATAAATGACAAACACACATACTCTGCCTCTGTCTAAAAATATGCCAACACGTAAAATACTGGTGTATTGTGCATTGTGTGGATGTGTCTAGTATTGTTTATTATGCATTGATGGATGTTAATGTTATATGATGCAATAAAATATTAATGATGAAATGATGAACATTGTTGAATAATTTAAAGGAATATAAACTGTGGTTAAAAAGTGTATATATTTCTCATTACTGATTCACCCCCCCTCTCAGTAATCCAACAATTGGTATAACAGTCGGTTCCTTCAAGAAACAATTTAACCACTAGAAGGAGATCATGTAATACACTAAGAATGGAGTGCCAACGTTTGATGTTCATAGTGGTCTAAAGTATGAGATATGGAGCGGAAGGATGAAAGTATTTTTCCAGGCACAAGGGTATGATATTTGGCTATCAGTTGCTACATGATAGATAGTTCAAAAAGGGCAAATATTGCAGCCAAGAAGGAACTGGAATGAAATAACAAAATTGTAATGGATTTCATTTTGGAAGGACTATATGATTCAGTAAAGGAAAAAGTGGGTAAATGTTCATCAACTAAATAACTTTGGGATAAGTTACATAATATCTATTCTTCACCCATCACAGTGTTAGAAAATGTGAAAGAAGATGTAGGTACAAAACAAGAAGAAAGATGCTCATCATGTCAGAAAGATTTAGAAGAGGAAGAGTATGAAGAAGAAAAAGTTGATTACAAAGAACAATTGATCAGTGAAATTGAATATCTAAAGAAAGAAAGACAAGAAAACAAATCACTCAAGAAATAATTGATGAAGAAAAATGAAAGTGTTCAAGGTTTCGAAGAAGCTAAGTAGGTCATCAAGAATTTAAGAGATCAGTTAGAAGAGGCCAGAAGAATTGAAGAAACTATAGAATATCAAAAGCATTGTTTAGAACACAACATAGCAACACGAAAGGAAGAACAAGAAAATAGAGAAAAGATACTGACAAATCATCTCAAGGAAAAAACAAATGACTTAAACCAGCTTGAGGAAGAGTTTGGTCAAGAAGAGAGAAGACTTGAAGAAGAAATAATTACTTTGAATATACAACTTGAAGAAGCAAAGAGAACAGAAGAAGTCACGAAGTCTCGGATAATGAAGAAAGAAGAAAAGGTTGAGAAGCTTGAAGAAGGAGTTCTCACATTGAGAAGTAAAATCACCAAGCTCATCAAGAATGTTGAAGAGACTAAAACATCCACACCAGTAGTAGAGAGTGAAGATAATTATTCCAGGGTTCCTTTAAAGAAGAGTAGGTAAATACAGAACAAGCTCGAGAGATTGTACTTTCAAGAATTGTAGTGAAAAATCAATCCACATGCAGAAAGAAAGAGGTTAGAGTTCAGAGAGATGATGGGTCTACAAACGAAGAGGAATATTTCTCTGCATTAGAGTAGGTATTTTTATGAGCCATCCAACTTGGAGACTCCTGGTATTATGAATATTGAATAGGGGGAGTCTAGATAACATCTCTAAAGATCATAGATTTATCTTGTGAGCAGTTTGAAGTATGATGTTGCATATGTTTGATAGAGATAGCTTCATATTGGTTCAATAACAGAGGTGAAGAATGAAAAATTGATTGATTGATAAAGTGATGTTGCCACACAGGTGTCAGTTGGAAGTCAGTTAGAAGAAGTTTATGATTGTATTCAGATAGAGATATATTCAACAGAAGTTGTGATAGATATGCATAGTTTTGTCTACAGATAGAGAAGACTAGTGGACACAGTATGATAGATTGATTAGTTGTAGTAATGAAGACTTTACAATAGTAAAGTGACATATGGGTCAGTATTGTGGACAATTGTGTAGCAAAATAATGTACAATATGGATAGAGATGGGTTCGTAAGAACACATAGCAGGTTTGGACAGATGTATGTCAGTGGATAAGAGCATGAGTTTAGGAAAGATTGGATTCAAAGATTGGTTCAGAGAGTGGTTCATAGATAAATGAATGTTAATGATACAAGAATATTTGAATGCTTATTCTTGAATGATTTTCATATATGTCATTTTATTACACAAGGAAGCACCAATGAACAATAACTCCAAAAGAAATCAAGTGTAGGAAGCCCCACATTTCATCTACACTACATCTTCCAGAGAAGTCAAATGGGAAGAGATTATTCAAACATAGAGATCATATCATAGGCATGTTTCCAGGGGAAGAGATGATAGAGTTGATCACAAAAGGAGTATGAGTAGACATTAGTATTGCATCATAGTGTTACCCTTTGTCAAAGGGGGAGAAAGAGTAATCAGAGGCATAGAAATGTAGAGAAAGATCAGAGACATGATGACAGAGGGAGAATCCCCGAGGTGAGTGCAGTTAGGGGGAGAAGCCACAAGAAGAGATACCCTTTTCCATTGATGTCAAAGGGGGAGATATAGAAATATTGATGAGGAGATATGACAATGTTGTCATGACTAAGTGTTTCCATCAATGTTGGTGTTGCGATCAATTCCAAAGGGGGAGATTGTCAAACAATGGGTTTAGATTGATGGACAATTGGTTTGGATAGTTGGTTGTCATTGATGTCAACCATTGGAGAGTGATATTGTAGATTGATTTCAACCCTTAGAGATTCATGTCAACCCTTGGAGAAGTCTGGTAGCACAAAGGTATGGGTAAGGGACCCGCGTTTGTTTGAGGTATAAAGTCATGAAGATCAATGAATATGCAAGTAATACTATTCCATATGGATAGTACATGTCATGCCATTTCTGTTGATATGTGGAATGTCACATAACTCCTCATGTTTAGAGAGTTATGTCCATCTAAAGTTGGAGAACCCTCATGAGTTATCTAGAAGCCCCTTGAAGGTCAAACAAGTCAATTATTCTAGAAGCTCCTAGAAGAAGTTACTAGTAAAATTGATGGTAACTAGGATTTAATCATGGGTATATTTGTTGCATTAAGAAAATAATTAAAAATAAATTAGTCACAACAAGAAGTTGTGATTTTGGTAATTATGGTAAAGTAGTTATGGTGAGAAGATTGAATAGTCAAAGTGGTTGACCAAGAAATTACAACAAGAAGTTAGTTAAAGGAAAATAAGTTATGAATTGAGTAATTATAGAAACATTAGTTTCAACGAGAAGTTATGAGTAAAGAGAAATTATTTAAATAGTAAAGTGGTCAAAGTGGTTTCAAAGATAAATTATTTAAATAATAAAGTGGTTGCAACAAGAAGTGGTGAGTTTACTATTTATGGATAAGTCAAAGTGGTTGCAAGAGAAATTAATTAAATTATAAAGCTAGTTGCAATTATAAGTGGAGATATTACTATTTGTGGATAAAGTGGTTGTAAGTGGACAAGTGGTTATAAGTAGGTTAGCCCTAGAAGAAGGAAGTTGGGTAAAGTTAGTTAAAAGGTAACCCCTTGAGGAAGCTACTTGGAAAGTATAAATAAGAGAGAAAGGAACTCCCATTATCACCTAACCTACCTATTGAATATCATTGAATATCTATTTTGTGAAAGGCCTGTTGCAGGTACACATTGATACATCAAGTTACGCAAGTTTGAGGTCGTAAAGGAGGGTTGACGGCGAAATTTTTGGAGTTCTTGAATTACTAAAAAAACCCTAGTTTTTAAGGTGTACGTGGGCTACAATGGTGGAAGGCGTGTGAATACATAGAATGAAGAATAAAAGGTTGCGTATAACTGGGAAAAAGCATGAAATCTTGAGTAGATTAAGATTCTATGTCTCTAGAGTCTTAAAAAAAGCTCCTAGGAAGGTCTACAGTGATCAGGTACAACATATCTATCTACAGGTTCAAAATGTATGTCATATTCTTATGTGTAGTTGGATATTGTTGCTTAAATGTGATATGGTTATGGAAGATTAAGTATTTTCCCTAGAGAGGTTGTTGAGTTGAAACATACATGAGGTGTATGGTATGATGATGTTGGTACATCTTGATGAGTCATAGTTTGATTGGTTGATACATGTTTGGTACATTTCTTGAGTCACTTTCTAATAGTATTGTTGGCACATGGTATATGGATGATGTGGCATAGATATCTTGATATATTAGTAAAATCACATCTTGGTCTTGGTCATGGTTATGAGGTATTGTGATGTTCATAGTTGATGCATTTGTGCTCATACAGGTTGTGTGAGTGATTGATGTGCATAGTTGATAGTACATGTTGATTGGTACAGGTTGGGACAGGTTGCAAGTTGATGTGACAGAGGAAGCAAAGGGTCTGAGTTTCAAAAAGTGAGAACCCTAGACTTCTAAAGGTGTATGCAGGCCGCGATATAGACATTTTGTGTACATACACAAGTTGTAGTATATATAGGTCGTGTACATACATGATTTGCAACATATACATGTCACGTACTTGTTGGTTTGTTTCGGTACATGATGACTTCTGGTACATGATTGATTACATGTTATTGGTATAGGTTGGTTATATGTTTTTGACACATATTGGTATAGGCTTATAGTGGTATATCTCATAGGGACAGTGTGGAAGTGGTTTCATCATTTTACATTTATATTTCAGGGCAGAAGGACGGGGAAAGGAAAGGGTGTTGTAGCCTCCTTATGGTTGGTGCAAAAGAATCATGGAGTTGGATGTTCTTTCAGGTTGGAGCATGGGAACTAGATGGTTGCAGCCACCGTTCGGTTGTAGTCAGAGAACATAGGGGGTTGTATCCCCCTTCTCATTGTAGCCAGAGAATTGAGGAGTTGGATCTTCCCTTAGGTTGTAGCCTGAGAAACTAGGGGGTTGGAGCCTCCTTATAGTTGGAGATGGAGAATTAGAATTTGGTTCTTCCTTGAATGTAATTCTTAAAAACATATAAAAAAATATTCCATGGTTTTTTCCCACATTAGGTTTCCATGTAAAATACTGGTGTACTATGCATTGTGTGGATGTGTCTATTATTGTTTATTATGCACTAATGGATGTTAATGTTATATGATGCAATAACATATTAATGATGAACTAATGAACATTGTTGAATAATTTAAAGGAATATAAACTATGGTTAAAAAGTGTATAAATTTGTCATTACGAATTTACGTACCCTCTTAGTAATCCAACAAACAAAATGCATGGGAAGTTCAATTAGTATTTTACTTCTGGGTGCTTAATGATCGTCTGTTAACTTGACCCACCATCACAATGAGCATCTCTAACCATAAATATAAATCTACTTAGATGATTATAAATTGTGTCATCTTATGCAGATCTCAGTGCCTATCCTACATATATTTTATTTCTCTGGCCTCAGAATCTCTAATTCCTTGCACCGACTTCTTTTAGCTTTGATTGAGTATTGAAAATCGATCTTTCATGGCATCTCTGCAATTCAAGGTCACCAAAAATTGATTTTTCCTTGTTGCTCCTTCCCTACCTACTCCAAAAGAGTATCTATACCTTTCCAATATCAATGATCAAGCGACCCTGAGATTTCATCTTAGCTTCGGTCAGTTATATCAGTTCAACCCATAAAGGAAGGGTGAGGATTCCACCAGAGTTATCAGACAAGGGTTGGCCGATGTTTAAGTGTTATACTACCCTTTTGTCAGAAGAGTCAGAGATGCGCTCGCCGATAAGCTCATGGTGGAGTGCACGGGAGAAGGCATGTTGTTTGTGGAAGACATTGCATATATTTCTTTGGAGGAATTTAGATACCTCCAACCATCCTTTCCATGCTAGAAAGAGATGCTACCGGGTTCACAAACTATTATCAATTCTAATCTCCTTCTTATCCAGGTTAATTCATTCATGCTCTGAATCAATTTTCTTTGATGAATTCAACTCACATTCATGTGCATTTGTTATTGGGCGTGGTGGCATTGAATGTTAATTATTCTGATCGAACTTGTGATTTATGAATGTATTTCTTATCATGACGTTTCAGGTAACGTGTCTGAGATGCAGAGGGTTCATATTGACCATAACTTTTAATCACACCATGACTGACGGACTTGGCCTCATTCAATTCATGAACACTCATTTAGTTCCAAAGGGGGATATGAGGCCTTCGGTTCTCCCAGTTTGGGAAAAAGAAAACCTCTAACCCTGGATGTATCTCATTTTCAAATTTCCCCACCATGAATATGATCAAATATAATACAAATATGGGAATATGGTGCCCTCTAATGAGTTGATCCACAATTCCTTCTTGCTCGGACAAAAAGTGATCGGTTCACTCAAGAGGCAAGTAGTAGGGAAAGGAAAGTACTCAACCTTTGAAGTTCTGTCAGCCTTTTTGTGGCATTTGAGAATGAAGGATCTCCAACTGCCAGTGGAGCATGAATTTTGGTTCATATTCACCATGAATTCCCACACAAAATTTGACCTGCCACCTCTTGAAGGGTTCCATGGGAATGCCATAAGCCCTGCATGCGCAAGGACTGTAATACCCCAAGGCCAAGCCCCTTCTGAATTGTAATTTTTTCTTATAGGATGGTGAGCCAAGTGGTTATAAGTTGAAATACTAAATGTGTTTATTAGACTGATGAGCCATATGCCAAGGGAAATGAGCCTAATTTTTTGTATATGTAATTATGCAAAACATTAATAAAAATATAAACAATGTTGCATGTAGACTGACCACGGAGAAGCATTATGGGGGACTAAGCTGCACTAGGTAGGGTAACGAAGGGGGGATAAGTATTTGGGCCTAGGGGATAAGATAGGGGGCTTACCTCTAGATGAATAATATTTTAATATTATTTCCTGAAGACTAATGTGAACATGATATGTTTTTGTTATCCTAAGTTCCTGGAAAGTGGGATGTAGGCTAAATGGAGCGCATGCAGCTCAAGGAAGACAAGTGTTGACCTAGGAGAATGTAGTTAAAGATGAAGAAGTCAGTCATGTTGGGGGTTCGCTTCCCATTATATCATCCTCCATCTGAGTTCACTGGGATCGGAGGCCTTTGAACCCATTTTGCCTCTGCTTCTGCCTCTGCGTACCCGTGCACAGTAAAGGAAACCCTCACGGGAAGGTTGGTTGTCTTGCCATTCTCCCATCCTGTACGTGAACTCATTCATGCCTCTGTGTCTGACCTCTGCAGACCCTCACGCATCTCTGAAACCAGAAATGGGGAAGTTGTCCTGTGTTGTTTCCTGTGAAGCCCGATGCAATTGTAGTTGCATGAGCCGTGTTGTGACTTAGCGTTAGGTTGTTGTCTTGTTGGGTGTCCATACCCATTTTTCCCTGTTGCTGTCATCTATACCTGGCTGTAGCTAATTTGAAGACTGGTTGAAGAGATAGGCTGTTAGGCATGTGAGAAACTCTCCCAGGTGAGAGAGTTTGTTGGGAAGTGATTTCTCCTAGAAGGGAGTCCCGTAGCAGCCGCAGTACTCTGAGACTTCTGGTCCAACTTGTTGTTGAAGCCCAAGGTAAGGGAGGTATACTAGTTGAGGGACTTGTATTACTGAAGGAGTATCCTCCTGGAGTGGAGCAGGCATGTGGGGAATGAGGGTCTGTGTGTTGTGGGCGTAAGTGGCTCTTGGGATAAAAGATCCTTCCTGTTTTTTTTGTGCAACTTCCTTGTTGTTCTTGCCAAACCTAGAATTCCCTTTCTCGGTGGAGTTTATTCCCAGCTTAGGGGTGACCTACTACTAAGAGTGATGAGTAGCATGGTCGAAGGTTGGGAGGTTCGTGGAAGGTTTGCACACAGTTGGTGTATTTACTCTAGCTAAAAGATAAGTATCATTGTTGTGCTTAATTATGTATTTTATGCATGTTTTGTGATGCTTGAATGTTATCATGTATTCTGTTGCATGTGAATTTATTGTTAATCTTGTTTGAATCTTAACTGGTAGAAGTAATTCTGTGTTTATCGTGATTAAGTGTTTTAAATTCATTAAGATGCATATATATCATATAAGTTTGTATTCTGCATGGTAGCATTACCCAGTCTTTGGAGGGTTGGGGATGTTACAATATGGTATCAGAGCCATGGTTTCGACACTGAGCCTGGATTGGCCATGTTAGTTGTTAATGATACAAAGATTTCAGAGTGAATTGTTGTTGAAAGGGGCAAAATTCGAGGTTCAAAGTGTCCCTGGGTGCAAGGAGTGCGTCGACAGAGTATTTGACTCAAAAATCTCGAGAGAAATAGATTGTGTTTTCTCGAGAAGGGACGTGAAGATCTGTTGCAAGGAGTGTACAGATCCGAAATTCGACTAAGTGTCGAAGCAACCCTTTAAGGAGAAAGGAGTTCGAGAAACGAAGATCAGGAGGAGGAGCGACATCAGTCGTTAGATTTGTTGTTTGAAGGAGTCTGGACCGTTAGATCCATGTCCAAGAAAGAAAAGGAAAGTCACTTCAGAGGATTTCAAGTGTGGAGTGTGACAAACTCCCAAATTCCTGAAGGCCAAAGTAGATCGCAACCATCTATTGCAAAGGACACGCATCAAGATATCGTGTACTTCGCGTGGAAGTACTTCATGAGAAGGAAAGTGTTGTGAGTTTGAAACTCCCGAAGCCCAAAGTGTCGAAGTCACTCATAGTCATTGATCATGAAGGAGGACATGCGTCGATAGATCATGAACTATGGGGGAAATCACTTTGGGAAAAAGCGAGCATAGGGGAGTTGAAACTCCCGAATCCCGAAGAGTTGAAGTGGTGAGTCATGATGACATCACCTGGAGGTGACGTGGACACATGGGATGTGTGCCACATGTCAGTGGGTTTAGAACCGGTGGAAGATTGAAATGACATTTGGAACGTGATGAGTGTCACCCATATGAATGGGCCATGTATCAGTCGCTAGTATTCCGCCATGTGGCATCCTATATGAGTAGGGTTAGTGGGGCTCAAGGTTATGTAATGTAGTTAAAAGTGGTTGGACCATAATGGAATTGATCATGATACATCAAGATCAACGGCCAGAAGGCATTGCGGGGACCAAGTTGCACAGAAGCTAATTCTCCAAGGTGGTCCCACAATCCAAACTGCGGTTTCACCGAGGGGTTACGTGTTAGCGTCAAAAGAATTGTGAGATGAAAGGCAGGTTACTCCAAACCACCGTTGCATGCCCCCAAAATTGGAAAACGTTAAGTGATGCGATGTAAGGACGTCACCAAAGGCGATGGGAAATGTTCGAAGATTAACAATTCGGGTGTGCGGATGTGAGATCCTCTGAAGATCTGAAGTCCCGGAACTCAAACACCTGAGGTTCCATAGTGAGTGTCAGTTGTTGGATGTTGGGTAGACGTGGACTGTTGATCCACTCTACTTCACGAGTTTGGTAAATCGGAACTCTGAGAGATTTTTGTGTTGTGCTTTGAAATTTTTTGAAGCCGAAGGCTCGAGTAAGCACCTTTTGACTTAGCGCTTGATCACGGCCCGTGATCAAATGGGTTCGGGACTGAGAGAAAGGGGCTAGTGCCAAAAATTTATTATAGAGCAGAGAAGAGCTCGGAAAGAAAATGAAATATGAATGTTTTCTTAAATCAGATTGGTTTGTGAATGTTGTGGAAATTGTTAAGGAATGATGGCCTGAAAAATTCCGGTTGACTGCACATTGTGTTTTGCAGAGTTCAACAAGTGTCAGGACCACAACGAATTACCACTGAGTGCAGAGAAATGGAGGAGGCAGATAATTCTTCCAGTTCATAGAATGAAGTAAAAAGAATGGATGTCTATTTAGGAGCAGAAGAATCAAACTCCAATGGGCATGGAGAAGAGATGGATAAGGAAGGGCATATGATGAAAATCATTGAACGATTGCAGAAAGACGCCTAGGCTCACCGATCTAATAACAGAAATCTCATGAAATCCAAGGATCAACAAGGAAAATTCAACTTAAAGTTGATGTAGAGTCTGGAAAGTATTGAAAAGAAGTTGGATAAGGAGAGTGACTCAAGAAAAATAGGGAGTCGCAAGAACCTTGAGAGGAAAATAAGATCAAGAAGGGTTAGCAGGCATCATCATCACTCCCTGAAACATTCCAATAAGGAGGCACATAGTAGGTCAAGTCGATATCCTACCAGAAAACATAGGATATCTGGAGTGGATAAACTGAAGTGTGAAATGAACAAGATTAAGCCTCCTACTTTTGACGGAGAACACAAAAAAGATGAATATGCCAAGACTTGGCTGCTAGGCATGAGGAAACATTTCCAACTCTAGAACTATTCTTCTCATGCAAAGGGAAGAATTTCCATTTACCAACTTAAAGGAAAGGCATCCATATGGTGGGAGAAGCTTGTGCAAGTACAACACATTAGAGAGAAGAATGTTACTTGGAGGGAGTTCAAGAGACATTTTGAAAACAAGTACTTAACTAAGAGATACTATGACAGAAATATGAAAGAGTTCTTTGAACTCAAGCTGGGCAGCATGACCATTGATGAATATGAATGAAGGTTTTTGGAATTGTTGAAGTATGTCCCATTCATCAAGGATGAGACTACCAAAATTGAAAGGTATCTGAGTGGACTTCCATATTCCATCAGTGACAAGATCCAGTATGATGACCCAAATACTATGGAAGAAACTATAAGGAGAGAAAAATGCTTATATGATCAACAAAAAGAAAAGCCTAATTTCCAAAAATCTTGGGAAGATAAGAAGAAGTTTAAGAGGGAGTAGAGGAAAAAGGGAATCAAACCACCAATTTTTAGGAATAGTCCTCAAGGACAACCATCTTTTAGAGATCTGAGGAAGGTTGAAGTAGGTGGACAAATGCCAAGACAACCACCTATGGAATGTTGGGGTTGTAAAGGAAATCATAGGTACATATATTGCCCACACAGGAATGACAAAGTGAGAACTGTCCACAATGTTCAACAAGCATAAACAATGGAGGACATGAGTAGTAGAGTACCTAGGATCTACGCATCCATGGACAGCAAGAAAGAAAAATATCAGTCGCACATGATTGAAGTGGAAGGTATGATCAACAATCATGCCTTTACTATTTTAATTGATTCAGGGGCTATTCATAGTTATGTAGACCCTAGAGTGGTGGAAAGTTTACAATTGTCAAGAATCAAACATGAAAAATCTTGGTTAGTTCAGCTGGCTACAAGAACCAAGAGAAAGGTTATGGAATTGGTTAAGTCATGTCCAGTGGACATGAACAGGCTGAGCACGAGAGTTGAATTGAACATTTTACCTTTAGGTTCCTATGACTGTCTAATTGGGATGGATTGGGTGGACCAAAACCATGAAATATTGGACTGTCATAACAAGGCATTCACTTGCCTGGATGAGGAAGGGAATTAGAGAACAGTCTAAGGAATTCCTAGGGTAGTTACTGTTAGAGAAATATCAACAATAAAGCTGAAGAAGTGCTACAGGAAAGGCTGTCAATTATTTGCAGCCCACATGGAGGAAGCACCTAAGGATAAGATGTCAAGTATTGAAGACCATGCAGTACTAAAGGAGTTTGAGGATGTATTACAGGAGGTACTAGGACTACCCCCGAAGAGAGATATCGACTTCTCTATAAACCTGATGCCTGGAGCAGGTCCAGTGTCGAAAGCTCCTTACAGAATGAGCACACCAGAGCTGAAAGAATTGCAATTGCAGCTTGAAGAGATTTTAAAGAAGGGGTATATACGCCCAAGTGTGTCACCTTGGGGAGCCCCGGTCCTATTCATGAAGAATAAGGATGGAACATTGAGATTGTGCATCGATTTCAGACAGTTGAAGAAAGTGACTGTTAAGAACAAGTATCCTCTGTCAAGGATCAATGATCTCTTTGATCAGTTGAAGGATGCCAAGATATTTTCAAAGATAGATCTCAGGTTAGGGTATCACCGGGTAATAATAAAGGATGAATACATCAACAAGACTGCCTTCAAAATAAGGTATGGTCATTATGAATTCACAGTGGTGCCATTTGGGTTGTCAAATGCACTCGTTTTTTTTATGTGCCTAATGAATGGTGTATTCAGGGACTATCTGGACAAGTTTGTCATAGTATTTTTGGATGACATCTTGGTGTATTCCAAGTCCGAGGAAGAGCATGAGAAACATCTGAGGATGGTACTGCAAGTTATAAGAGATCAACAACTGTATGCCAAGTTGATAAAGTGTGTGTTTTATCAAAAGAAGATCCATTACTTGGGGCATATCATTTCAGAGGATGGGATAGTCATGGATCCTGATAAGATAGAAGCCATCAGAGAATGGTCAACACCAAAGAATGTGACATAAGTCATATCCTTTATGGGTCTATCTGGCTACTACAAAAGGTTCATTGTAGGGTTCTCAAGGATATCTCACCCTATCACTTCCTTGCAGAGGAAGGAGAAGAAATTTCAGTGGACTGAAGAATGTGAGAAGAGCTTCCAGCGATTGAAGCAGTTGTTAACCAGTGCTCCAATCATGAGGATTGTAGATCCAAATGAGGATTTCGTAGTGTGAACAGATGCATGCAAAGAAGGACTGGGAGGAGTCCTCAGCCAGAATGGATTTGTAATATGTTATGAGTCTAGGAAGCTGAAAGAGCACGCAAATAACTATTCCACTCATGATTTGGAGTTGGTGGCCATCGTTCATGCTCTGAAGAAATGGAGGCATTACCTCATGGGAGGGAGGTTTGAACTAAGGACAGAACATAATGGTCTGAAGTATTTGTTTGATCAACCAACCTTGAATCTTAGGTAGAGTAGGTGGTTAGAAATCCTTTGTGAGTATGACTTTGATATCAAGAATATCAAAGGAAAGGAAAACAAAGTGGCTGATGCACTCAGCAAGAGAGTGCATGAAGTGCATTCTATGACCATTAGCATGTACCGAACTAATATTAAAGGCAAAAATTTGGATGTTGCAAATGCAGATTTTTAGTACAGGGATTTGGTAGCAAAGTTACAGCAAGGTAAGATGCTACAAAAAGTGGAAGATTATAAGTTGGGAGATGATGGAACACTCCTGTAAAAAAATAGAGTTTATGTACCTAATTTCCAGGAATTGAAACTTATGATTTTGAAAGAAATGCTTAATGTGCCTTATGCTAGGCACCTTGGATATCAAAAAACTGTGGCAGCAGTCAAGAGCCATTACTTTTGGCCGAGTATGAAGAAAGTGATTGCAGAATACATCGCCAGATGTATGGAGTGTTAGAAGATTAAAGCTTAGCACATGCACCCAATAGGGTTGATACAACCTTTACCCATCCCTGAGAGGAAGTGGGAAGTAGTGACAATGGATTTCATCACAGGATTGCCCAAAACAGGCAAGCAACATGATTCAATCATGGTGGTGGTGGACAAGCTTACGAAAGCTGCCCATTTTATTCCATTAAAGACTACTCACAAGGAAACTAATGTTGTCGATGTCTTTTTAAGGGAAATAGCACGATTGCACGGTGTTCCCAAGACAATTATGTATAAAAAAGACCCGAAATTCACCTCAAAGTTTTGGAAAGGGTTATTCAAAGGGTTCAGAACGAATTTAAATTTCAACACTGCTTATCATCCTGAATCTGATGGGAAGACAGAGAGGGTGAACCAAGTGATAGAAGACATGCTAAGGATGTATGTGATGGATAAACCATCTAAATGGGAAGACTACCCACACTTGGTAGAATTTGCCTACAACACTGGGTATCAAGCATCACTGAAGATGAGCCTGTTTGAATCACTTTACAACCGAAAGTGAAACACTCCAGTAAGCTAGGATAATCCAACTGATAGGGCAGTGGTTGGGCCAGAGTTTCTCAAGGAAATGGAAGAACAAATGCTAAATATTAAGCAGAATTTGAAAGCTTTCCAAGATAGGTAGAAGAGTTATGCTGATAATAAAAAGACCCACAGGGAGTTTAAGGTGGGTGATCATGTTTTCCTAAAAGTGAAAGCCAATAGAAGTTCCCTGAGGCTGGGAAATTGTTCCAAGTTGGGAGCCAGATTTTGTGGACCAT
The DNA here is from genome assembly GCA_000966675.3 of Picea glauca. Lineage (NCBI taxonomy): Eukaryota > Viridiplantae > Streptophyta > Pinopsida > Pinales > Pinaceae > Picea > Picea glauca. The sequence goes on along the minus strand of JZKD02S0405185.1, from coordinate 84,862 downwards.
TTGAAATCCTAGAAAGGATTGGACCATATGCATATATGATTGCATTTCCTGCATCCATGACTGTACATAATGTGTTTCATATTTCATTACTTAAGAAACATATACCTAATGCTAATCATGTAATCGATTGGAATGTGATTCAGGTGGAGCAAGAAGGCGTCTTGCAGGTGCATCCGGTGCGTATACTGGACCGAAAAAGAAACCATCTCCGGAATCGAGCCATAGGGATTGTAAAAGTCCAGTCGACTTGGTACGGTCATGAGGACGCAACATGGGAGCATGAAGATGCTATGCAGGCAGAGTACCCACATCTTTTTGAATATTTTGAAAATCTTGTTGTTGTTTTGTAAATAAGTTGCACTGAGGACAGTGCAAAAATAAGGGGAGGGGATTGTAATACCCCAAGGTAGAGCCCCTTCTGAGTTGTAATTTTTTCTTACAGGCTGGTGAGCCAAGTGGTTATAAGCTGAAAGAATTGTGTGCTTATTAGGTTGGTGAGCCAGATGCCAAGGCCAATGAGCCTGATTTTTTGTATATGTAATTATGCAGAACATTAATAAAAATATAAACATTGTTGCGTGTAGACCGACCATGAAGAATATTTATGGGGGAATAAGCTCCACTAGGTAGGGTAAGGAAAGGGGGCTAAGTATTTGGGCATAAGGGCTAAGCTAGGGGGCTTACCTCTAGAGGAATAATATTTTAATATTATTTCTTGAAGATTAAGGTGAATATGATATGTTTTTGTTATCCTAAGTTCCTAGAAAGTGGGACGTAGGGTAAATGGAGCGCATGTAGCTCCGGGAAGACAAGTGTTGACTAGGTGCAAGTAGTTAAAGCTGAAGAAGTTAGTCGTTTTAGGAGTTCTCTTCCCATTCTGTCATCCTTTGCCTAAGTTTGCTGGGATTAGAGGTGTCTGAACCCATTTTGCCTTCGCGTCTGCATATGCATACCAGTGCACAGTGAAGGAAATCCTCACGGGAAGGTTGGTCATCCTTCCATTCTCCCATCCTTCACATGAACCTGTTCTTTCCTCTATGTCTGACCTCTGCATACCCTCATGCATATCTGAAACCAAAAACGAGGAATCCGTCATGTGTTGTTTCATGTGAAGCCTGACGCAATTGTAGTCACATGAGCCATGTTGTGACTTAGCATTAGGATGTTGTCTTGTTGGGTGTCCATACCTGTTTTTCCCTTCTACTGTTGTTGTTGTTGTTGTTGTCATTTGTACTCGTATGTATCCAAGTCGAAGACTGGTTGAAGAGACAGGTTGTCAGGCCTGTGAGCAACTCTCCTAGGTGAGAGAGTTTGCTAGGAAGTGAGTTCTCCTGGAAGGGAGTCCCGTAGCAGCCACAACACTCTGAGACTTTTGGTCCAGCCTGTTGTTGAAGCCCAAGGTAAGGGAGGTGCACTAGCTGAGGGACTTGTATTAGTGAAGGAGTATCCTCCTAGGGTGGAGCAGGCATGTGGGGATTGAGGGTCTGTGTGTTGTGGGTGTAAGTGGCTCTTGGGATAAAATATCCTTCATATTGCTTTGTGAAACTTCCTTGTTGTCCTTGCCAAGCCTAGAATTCCCTTGCCCGGTGGAGTTTAGTCCCAGCTCGGGGGTGACCTATTTCTAAGAGTGATGAGAAGCGCAGTCTAAGGATGGGAGGTTCGTGGAAGGTTTTCACGCAGTTGGTGTAATTACTCTAGCTAAAAGATAAGTATCATTGTTGTGCTTAATTATGTATTTTATGCATGTTTTGTGATGCTTGAATGTTATCATGTATTCCGTTGCATGTGAATTTACTGTTAATCTTGTTTGAATCTTAACTGGTAGCAGTAATTATGTGTTTATCATGATTAAGTGTTTTAAATTCATTAAAATCCATATATATCATATAATTTTATATTCTGCATGGTATCATTACTCGGTCTTTGGAGGGTTGGGGATGTTACAAGGACGACCACAGAAGAGTTGGCAAACAAACCACTCTCTTTTGCTGTGAAAATGACAAAAAAAGTAAAAATGGTTGTGAATGACGAGTACATGCGATATGTGATATATTTGATGGAGTTGAAAGGGTTCCCTCACTGTACAGTGGTGGGTTCCTTCTTTTTTTCGGAAGTTACCAAAATGGGCTTCAGAGATGTGTATTTCAGGTGGGTAAGATAAGCCTACATATGGCTTGCAAAAGGTTGGGTGGGAGTAGTGTCGGGTTTGATCAATTTCTTATTCACTCAATTTCTTATTCACTCATCGCAATACAAGTGGAGTGGAGGGAATAGTGGTTCCCATTTTATTACCCTCTGTTGCCATGAGAATATTTTAAGCATAAATCAATGATTCTATCGCCAATGCTCCTCCTTTTCCATGTTCCTATATCTGAAAAGGTAATCACTGATATAATATATTTGATGGAACAATTCAAATATATGTGCACCAAAATACTAATTGTATGAATCAGAGTCGTAAATAGTTTATGTTTGTGTGAGCTTATTGCTTTGATATTTCTGATGTTAGGTTGTTAGGCTAGGTTCATGAAGTGGCATGTTGGTATTTCCTTCCATCATTATGTAATGTAATTAGTATGTAATATTTATCCCTTATTAATATGTAATTTTTATCACTTATCGCTTATGAAATAGTATGTAATGTTTGTGGCTAATGAAATTAAATCAATTACCAATTGTAATTATGCGTGTACACCTATTGGAAATGGTCATTTTTAATGATATTTTAATTATAAATTATAATATTATGGTTAGCAATTGAATATGCTCACATATTATTCATCGTTATTTCAAATCAATGAATGGGATTTCATTTTCATAACTTTCTATAATTTTTGAATGCTTCCATTAACCTGTTTACTTTTTCACATTTACTTATTGAAGAGAGAACGAATAAAAACGAAATTAAAATTACAGAGAAGAGAAACAAATATACAACACTCAGATTGAACCTAAAGAAATACAGAATGGGTTATACTAATGTCATTTTATAGGGAATTTTACACAAGAAACAAGTATATCTGGAAGCCTCTAGAGTTTCCATGGATTTCTTGAAATTTTCTAATATTTTCTGCAGTCAGTGTCAGCTCTACCAACTACCTCATTTAATTCAACTTCTAGATAATTTTTCACCACCTTCTCTAATAAACATGACAATAATTAATATTTGTTTTAACATTCCCCCTTAATGTTTATTACGGTTAACATACACTTTATTAAGGGAATACTTCTTTAATTCCTATCATGCTTCTGAAGTTTACAAACTTTACAGTACTCAAAGGTTTAGTGAATATATCAACAACTTGATCTTTTTTCTACAATATTTCAACATGATGTTTCCTTTTAGTGTTTTCTCATGGACATAATGATGATGGATTTCAATATGTTTTGTTATTGCATGAAAAACTAGATTCTTTGTTAATTGTATTGTTCTTTGATTATCACAGTAAATAGTTGTAGCTTTTGTTTGAGGATGATTTAATTCAACAAGAATACCTCTTAGCCATGTAGCTACTTGTGTTGCAAGTGTTGATCCTTTATATTCAACTTCTGTTGATGATAAAGAGATTTTATCTTTCTTCTTTCTACTCCATGAGATTGCTCCCAAATAAAGATGAAAGATATATCTAGAAGTTGATTTTCTATCATCAATATCTCCTGCCCAATCAGAGTCTATATATCCTACAAGTTGAACATTACCACCATATTGATATTCAACTCCAAACTTATAAGTTCATTTGATGTATCTAATTATTCTCTTAGATTCCTTCAAATGTTCAAGAAGAGGAACAAACATAAATCTAGAAACCATTCCAACTGCATATGCAATATCTAGTCTAGTGGCTATTAGATAAAAAAGACTTCCAACCAACTCTCTATATAGTGTGCCATCAAATTTTTCAAAAATAGAGTTTCTTCTTAAGTTGGTCCATGCATCAATTGGAGTTGGGGCTAACTTACAATTCTTCATTTTGAACTTCTTCAAAATATCAAGTGCATATTTTGGTTGTGATAGAATAATTCTATCTTTTTCTTACCAAACTCGGATGCCAAGAAAATAATGTAATAAACCCAAGTCAGTGATATCAAAATCCTTCTTTAGCTGCTTCTTGAAGTCATATACATGACTTAAGTTGCTTCCTATAATGATTAATTCATCTACATATATGAAAACCATTATAATATCACCATTTCTTTTTTTGACATAAGATCAGGATCGTAACGACTTCTTTTGAATCCATCATTCAAGAAGTACTCATTAATTTTGGAGTACTATGTTGTTGGAGCCTTCTTTAACCCATACAATGATTTTTTAAGCTTACAAATAAGATGTTCTTGGCCAACTTTTATAAAACCTAGGGGTTGTTGCATATAAATTTCTTCAAGTGAACTACCATGCAAAAAATCATTTTTTACATCTATTTGATGAATTTCCCAACCAAATTTTGTAGCAAGAGAAACTACAATGTGAATTGTAGTCATTTTAGAAACATGAGCAAATGTTTTAGTATAGTCAATACCTTCTTTTTGTGAGAATCCTTTTTGCAACCAATCTATCCTTATGCTTCTCAATTGCTCCTTCAGATGCAAACTTTGTCCTATATACCCATTTGCATCCAATGAGATTTTTACCTTCTGGGAGAGGAGTAAACTCCCAAGTTCGATTCTTCATTAAAGATTCATATTCATATTTCATTGTGACATCCCATTCAGGTTTTCCTTGAGCTTCTTCAAAGACCTGTGGATCATCAACTTGCATCACTCCAGTCATAAGAGCATAGTTGGCATAATGTTGTCTTGGACCTTCTTGATACATCTCTTGGAGACTCCTTGTTTTTGTGGAATAATCATCTTGTGTAATTGGAGAAAAACAAATCTTCTTCACAAGATTCATAACTTTCTTGGTTAGCCATTTCATCAAGATTTTCTTCACTAGTTTGGTCACTAAGAATTAATGAAGAAGTAGGAGAAAAGGAAGAAGATTTGGTAGATAGTATGCATCTTTCATCAAATATTACATCTCTCCTAATGATTATTTCATTATTTTCAGGATCATACAACCTGTAGGACTTAGATGTTTCACGGTAACCAACCATAATACATTTGCAACTTTTTCTATCAAGATTCTTTCTCTTTTAATCTGGAATATGAACATAAGAATCACACCCAAAAACCTTTAAATGACCTACAATTGGTTTTCTTCTACTCCAAGATTCTCCAGGAGTCTTATGTTTGAAAACAATTGTAGTTGCCCTATTGACAATGTATGTTGTAGTATTTATAGCTTCAACCCAAAATTTTGGATCCATATTTCTAGCATGTAGCATACACCTAGCCATCTCCATAAGGGTTCTATTCTTCCTTTCAACTACCCCATTTTGTTGAGGTGTATAATGGATTGTATGTTCTCTTTTAATTTCATTATACTTACAATAATTATCAAAATATTTTTTTACATATTATTTTCCATTACCAGTTCTTAAAATCTTAATAGACTTTCCACTTTGTTTTTCTACAAAAGCCTTAAATTCCTTGAACTTCCCAAATACCTCATCTTTGTTATTTAGGAAATAAAATCAAATCCTTCTTCTATAGTCATCAATAAATGCTATAACATACCTAAAACCTAAAATAGAAGGATGTTCTAATGGCCACATGAGGTCACTATGAACCAAGTGAAGTAGAGTCTGGTCTCTCCATGATTTTCCCTTTATGAATTTTTCCATATGTTGCTTACCATACACACATCCTTCACAAACTCATTGCCTCTAAAATATTTTGGATATTCCATACACTATTTCAAACCTTTTAATTAAACTTAGACTTTTGTTATTCAAATAAGCCATCCTCTCATGCCACAGCCTACTCACATTATCAACTTCTGCGACCAAAGCTTTCTCATTTGAGGTAAACCTTAAAAAATTATAAAGTCCATTTTCTACATATCCAGAAGCGACCACTTTATAATTACTATTAATATCTTTAATTAAGCACTTGTTCTTATAAAACTCAACCTTATAACCTTGATTTGCAATTTGAATCACAAAGAGAAAATTTGACTTAAGATTGG
>JZKD02S0405185.1:55144-73752 GCA_000966675.3 Picea glauca | reverse complement strand
AGAAGAGGTTTTTTCCCTTTATGGGTTTCCTCGTGAAAAATTTGTCTCTGTGCATACTTTATGTGTGACTGTTGTTCTTTACCTTTACTGTTCATATGTTGTATATTGTTGATGATCACATGAAGAAAGATTAATAATAGTTTAAGATTGTTAAAATTGTTTAAGCTCATATACAACTGATTCACCCCCCCCCTCTCAGTTGTATTAATAATTCCAACAATTATGTTTGAAATTTATTTCATTTATGACATATCATTTCCTTCTTGCATTATATGCAAGAATATCAATAAATTATTAAATTAGCTAAATGTAATGTCCCATATTTTTACTATTGTCAATGTAAGAATATCGATAAATTATTGAATTAGCAATATTGTAATGTCTCACATTCTCAGTAGTGTTGAGAAACCCTAAATCTTCAACGCATAAGGTTGGTCAACAACATGGAACATGTAACTTGTAGGAATTGAATCTGAGTGAGGAGGATAACAATCATTCCTCTCAACCACCAGAAGTAAATCCAATTTACTTCTATATGGGTGAGTGCACAAAGTTGGTGGAGAAAAAAGTGACAAGGGGGTGAGTAGGAGTGTGTACTCATAGGAACGCATGCACACACATATTCTTGAAGCTATAGGTTTGGAAAATTGTGAACCTCCACTCGATGTGACACATAGACATGTTGGAAAGAACGCGTGTGTGTTCCTAAGAACGCATGCGTGTTCCTAAGAATTCATGCACATTCCTCTGTCATGCCCTTTTTTAAGGGACCGCGAGCACGATTTGTGCCCATTTGCACAGATCATGCCTCACGTTTTTCCCTTCATTGAGAAAATGGAGAGGAGGAGAAAAGCAACAAGAAAAGATGAGATCTTGACACTATGTCCATGTCAATCCAAGTATGCTTGTTTTCTCTTCTTTTCCTCCCACTCTAGTAATTTTTACTTTTATTCAATTAATTTAATATATTCTAAAAGAATCTAAATTATATAAATTTCTAATCTTATAGAGAAATATCATCTATAAAATTCAGAGAGAGTCGCCTCTTACATTTCCTAACATTTCCCCTTTAAAAATAACTATAGAGAATTTACAAGAAATATGATTATTAATATTTTTTTTATTTCTTAAAATATATATGAATGTTTTTTCTAATTTTCTATTTTAATTTTAAAAATTGGTCTAATTAATATGCCATGACTTATTAAATTGCAACATATATGATAAAATGGAACCTGAAGACAATGAAAACCGCACACAAGCAAACCAAGGCGTAGAAAACCCCAACCCACCACAGCCACCAAACATAAACACACAGATTGATGAGAGTTTGGCCACATTGAGATCATTTGTGCATGAATTAAGGGGCATAAGGGAACCTAACTGATTTTCCTTAGCCACTTCATTAGACTCCATTGTATCGTCCATTGCAAGTTCCCAAGGGAAATTAACTACTATTTTTGAATACATGGATAGGATGTTCAAGTTCTATAGCACTGAACTCGATATAAACCAAGTTAGAGACTTGGGTATTTCAAAACAAGAGTTGATGTCTCTTTTTATTGATCCTCTATCTGGACAACAACCACCTGTCAATAAGAAACACATTTGTATGGAATAGTGCATCCACCCACAATTTCTTGAAAACTGGATGGATAAGTGGTTCATAGTCTTTGATAAAACTCTATGCAATAACAAGGAGGTGCCTTTATATTTTTTGAGAAAATTATGGTTATAATTTATTTTGGGTCACCATATGAACTTCTTTGACATTGGTGATTTCCAGGGGGTGGGTAGAGGGTCTGCATAGAACCGAGGGCGTGCTAGGCGTGATTCCATGTTAGGTCCTCATCCCTCCAGAAGAAGGCATAACTTCCCTGCCCATCATACTCCCATTGTAGATGTCTTGTAGCAGGCATAGGTAGCTCTATGAGCCTCTAATCGGAGTCTAGGGAAACATGGTAGTTTTGTTGCACTATCCCGGCAGGAGGTGCCTATTGGTGACATTGACAGAGGGGTTATACCTTCAAATCTTGGAGCAAAGTGCAACAAGGATATGGCACATGGATAGAGAACTCATTCATGTGAGCCTCACATATGCTCAAGTTGTGAGAAGACTTTTTATGGGCCTATGGAGGCCAGTGGACACCAGAGATTCATCGAGAAGGTTAATATATTAACCATCTCTATATTCTTCATTGTTATATATTTATATAGTATTCTATGTATTTATTTCGATATTTTATTTTATGATGTTTTACATTTTATACACTCGTATAATAGACCCTCTGTGTCGATAGATGCATCAGTGTATGTCTCCACCACTGATGTAGCAGTAGAGGAATCCTTCTCATTCGGTGTACCACATACACACATATGTGTCACATTTGATAAATTCACCATAGTGATTTCTTTACTTTCTGGCATCCTCAAATTTATAATTTTCTTGTGTTTCTATAGGTTGTGGGACTAGGAGGGGTCAAGTGATGTCCACATAGGATGGAAAAGTCTTTTGCTTCACAAGTATCATGTGTTGAGTTAAATCTCATTTAAATATCAAATTTGTTGTATTTATGTTGTTGAATTTTATCACCAAGATTCTCAAAAGAACCAAGCAGCATGATTCCATCATGGTTGTGGTGGATTAGCTTACTAAAGCTTCCGACTTTATTCTATTAAATCTCACTCATAAGACACCAAACATTGTTGATATTTGTATGATATAAATTGCTCGACTAGATGGTATACCCAAGACAATTATGTTTGACATAGATCCAAAATTTACATCAAATTTTTGGAAAAGATTATTCAAAGAATTTGGGACCAATATGAACTTTATCACAACCTGTCATCCAAATTCAGATGGGAAAACATAGAGGGTGAATCAAGTGATTGAAGATATGTTGAGGATGTATGTGATGGATAAACCATCCAAATGGGAGGATTGGTTGCATTTGGTGGAGTTTTTTTTATAAAAATGGGTATCAAACATCTCTAAAGATAAGCCCATTTAGGCACTTTATGGTAGAAAATGCAGTACACTAGTGAGCTAGGACAACCTAGCAGATAGAGCAGTGATTGGACCAGAATTAATCAGGGAAATGGTAGAGAATATGGTAAGAATAAAACAAAATTTAAAGGCTACCCAAGATAGGAAGACAATTTATGCTGATAAGGACAGAACTCACAGAGAGTTCAAAGTGGGTGACCATGTGTTTCTAAAAGTAAATGCCAAGAGAAGTTTCTTGAAGTTGGGAAATTGTTCAAAACTGACAACTTGTTATTGTGGGTCGTTTGAAATCCTAGAGAGGATTGGTATTGTAGAATACATGATTTCCTTACCTGCATAAATGTGTGTTCATAATGTATTCCATGTATCATTGCTTAAAAAGGGTGTACTCGATGTTAATCATGTCATTGATTGGAATGTGATTCAGGTGGAGAAAGAAGAAGAATTCTGAGTTCATCCAGTATGCATATTAGATCAGAAAGTCAAGCTACTCTAGAATAAAGCAATAATACTGGTAAAGGTATAATGGAATATAGATTTTAACCTTGTACAATATTTTACTGCAAACAAATTTTCAATAAAAGAACAGAAAAGATACAATGGAAAATACACACATTGCACAGATATTTTTCCCTTGGAAACCCAAACCGAGAAAACCAACAAATTCTATATTCATTCACATCATACATTGTTTACAATATAATATACATATAGGATTCAATGATATCCAAAACCCTAATCCAATGACCTAGATTAGTCAACAACCCTAATTCCTTAACCGAAAATAGAAAACCATCGGAAAAAAACCATGTGCCAAAAAACTGCCCTACAATGGACATGAAAATCGAGGTGACATGAAAAATAAGGCAAAAATAAATTTCGGGGGAATTTCCCTCAAACCCCCCCTACATGCCCGACAAAGAATATAACACATACCCAACATGGACCTGGTACAGTCCTAATGATGCAACTTGGGAGCATGAAGATGATATGCAGATAAAGTATATGCTTCTGTTTGAGGACTTTTGAATTTTTTACTGTATATTTGTATCTATTGCACTGAGGACAATGCATAAATAAGGGGGAGGGGAATGTAATACCCCTAGGATAAAATCCATTGTAAATATTAATGTAATTGTACATAAAGGATGATGAAACATGATACTTTGGGGCTATAATGCATTTGTATGAATGTATTTTGAGTCCAGGGTGCCTGTATATTTATTGGGTTGGTGAGCTAGAAGCTGAAATGACATCAAAACTATTTTTGTAAAATGCAATCACGCTCGGTTTTAATGAAAACACATCATTGTTGCAGACCAACCATGTAAAAGAGTATGGGGGGATAAACTCCACTAGAATGGGAAAAGGTGGGTGAGAGTCTAGGGAAAAGGGGATAAGATAGGGGGCTTAAACCCAAAGGAATATTTTATTAATATTCCAAAAAATGTATAAAGTATAAAGTATGGATATTTAAATATATCCTAAGTCCTTATGTTGAGGAACATATCACCTTGTGATGGAAACCATGTGGAACCAAGATAATTCCCAACATGACAAGTGTCAAGTGGGAACGTGAAAATATAATTGGAGAAGTTTAGTTCCTTTGGGGAATATTCCCATTATTCATTCACACCTCACTAGCTCCAGGGGACTGTCATCTGTACCTTCATGTTACGTGTTCCTATATTTGTACCTATATAAGGAATTTGGTTATTTTTGGAGCTATATTGAAGAGGCAGATTGTCAGGCCCATAGGAAAATGAAGAAGTAGGTTGTCAGGCTCGTAGGACACTAAAGAAGTGAGTTGTCAGGCTCGTGAGAATTATCTATAGGTGAGAGAACTATTGGGAATTGATTTCCCAAGGTGCCAAACTACAACTATAAAGATCTGAGACTTCCTATTTGGCATGTTGTTGAAGCCCCAGAAGGAAAGTGGGGCAGACGAAGGACTATTGAGTGGAGAAGGGGAACACTTCCTGGGGTTGGACAAACATCTGGGGAATGAGGGACTATAGGCTGTTATTTTTAGTTAGCACTCATGTTTGAGTTGTATATTGTTAAAGAGACCTTATCTTGGTTAGAAATCCTTTACTTAGGTGGAATTTAGCCCTAGCTCAGGGGTGACCCACTGCTGAGAACTATTGATGCAGGAGCATCGTCAGTAAGCACATGTGGCAGGAAAGCTCAGCACTGAGGAATCATTTCAGAATCTCAAACGTTGGGGGTTACTGCGGATCTTCTGGGGAGATGACAAAGAATAGAGGAAGATCAAATGCTTGGAGGGGGAATGATCATGAGCGATCAGAGAGTTTCACTCCGAGTCTTGAATGTAATTGAACTTAGGTAGCAATTAGAGTTTTTTTTCGTTTTCCGAGTAGATGAGTAGTCGGGGGGAACCCTAAGGACCCTCTGAGATAAATAGAGGTTTTGTATGCCCAAATGAGGCTGTTGTGAGTTAGTAGGAAAATTCTCAGTTTTTAGTTGTTGTTTGATCATAGCTATAGCCATTTTATTTCTAAATGAATATAACAGAGGAAAATTGATCCAAATGTGTGTCGTTGTTATTGTATTTTCGTTAATGAATGAATTCCGTTATGAATAGATGGAATTGTGAATGTTAGTATAAGTTTCAATTGTTTCTCTTCTGTTGAATCGGTGCAAGGTGTGCACACAGAACGCAAGGAGTGCATTGATGGGATCTATTTCAATTTCGAAGATCAAAAGAGATAGCATGAAACTTTCCCTTTGCAAGGAGTGCAAAGTGACTGCTGCAAGGCATGCATAGTCGATCACAAGAACTCAAACCTTGTGTAAGGATCTATTGCAAGGAGTGCACAGATTAGAAAATTGACTAAGTTTCGAAGTGACCCTTTAAGAAGCTAAAGGAATAGAAGGCGAGGAAGCTCAGAAGAGATAACTCTTTCCAGAGGTGCAAACAAGATCCAAGAAGTGGATTCGTAAAAGACTCAAAGGTCGGAGCCTTTGAAACGTTTGGAATATTCCAATTCAGGGAAGAAAGCTCAAGCTTAGGAGGAGGGGCTACAGTGATCGTTGGATTGATCGTCGCGAAAGATCTGGACTGCCAGATCATAGTCTAGACAACGAGGAGTAAGCACAGAGGAGAAACCGATCTGAGTCATTGGATTTGCATGCGTGTGGACCAACAGTAGTTGGATCCAGAGGAGGTGCACAAGGTTTAGTCCATTTGAGTGCATAGGAAGAGAGACGAATTCGCGATATGCGAAGTCCCGACATCATCAGGATCGTCCATCGGAAAAGGAATGTGGAAGAGATCCACATACATCGGATATTTGCAAGGGTAAGAGATGCAACGATCCTAACCGTCCATCGAGAGGGATGCATGGTGAGCGATCAACATTTCGCTAACTCGTGACTTGAAAAGGTCAAAGGGAAAGTTTGTAAGAATTTGTGAAACAAGAATTTGCGATTAGATCACAACCGCTGATCAAGGAGAGATCTGGACCGTTGATTGTCTGGGAATAATTTCAGCATTTCAAGGATCGGGGGAATGAAGGTGAAAAGTCTTTCGACCTCGTGATATGCAAAACCCCGATACACAAAATCCCAACGAGATTTGAGCCGTCAGATCATGGGGGAAGTCAGGACCGTCAAATTGGGAGCTTTGAAATATCGACATTTTTGGATTCGAGGAGTCAGGGTTGGCTCACTTGCAAAGTCCCGACACGCAAAATCATGACGTGCCTTTTGTGTAGGAGTGCAGTCACAGCCTGTAGTCGTGTGGAGGTGAGGCTCACACTTAGTGTTTAGTTGCGCAGGTGGAGTTTCATAAATGACCTATGGATTTTTTCATGGGATTCCAGCAAGGAATCGAAGAGATGCTTCATCTCGATAGATTGAAGAACAATCGTTGACCGGGAGGTCAGCGGACCCTACCGAGGCAGAGGCAGGGGGTCTACATCAAGTGGTATCAACGTTGATTTGAGTCTTTATATTTCAAGCGAAGGAGATAAAGGAGACGAAATAATTTGAGTTGTACTCTGTGTGTGCGAGACAATCAACACAATTCCACCGAGGAGACAAGTGGAACAACCTTTATCCAATCGGGCTGTAGAAAGGGAGATGCGAGAACTTCGTGCAAGATTGGAGGCGATTGAGGTAGTGTAGAGAAGAGAACCTGATACTAGAGACATCGACGGTGTAGAGACCGAAGAAGTAGAAGTTGAAGAAGTTGCAGGAGAGAATGTTTCCGAAGAATGCTTGCTGAGAGAAGTTGTTAGATTAGGAGCTAGAGCTAAGATAGAGGTCCTAATGTACGAAGGCAATTTAGATGTTGAATAGTTGTTGGATTGGGTAAGATCCATGGAAAAATATTTCAACTANTATCAGTGTTGATTTACGTCTGTAGATTTCAGGCGAAGGAGATAAAGAAGACTAAATAACTTGAGTTGTACTCTGTGTGTGAGAGACAATCAATACAATTCCACCGAGGAGACAAGTGGAACAAACTTTAGCCAATCGGGTTGTAGAAAGGGAGATGCGAGAACTTCGTGCAAGATTGGAGGCGATGGAGGCAACGTAGAGAAGAGCTCATGATACTGGAGACATCGACGATGTAGAGACCGAAGAAGTAGAAGTCGAAGAAGCTGCAAGAGATAATGTTGCCAAAGAACGCTTGCTGAGAGTAGTTGTTAGATTAGGGGCTAGAGCTAAGATAGAGGTTCAAATGTATGAAGGCAATTTAGATGCTAAAGAGCTTCTAGATTGGGTAAGAGCCATGGAAAAATATTTCAACTATGAAGACGTCGATGAGGAGAAAAGGGTGAGAAATGTTGTCACCAAACTCAAAGGACATGCAACACTATGGTGGGATGAACTACAAGCTGAGAGGAGGAGAAAAGGCAAACAAAATATAAAGAATTGGGATAGAATGGTAGCCAAGCTGAAGGAAAAATGCATGCCCAAATATTATCAGATCAATCTATTCAGGAAGCTGCAGAATATGAGATAGAAGGGTATGATAGTTAAATAATACATAGAGGATTTCTACAAGCTGAACATCAGAACTGGACAAAGAGAGAAGGATGAAGAAAACGTTTCTAGGTATATAAGCGACCTGAGGTATGAAATCCAAGATGAGATTAGCATGATGTCAGTAAGGATAGTGGAGGATGCTTATCAGTTTGCACTGAATGCAGAGGAGAAGTTGGCCAGAAAACAAAACCAGCGAGGCATAGGTAGAAGCCCAGTTCCAAACAAAGGAAAGGAAGTTTCCCAAGACAAGTCACAAAAATCCAAAGATGATACTGGGAAACCACATAATCACTCGGAAAGAGGAGGAAGTTCCTGAGGAAGATAATGTGGTGGGAGAAGTTCTTCCAGAGGAAGAGAAAGAGGCAGAGGAGGAGAAGTGAGATGTTACACCTGTGTGAAGGTAGGACATAAGTCTTGGGAATGTCCCGAGAGAAAGAAATAAGGAGAAGGTAAAGATCACATTTCAGAAGCATAGAGAAGAAATGTTGAAGCAAAAGGAACAAAGGATGGAACATCCTTGATGTTGATAAAAGTTCTCTTAAAACCACAGGCATAAGTTGAGAAGCCAGTGCAGAGGAACAACCTATTCAGGACAACTTGCAAGACTAAATACAGAGTATGAAAGGTGATAATTGACAACAGGAGCACTGACAAATTATTATCCACNTATCAGTGTTGATTTACGTCTGTAGATTTCAGGCGAAGGAGATAAAGAAGACTAAATAACTTGAGTTGTACTCTGTGTGTGAGAGACAATCAATACAATTCCACCGAGGAGACAATTGGAACAAACTTTAGCCAATCGGGTTGTAGAAAGGGAGATGCGAGAACTTCGTGCAAGATTGGAGGTGATGGAGGCAACGTAGAGAAGAGCTCATGATACTGGAGACATCGACGATGTAGAGACTGAAGAAGTAGAAGTCGAAGAAGCTGCAAGAGATAATGTTGTCAAAGAACGCTTGCTGAGAGTAGTTGTTAGATTAGGGGCTAGAGCTAAGATAGAGGTCCAAATGTATGAAGCCAATTTAGATGCTGAAGAGCTGCTAGATTGGGTAAGAGCCATGGAAAAATATTTCAACTATGAAGACGTCGATAAGGAGAAAAGGGTGAGAAATGTTGTCACCAAACTCAAAGGACATGCAACACTATGGTGGGATGAACTACAAGCTGAGAGGAGGAGAAAATGCAAACAAAATATAAAGAATTGGGATAGAATGGTAGCCAAGCTGAAGGAAAAATGCATGCCCAAATATTATCAGATCAATCTATTCAGGAAGCTGCAAAATCTGAGATAGAAGGGTATGATAGTTAAATAATACACAGAGGATTTCTACAAGCTGAACATCAGAACTGGACAAAGAGAGAAGGATGAAGAAACAGTTTCTAGGTATATAAGCGACCTGAGGTATGAAATACAAGATGAGATTAGCATGATGTCAGTAAGGATAGTGGAGGATGCTTATCAGTTTGCACTGAATGCGGAGGAGAAGTTGGCCAGAAAACAAAACCAGTGAGGCATAGGTAGAAGCCCAGTTCCAAACAAAGGAAAGGAAGTTGCCCAAGACAAGTCACAAAAATCCAAAGATGATACTGGGAAACCACATAATCACTCGAAAAGAGGAGGAAGTTCCTGAGGAAGATAATGTGGTGGGAGAAGTTCTTCCAGAGGAAGAGAAAGAGGCAGAGGAGGAGAAGTGAGATGTTACACCTGTGTGAAGGTAGGACATAAGTCTTGGGAATGTCCCGAGAGAAAGAAATAAGGAGAAGGTAAAGATCACATTTCAGAAGCATAGAGAAGAAATGTTGAAGCAAAAGGAACAAAGGATGGAACATCCTTGATGTTGATAAAAGTTCTCTTAAAACCACAGGCATAAGTTGAGAAGCCAGTGCAGAGGAACAACCTATTCAGGACAACTTGCAAGACTAAATACAGAGTATGAAAGGTGATAATTGACAACAGGAGCACTGACAAATTATTATCCACRGAGATGGTGGAGAAATTGGAGCTRGAGACAATTGCACATCCGAAGCCATACAAAGTCTTGTGGTTACAAAAAGGACACCGGGTAATGGTTACTAAATAATGCTTGGTTGACTTTAAAATAAGAGGATATAGAKATGAAATTCTATGTGATGTAAYTCCCATGGATGTATGCCATATTTTGTTGGGAATACCATGGCAGATTGATAGGAATGTCATTCATGATGGGAGGAAGAATACATACACCTTGGAGAAGAATGGTAGGAAACACATGTTGCTACCAATAGAGGAGAAGAAAGTGAAAGAGGAAGCCAACACAAGCATACTTCTAATGAGTGGGAAGGAACTCCTGAAAGAAGTTAAGAAAGGACAAGAGATGCAGTTTGTTGTGATGAGGAAGCCTAGAGTTGTCCTTACAAGTACTATAATGGATGATTTGCCTAAATAAATTTGGGAATTGTTGGATAATTTTGATGACATAGTGGTGGATGAGCTGCCTAACTCATTACCACCCATCAGAAGTATCAGCCATCACATTGATATGATACCAGGAGAAAATCTGTCAAACAAAGCAGCGTACAGACTGACACCTCAAGAGAATGAGGAGGTAAAGAACCAAGTCCAGGAATTCTTAGACAAAGGTTTGGCTAGAGAGAGCTTGAGCCCATGTGTAGTGCCAACTGTGTTGAGTCCAAAGAAGGATGGAGGATGGAGAATGTGTACAGAATCAAGAGCCATTAACAAAATCACCGTCAGGTATAGTTTTCCTTTGTCAAGAATGGATGATTTAATGCACTGTCTAAGTGGAGCAAACTTATTTTCTAAGATAGATTTGAAAAGCGGATATCACTAGATAAGAATGAGAGAAGGTGATGAATGGAAAACAACATTTAAGACAATTGAAGGTTTGTACATGAGTGGGTTGTTATGCCATTTGTCTTAACAAATGCCCCGAGTACTTTTATGAGGTTGATGAATGAAATAATGAAAGAATTCATTGGAAACTTTGTGGTTGTATATCTAGATGATATACTGATCTTTAGCAAGACTAAAGAGGAGCATTTGAGACACCTGACACTAGTGATGAGGAGACTATAGTAGGAGAAGCTGCTGATAAATTTGAAGAAGTCATATTTCATGAAGACATAACTCATTTACTTGGGTTTTGTGATCTCTTCAAATGAATTGAAGATGGATCCAAAAAAGGTGAAAGCAATCAAAGAATGGCTGTCACCAAGAAGCATGTTTGAGGTAAGAAGCTTCCATGGATTAACAAGTTTCTATAGGAAGTTCGCCCGATATTTCAGTGGAATTTGTGCACCAATGATGGATACAGTGAAGAAAAAGCACAAGTCTTTTAAATGGATAGAGGAGGCTAAGAGGAGCTTCAATATACTGAAGGAGAAAATAACAGAACGACCAATTCTAGTCTTGCTGAATTTTGAAAAGACATTTCAGGTGAGATGTGATGCAAGTGGAGTTGCAATTGGAGCAGTTTTGAGCCAGGATAATAGACCTATTGTGTATTTCAGTGAGAAGCTGAATGAGACCAAGAGAAAATACTCCATGTATGATAAGGAGTTTTACTCCATAATTCAAGCCTTGAAGAAGTGGAGACATTACCTTGTCCGACGGGAATTTGTATTGTATAGCGATAACCAAGCTTTACAATTCATAACCAAACAAGAAAAATTGAATCAGAAGCATGCAAAGTGGATTGAGTTTATGCATAATTTCACTTTTGTCATAAAATATATTGTTGGAAATGCTAACAAAGTTGATGATGCATTGAGCAGGAGATGTTTGATTCTGCAGGAATTTCAGGAGAAGACCTTGGGGTTTGAACACCTTAAGGAAATGTACAGTGATGATCCAGATTTCAAGGAGGCATACGAAGCATGCGCGAATCCTATGCTAAGATATAGGAGCCAGTGAGCAAAGTATATGATTCAAGAGGGATTGTTGTTCAAGAGAAGCCGGTTATGCATACTAAAATGTTCAATGAGGGACAATATTTTGAAGGATAAGCATAGTGGAGGATTGGCTGGACATTTCGGCCATGACAAAACATTCGCACAGTTGAGAAGTTCATACTATTGGCCAGGTATGAGGACATAAGTGATAAAATTTGTGAACATATGTAGAATCTTCCAACATGCAAAAGGTAAACGATAGAACAATGGATTGTATCAACCATTGCCAATACGAGAGAGGCCTCAGGATGCAATAAGCATGGATTTTGTGTTAGGAATACCAAGAACACAAAGAGGATGTGATTCCATATTTGTGGTGGTGGATAGATTTTCAAATATGGCACACTTCATCCCATGTCAGGATACCAGTGATGCAACCCATGTTGCAAATCTATTTTTCAAGGAAGTTGTGAGACTTCACGACCTACCCAGAAGCATCGTCTCGGACAGAGACACAAAATTTGTTGGTCATTTTTGTAGAACATTGTGGAAGAAGCTGGGGACAGATCTGTCCTTCATCGCAGCTTATCATCCTCAGACATATGGACAAAATGAGGTGGTAAACAAAAGTTTTGGAAACTTGTTGAGGAATCTAGTCACTAAGCATCATAACCAGTGGGATCAGATTCTGCCACAAGCAGAATTTGCATACAACAACTCTCCAAACATAAGCACTGGAAAGATCCCATTCCAAATACTGTATGGAATGCAACCCAGGGGAGTATCCGAGTTGAGAGACTTGGGATAGAGTGATATCAAAAGCGTTGGAGCAGAAGATTTTGTTGCAGAAATGCAAAAGNAAAGAGGATGTGATTCCATATTTGTGGTGGTGGATAGATTTTCAAATATGGCACACTTCATCCCATGTCAAGATACCAGTGATGCAACCCATGTTGCAAATCTATTTTTCAAGGAAGTTGCGAGACTTCACGACCTACCCAGAAGCATCGTCTCGGACAGAGACACAAAATTTGTTGGTCATTTTTGTAGAACATTGTGGAAGAAGCTGGGGACAGATCTGTCCTTCATCTCAGCTTATCATCCTCAGACATATGGACAAAATGAGGTGGTAAACAAAAGTTTGGGAAACTTGTTGAGGAATCTAGTCACTAAGCATCATAACCAGTGGGATCAGATTCTGCCACAAGCAGAATTTGCATACAACAACTCTCCAAACATAAGCGCTGGAAAGAGCCCATTCCAAATACTGTATGGAATGCAACCCAGGGGAGTATCCGAGTTGAGAGACTTGGGATAGAGTGATATCAAAAGCGTTGGAGCAGAAGATTTTGTTGCAGAAATGCAAAAGCTTCATAACCAGATCAAAGGACAATTACAGAACTCTAGCCAAGAGTACAAGCACAAAGTTGATCAACATTGCAAATAACTTCAATTTGAGGTGGGAGATCAGGTTCTGGCACATGTCAGGAAATAAAGGTTCCCTAGGGAAACGTATAACAAGTTTAAAATGAAGAAGATAGGGCCATGTAAGATCTTGAGGAAGTTTGATGCAAACGCCTATGAGATTGAGCTACCAGATGATGTGGGCATATCGCCCATATTCAACATTTCATACATGTATCCTTACAGGAAATATGACACAGAGGGATCAGAAGACCAAGATAATATTCAGTGGGAGAAGCAAATGGATGTAGCAAAAAAACCACAAATGGAGAAGATCATTGATCAGAGAATTGGAAAGAAGACCAGGAGGAAGACCTATCTTGAATATCTGGTTAAGTGGAAGGATCACCCAATATAATATGCGAGTTAGGAAAATGAAGATGATATCCATAAGCATGGAAAGTCGATGCAGGAACTCATGGACAGGAGTCCATGAATTTTTGTCCAGGGGGAGTATGATGTAGGAGCATTGTTAGCAAGCACACACGGCAGGAAAGCTCAGCACTTGGGAATCATTTTGGAATCTAAAATGCTGGGGGTTACTACAGATCGTTTGGGGAGATGACAAATAACAAAGGAAGATCAAATGCTTGGAGGGGGAATGATCATGAGCGATCAGAGAGTTTCACTTCGAGTCTTGAATGTAACTGAACTTAAGTATCAGTTGGAGTTTCTTTTTTCGCTTTCCAAGTAGGCGAGTAGTTGGGAGAAACCCTAAGGACCCTCTGAGATAAATAGAGGTTTTGTACACCCAAATGAGGCTGCTGCGAGTTAGTAGGAAAATTATGAGTTTTTAGTTGTTTTTGTTTGATCATAGCTGTAGCCATTTTATTTCTGAATGAATATAACAGAGGAAAATTGATCCAAATGTGTGTCATTGTTATTGTGTTTTTGTGAATGAATGAATTTTGTTACGAATAGATGGAATTGTGAATGTTAGTATAAGTTTCAATTGTTTCTCTTCTTTTGAACCGGTGCAAGGTGTGCACACAGAACGCAAGGAGTGCATTGATGAGATCTGTTTCGATTCTGAAGATTAGAAGAGATAGCACAAAAAATTCCCTTTGCAAGGAGTGCAAAGTGACTGCTACAAGGTGTGCACAGTTGGCCGCAAGAACTAAAACCTTGCGTAAGGATCTATTGCAAGGAGTGCACATATTAGAAACTCGACTAAGTGTTATCCGTAAATTTGGTTGTCATGATGAAGTAATGATGATGGAGAAACAAGGCTCTTCACTAAGACACTTTCCTGAGAAAAGTTACATTTTGTCTGCTTCCAGAAATCATGTTTTTAAGGGAGGTTCGCAGGCTACCTATATATTTGCCTGCGAGAATCCATGATTCTCGCAGGCTGCTTTAAGATGGAGTGCAAGGGGTTCGCACTGTACCTAACTCTCAGGGTGCAAACATCTTCTAAATGAGGAAAAAAGATAAAATCTCGAACCTTCTAGAAGGGAATCTTCTAGAAAGGTGAGTTGGCATTCGAATGGTTGTCAAATACTGGTTTTCTTGACATCTTGGGATCATTCCTATCCAAGTAACTAATCTATCTTCTCCTATATATTGAGGGGAATGCTCATGGAAAAGGTTAGAAGCCAACTAGAAAGAGATTGATTGGAGAATTAGAGAGATATTATATGAAGGACTGATGCTACAACAACTAGAGACACCAACAAGGTCATCAAGAGTGGTTGATTTTCTTCATGCATGAACAAGTGTGTGTGTCGGAGCTAGGAGCCATTGAAAGGAGATCTACAACATCAAGGCTCAGGTTGTAAGTTTCACTTTCTATCAGTTTAATACAGTAATGTGTCCCTTTCCCATAAAGATGATGTCACTTTATTACATAACTCCTTGATCATATGTATAGATTAGCTATTGAATATATTGAATTTCTTTCACTTCGATTGGTTTGTATTGTTGTGATCTGAACGACACAAGAGAATTGGAGCGAAGCTTGGAACAACAGAGACCCAAGGAAGCGTTCATAAGGTATGTTTATGACCCTTGTCTTTTAGTTCATTCAATAGGCTAAATCTAGGGAAAGAGTATCATTCTGTCTTGTTTTGTTCTAGATCTAGGTGGATCTAGGGAGATCGGTTTGTGCCCGCACTTACGGATTAATCCTGAAACACTAAGTGTCGAAGTGACCCTTTAAGAAGCTAAAGGAACAAAAGGAAAGGAATCTCAGAAGAGATAACGCTTTCCAGAGGTGCAGACGAGATCCAAGAAGTGGATTAGTAAAAGAATCAAAGGTCAGAGTCTTTGAAACGTTTGGAATCTTCCAAGTCAGGGAAGAAAGTGCAAGCTCAGGAGGACAGGCTATAGTGATTGTTGGATCGATCACCATGAAAGATCTGGACTACCAGATCATAGTCTAGACAATGAGGAGTAAGCGGAGAGGAGAAAAAAATTTGAGTTGTTGGATCTGGATGCATGTGGACCAATAGTTGTTGGATCCAAAGGAGGTGCACAAGGTTTAGTCCGTTTGAGTGCATAGGAAGAGAGCTGAATTTGCGATACTTGAAGTCCCGACATCATCAGGACCATCCATCGGAAAGGGAACACGGTAGAGATCCACATACGTCAGAGATTTGCAAGTGGAAGCGCTGCAGTGATCCTAACCGTCCATCGGGAGGGACGCGTGGTGATTGATCAACATTTCACTGACTCGTGACTTGAAAAGGTCAAAGGGCAAGTTTGTAAGAATTCATGAAAAGAAAATTTGAGATTAGATCACAACCGTTGATCAAGGACAGATCTGGATTGTTGATTGTCCTGGAAGAATTTTGGCATTTTGGGGATCGGGAGAATGGAGGTGAAAATTATTTTGACCTCGTGATACATGAAACCTCGATACGTGAAATCCCGACGAGATCAGAGCCATCAGATCATGGGGGAAATCAGGACCATCAGATTGGGAGCTCCGAATATCGACATTTCAGGAGTTGGGGAGTCAGGGTTGGCTCACTCGCAAAGTATCAACACGTGAAATCGCAACGCGCCTTTTGTGAAGGCGTGTGGTCACAACCTGTGGTCGTGTGGAGGTGAGGCTCACGTTTGGTGCTTAGTTACATAGGCGGAGTTTCATAAAGGACCCGTGGATTTGTTCGTGGGATTCCANTATCACTTTGTGAGAGACATGGTTGAGGAAAAGAAGGTGTTGCTGGAAAAGGTTGACACTTTGAAGAATGTTGTAGATTCATTGACAAAGTTTGTGAGCACAGAAAAGTTCTCCTTGTGTAGAGAAACAATGGGCATTACTGTCCTGGATTGTTGACTATATAATTCCCTGGACCCCTGGATGCAAAGAAAACAACAAGTGGGAGAATGTTGGGTATGTGTTATATTCTTTGCATGTGTGTGTGTGGGTGTGTCAGATACGACAACTGCGTCTGACGATCCCTTCACCTAGAGCTCTGTCGTGTGTGTCGGGTGCTTTCCTAGGGGGGTCCCAGGGAAGGCAGGTATGCCCCCCCCTGGTTACATGTAGCGTTCGGGGCAGCGCCTTGAATTTTTTTTTTGGGCGGTTTTTTGATATTTTTAGCGGATTTGTAAATTAATCCCGGATTAAGGGATTAGGGTTTGGGTATCTACGAAATACCTAAAAACATTGTATATATTGTATGGTGAATGGTGAAATTCGATATAATGAAATAAGAAAGGTTTTCTCGGTTGAGGGTTTTCGGTATAAAATCTCTGTGTACTCTGTGTATGAGCCATTGATTAATTTCTATCTTGCATAAGAATCTATATGCATTGCTTTACTTTGCATGTTTAAAACTTACACTACTCGCTTGTAAGATATTGTGGAATTGTAGGAAGGATTAGTGCCCACTTGGTGTCGTCATGAACAGTGTCTGACAGGGGTCTAGCTATCCTGGCCATGATATATCCTCAATGAATTCATCAATGATTGCTTGGATATATAAAATTTTGGGAAGGATTTCCATTACAGCTAGATCATGTTGCTTCTCACTATGGTTCTTTGGAGACCCCTCTAGGATATGAACTTGTTGATGTGAGNGGTATGACATGGAGGTTGCGGCTCAAGCAAACATAAAGGTTCAATATGCTAAGAACACCACTACCTTCAATGACCTCTCGGGGTCAGTCAACATCTTATTTGCGTAGGTACCAAAAAACGAGGCTCGAGAAATCCCCTTCTTTATCAAAATCTCAGTCATAAAGTCACGTCTTCAAGCTTTGGAAATCATATAAATACAACACTTTGTACACAACTTCAACAGACAACACCGGAGGAGACATACATGGTTGTGAGTCTGGTTTTGTAATACATGTAGAGTCTTAGATAAAGCACATGGCACCTTGAAATGCACTAACGTGAGAATGTATGAGAGCACAATGCGCTGGTTCTTTTAAATGTTGAGTCTCTTGGCCTATTGATGCATGTGATGGGTTGAATCAATATAATAAAATTTGTAGCTATTCATGTCCTTTGATGTGTTGATCATGTGTCAAATGAATGTATGTGTTTCTATTACATGTTCTTAGTATTTAAGCATATTGTAATGGAATGTATGAATGTCAACCTGAATAGATTCCCTTTGTAATTAACCATTCATCACCAACATACGACCAAATGGTCTCTGTGATTCTCGTGGCATCTTGGGTGAGACCTTATTCAGTCTTTGACTAAGGATTGATATGTTGAGGCCTTGGGGTTTTTGTTGGTCAACTCTTGACGAACCCTGGGTCATTATCCCCCCAACGTTAAGAAGGACACATGCAAGAGAGCCTACAAACCCTACCTTCTTACTCCATCTATCATTGTTGTAGAGAAGGGTTTATGCATATAAAAACTAGGGTTTTGATAGTTAATATGGATCTACACTTGTAAACTCCATGTTGAACATGAAAGTAAATACACATCTCCCTAGTACTGATCAACATGTCATTGAAATGTTTTAACCAAGATCCATTTTAACTTTGGATCTATTATGCACTGATAGGGATCAAATCCCTCAAGCGCAAACCTTTATTTCAGTTTTCTTAATCGAAAACAAGTTTTCACCTCAAGGGACTTGATCCCTCTTGGCTCATGAGAGATCTAGAGTTAAGAAGGATCCACAATGCTAAATTCCATGCTGAGCATGGAATGAATTACACATCTCCCTCATATTGATCAACCCACCATTGAAATGTTTTAACCATAAGACTTTTCACTTTTAATATATATATATATATATATATATATATATAT